>JACTOM010000028.1:1898840-2498840 GCA_015832385.1 Elymnias hypermnestra
TCTTTTATATATATATATATATATATATATATAGATGTCGTGGTGCGGTATACATATATCTGTTTTAAAAAGGTAGATTGTAGAAATTATGGGAATTGAAAGAAAGTTGCTTGTATCAGTATACACGTAGGTAAAATGAAATTCTATGGCTTACATTGCATAAAATTCTTTAAGATAATTTTATTTGAATTTCACCTTATATATAATTATTTGAACGTAATGTTTTCAAAGTTAAGGGTAATTGATTAAAAACTCAACAGACACTTATAACATATAAGTAAGATCTATCGTGCTATAAGAAGTTTCACATCAAAAATATAAATTATATTATTATATATACTTACTTGTAGTGTTTCCCCGAAGCCTGAGGCGAAAAATATTTCGTCATCTCGTATATATTTATCAGGATCTATCATCTTGATTGGGGCAATAGTGGCACTGAATATTAAGGTCTCCACTATCTTAATAACCATTACGTCGTTATTAAGGGTTTTCTTATTAAATTGTGGGTGTAAATACACAGTTTTAATAGCATGGCGTGTTCCTCCAGATTGTGCTTTATCTGTTCCCACTGTGATGTCCATAGCAGGAGATCTAAATGACATACATATAATGTAATTTGTTTTTAATTTCGTGTTATAAAATCTTTATATATTAGTCTCTCTTTTACTTTGTTGAACTCAACAAAAAATAGTCGCTCTTTCTTTAGATTCATGTTTTTTTTTTTTAAATAATGTACTTAAACGAAAAGAAAATACCTTTTTTTGGATATAAACTTCAAATTTTAGGCGTTCAAACATTTATTCCAGGTACAAAATCAAACTTTTGTATTTCCTGTGTTTCCATGTGTAGTTCCTTTCGTGGATGATTTAAATATAAAAATTTTGTGCTTTAAAATTAAACTTATAAAATTTAGAGAACTATTCAGTCGTCGTGGTCACGAATATAATGTTTTAAGAAGAAATAAATAAAAATATATTAACTGTACTCGTATTTGAGACAAAAATCAATTGAAACAATATATGTTTTGTCACTGATTTTGATAATTTCTTGTTGATTTCTTTATAAATCTAAATTAAATTTTGAATCGGTAAAGAAATACTTTTTTGTACATTAATTAAAGTTCAATTACATTTTTCAAGCGTTTGCTGGATACCTAATACTTGATGGTAATATAGTTTTATTTGAGATATTAATTCAGGAAGTAAATTTATTTTGCGATAAATTTTACAGCCCCATTCATTGAAACGTAAATCCTTTAAATTTTCAATCGTTGATTGTTATTAATGTTTATTCTTCCACTAAAGTTCATCTACATTATATAAATTTGTAGTGTTTTGATAAAGTTGTTTCAGATATTAACACAAAGATTTGTATAGCTTTTTCTAATGAAAGCTGACGTTCATGGTTTGAAGGTCTCTTTCTATATACTCAGTTTAAGAAGTTCATGCTAGTTGATGACAACTTACAAGTAACAGTGAGCAGCGCTAACAAGATGTTTGCTATCAATTATGCTAGCACCGCAGTGGAAGACTTTCTCTGTTGGTCTATATAGTGCCATGTATGGTACCTCCCTGATGTCGATGGCATCACCGCCAACGATTTGCTGTTCATCTGTGAAAAAGTAACAATCACCAAATCAAAAACTACAATCACTTGTACATATTTTGTTAAACATAATGATTGCCTAACCAACGTTGTTACATGTATCATCCAATTAAAGAGCTTTAATTTCCAGTTTCATTGGTGAGGCATTGTAAGGATAGTTTTAGACCAGTAAACTCACTTATTTAATCATCACAAAATCTCCAAACTAATTCGCCATTTACTAGATATTTAGCAAACTGTTTCCTAGTGCAATAAATTTGTCCAATAAATTTGCCCACAGGATCACGATCTACACTGGTTTCATATATTTGCTTTTGTATTTTTATTGTACATATCGCCGCTAGAAAGAAAACATCTAGTGACCCGCAAATCTAACCCTCAAAAGAAAAAAATATAAGTTTTGGAGACAATATTTACATTTTGTTGATAAACAGATTGACTTTAGAGGGATTATCCTAAAGTTTTATTAAAACAATATTTTGCAGGTTACCTGTTTGGCTTCCAGCGTCGGAATGCACGAAGAAAGGGTTAGTAAATGTTAAGGAATTAATCTGTTAAGCGGTAATTTCGAAAGTTATTGATTAATTAAGAATATAAAGGTTTGAGTTTTTTTAGACATGCTCCTACTGATACAATACAACATAGTGTGGCAGAGTGTCATGATTGGCGACTCCAGCAACTTCTACCGACGTCGTTGGTCGGAGGAGACCTTTCGCTGGAGGAATCGGAAATGAAATGGAAGGCATTTGCCTCCTTCTATGAGACTCTTATTTCGCTAAAAGATGCGCATGAGAGACAGACTAAAGACGCTGTGGACGCTTCTCTTCTGCGATGCAGGAGGTTGGGTGGTAGGGGGCGTAGATACCAGATATACAGTACCAGGGTGGATTACATCTACCGATCCACTGGTGCGAAACTAAAACATCGCTGGGTATTATTGGGTATTCGGGCTCATCAATGAATCCCACACTCCCAATCAGATCTTAGATCCAAACGGGGTGCGAAAAGCATTACCCAGCGTGAATAAAATGAGTATATACTATATGCACCTCTAGTATATATAAATTAACAAGGTGACCTCGCTGTGAGTACTCGTTTCGGCAGCAGAGGTTCTAGATTCAATTCTCAACGGGGTAAATTTATGCGATTTCATTTTCCAATTTGTTCTGAGAGTGGACTAGTCGAATGCTTCAGCCGTGATTAATTACCGCTATACCAGTCGTCTTTACGTATCCCGAGTAAAAGATTAGGGTTTCAATAAGATATTGTAATCATATGAAGTGAAATTACCTCTTACAAGGTCACAGCACCTCCATCTCAATAACATCATCTTACATTAGGCGAGATTACATTCAAGCACAAACCTGTCAGTAACATAAAAAACACAAGAAAGGTTTTTTACATTTCTTTTGAAAATATATAAGTAGGTCCCTCACAGAATACATCATTAATTTTACCACCAACTAGTTAAAATGCAATATATATGTATCTGTACAGTCTCACCTTCTTCACAATAGCCGTGCCGTAATAACAATAAATAAACACACAAAATATAATACATTTTAAACACACGGATCTAGTATATGTAGATCTAAATGAGTAACAGAGTGGATAACATTTGTAGATAGATACCTTTTATATGTTATAATTGTTGCTAATTACAATAATGTGAAGTATTCCAATAAATTTCATATAAACAATTTCATATTTATTAGTACTAACTGCTAATTGCATTGCGAAATATTTTGCATTAGTTAAATGTTGATAACCTGTTTTATAGTATGTGTAAGCATTGGAAATGTTTAATGCTTTTATAACTAATTATTATACAAAATTCGAATATCTTTCTCATCTTTAGTTAATAGAAAAAACACAGCCAGCAGAATATTTTGAAGATGTATATTATTTCTATATTTTTTTAACTCTTTAATTTTTCTTATTTGAAACTATTTAAGCAGACTGAATATTTTATAATATATTTAAACATCATCGTATCCAAATTAAAACAAAATAACAATATAGGCTTTCTCTTTTTGCAGCTTTGCATATCGTCTATATCTACTACACAAATTTTGTGTACCGTATTATACTTATTAATAAGATAATATGGGATCTAGTCAGCTATCCTTAATAGAGAGACAGAGAGAGCGAAAACATTTTATTGCACACAAGATAAAAATAAAAAGACATATAAACTAAGATACTCTTTATTATAATCATAGAGTGCAAAGGCGGTCTTTTTGCTACAAGCAATTTCTTCCAGACAACCATTTTATGTTGAGAAGCTGACTAAAATAAATAGGGTAGGACAGTGCCAGAAACTTCAAGTTAATAATTAAAAATAAATTTTAGTTCCTAACTTTAAGAATATATAATTTAATATCTACATATAAGTTAAAAAAAATCTATTAATACATATCTAAAATATATACACAAAAGATATAACACAAAAATATACACCATAAAGTAAAAGAAAAATCATAAACGTGTTATTCACAGCACTTTATAGATAGATATATACCATCGGAGCGTTTATTGTAGATCTAAAATAGAGGAATTATCCTACCATACTTTGTTTTGTTATATCTCCAAGAGAATAAGCAGCGTTTTCAATGAATCTCCCTGGCGGCTTCATTTTTTTCGACAGTTCCAATAATTATCTTTATATTTCAACAAATTAAACAACATACTTGATTCATTTTTCGCTTGCTTTAAAGACTTGACGAAAGGCGGCCCTTTTGGTACTAGAATCGGCGAATTGTTCGGATATTAAAAATCATCCGAGCATTATTAAGTTGCTCTTTTCAATTATTTGTGGTATGGCGCCATTACTGGCGTTAAACTGTATTCGTATTAGAGCTATATAAGTAAAATAAATCTGAGAGCTAAGGTTTTGAGAGGTTTTGGATTAATGCAATTAAAAATCAATAAAAATTTTGAAAAAGATAATAGTTTATTAATAGGTTAACAAATTATAAAGTCAACCATCCAAATAAAAACATATTTAACTTATCGAGCGCATACTGCACACTGCAAGTGGATGCTGACGCAATCGTCGTTAAAGCAACTTTAATAAAGTTAAAGCAAAACTTTTTAAGGTCGCCTCATTGTTTTTGTCCGTCTATCGTATGTCGCAATACAGCTGGGAAGTAGAGGGAAACAGAAAGGTGAATGGAAAAGCAAGCAAGACTAATATAATGGCATCAGCTGTTTTACTTGTATAGTAGTTTCATTAAACAACACAATGTTTTTTATTACTTTTATTTTTACATTTTGTTATTTAAAGTGTAAGTAAAACTTATACCACAAAGTCTGATGTTAGCTAATATAGACATTAAATATTATAATTTATTAAGATACATACATACATACAAACATAGCATCACGCCTCATTCCCATAGGGGTAGGCAGAGACAACGTCCTTCCACTTTCCACGATCCTTGCATAACTCCTTCGCTTCATTTATTCTCATTAAACCTTTCATACAAGTTCGTCGGTTTAGAGCACTCTTGACCTGGCTATTATTTATAATGTCCTGGATTTGGTCCAGGAACGTTCGCCTTGGTCTTCCCCTTCCAACTTTCGGATTCACTCTTGACTAAAAAATCCTTTTTGTCAGTCTCCTTTCATTGATTCTCTCTACATGCCCAAACCATCTAAGCATACCTTTCTCAATTTTAGTCACTACGTCTTCTTTTATACCACAACGTTCTCTTCGTAACGAGTTTCAATCCACTCATACTTCTCAACGCTCTCATCTCTACCGCATTTATTTTACTTTTGTGATTTTTCTGCCATACCCAACTTTCACTACCATACATAAGTGTTGGCACCAACACTCCTGCATGCACTGCCAGTCTAGCCCTTTGAGACACCATCTGGCTATTCATAAAGGCGTGCAGAGCACCATTTACCATATTCCCTGCATTCACTCTCCTTTCAATATCACTTTCACATGTTCCATCTTTTGTAAATTTAGATCCCAAGTATACAAATTCTTTCACCTCTTCCACTTGTTCCCCATCTATCAAAATATTGCCATTCATCATAGATTCATCTCGTTCAAAAAGCATAACTTTCGTTTTGTTTACATTCACTTTCATTCCTTTCCCTTTCAAAGCTTCATTCATAATATTTAGCATCTCCTGTAGCTCGTTAGCGGATGACGCAAGTATTACTTGATCATCAGCGTAGAGTAAACATTTGATGAGTAATTCATTCATTCTTAACCCATACATACTTTCTTTTAATCTCTCAAACAGTTATCCATGAATAGGTTGAACAGCCATGATGACGCAACACATCCCTGTCGAACACCTCTTTCAACAGAAAACCACTCCGTGTACGCCCCGTTTATTCTGACACAAGCAGTAGAACCCTCATTGAGAGACTTCAATGCTTGAATCAGATTACCGTTCACCCCATACGTAGCTAACGCTGACCACATCTCATTCCTCCTATTAAGATAAGTAAAACAATAATAAATATGTAAAATTACAATATACAAGTTATCATTCATATAAAACACTTAAATTTCTTGGGCAAAATAAACCAAAAATTGATTGTTTTTGTCTTCCATTCAAAGCAATTGATTTTAAATATAAATCACAAAAAACTATTTTTATGTACAACTGTTATTACAATTTAACAAAATGCCTTTGAACTTTTAAAGTGTTCAGAAATACTTTATTTTATGTTTTTGTTTTCATATTAATGAACGAATTAAAGGAATTCTGATATATTCAGTCAATATTTAAATTAAATATAATGATTTTTAGTTTTTATATTGCATTTTAGTTTCCTTTTACAGTTTAAAGTTTGTTAATCTGTATTGAAATTTTGATTTATAATGTTACTTGTAACATAAAGTAAATATTCTCGTCAATTTCCACGCTCTCAGTTTGTACGATCTTTATCCATCGCTATGAAGTTTCAAATAAAAGCCGGTGGGTAATAATGGTTTTTAAATCGATTTGGGTTTCGTACAAAGAGTGCAGTCATGTGATGATTTTAAAGGCCTGCTGTCAATAATTATTATTTTATGAACACGAATTGATTTACATACCCATGGCTTTATTTATCTATCTGTAATTGATTACTTGGAAGATAATGTCGTTTGTGATTTAATATTTACTCTACGCTTCCATTGTATCTTTTCTATTGTTTGGATGTTGAATTTATTCAATGGATAGGGAATTAGTGCATAATACTAAATTGTGATTATATTTACTTGAATACTTATTAAAGAGGATCAATATATTTGTATATATATATATATATATATATATATATACAATTTACTTAATTAAATTTTAACTATAGCATAATGTAATTTTTTTTTGCTGACAGATTAGCGCTTGACTGTGATCTCGCCTGATGGTAAGTGATGATACAGTCTAAGATGGAGGCGCGCTAATCTGTTAAGAGGCGATATACCCCTTACTGTTTCTACACAGCATCGTACCGGAACACAATTTTTTTTGTTTGGCGGTACGTTTTTGCTGGTATTGTAATATAGATATTTTTAATTTTTATCACATTATATATCTCTACTCTTATTTTGAATATTTAATTAAATCAATCTTATAAGAATAAAGATCCTTCAAACTAAGTAAGCCAAACTAAAACTAAAACTAAGGTTATAAACATTGAATACTTAAATTTTTTGTGATTTTCTATAAAATAGAGGTGTTTAAAAAAACTAATCTATTTTAAGGTCGTGTGTACACATTAATGATGCTATTATGATTTATTGCATTACATCAATGTCAGTTAATTACAGCATTATAATTCTTAATTATTTTAATAGACTTTTATATAAGTTTTCACTTATAAGTATCGATATATATATAAATCTTAAACGATAATTTATTGCATACGTAACAGAACTCGATTGAATGATCTGTCTAAAATAAGACTACCCTCATTTGAGGTGTATAGGTTAAACATTACTGTTATATTATTTACAAAGCCGCGATATAAAAAAATATTTCACCGTAAACCTGCCCTACAAATAAGCAATATTTACGTGAAAAAATATACTTTTTTAGCATAACATAAAACCTTATATCAACCTTTTAAACACGCCGGAACGGCGGCTATGTAGTGTTGCCAATTCTTCTTGATTTTCAGGATTGTCCTAAACCGAAACATTTCGTTGTTAATTGTGAGCACTTTCTGGATATGCCACAATGCTAGATAAGCGATAATAATGCTAAAATACAATAGTTTAATTAAATAAGCTTTAATAGAAGGCCGAAGTAAAAAGTATTAAATTATTGTTAATATTTTAACAAAATTTCAAATAATTCCGACGTTTTAATAAATCTCATAACTCAAATTAATAGATTACATTGAGTCGAATATAATATAAGCGTGTTAAAAATGCAACGTGCTCCATCTGAGTGAGAGGACAGCACATCCTCCTTTCCCTCGAAATGCTTGTCTCGCAGAATAAAATTATTTTAAAAGGACATAATTAGTTAATTAACTAACCCTAGTAAAAATACCACATTATATACAATTTATGCCTGTCTTACGAAATTTACTTTCGTAATAATTTTCTTAATACGATTATCTAAAAATTACATTCAAAACGTGCAAATAAAATGATCAACATGTACTACATTAGCGGACCATCAACTACGTTCTGGGATCTAGGTTGTACAATTTATTGAATAAAACACTAAATATTTATCGAACTACAACCCGGAAATGTAAACTAAAAGTGAAAAACTACCTCAAATGGCCTATCTTATATGGAAACCGAAAATTTACTTTTTAAAATATTGTAATTAAAGTACGTACACGTACACACATACACATACACACATCCATACATACAACACAGACAAATACACTCGCAGGCCTTTTAATATAGATTTTAAAAAATGTTTTCTTTTTCATACATCCAGATATGCTGTTCATTGTAATTTAAAGTAAATTAGGAAAGTAACGACTACTGAAACACGATTATACTAGTTCATCGATCATTATTTTTAAGAACAACACCGTATATCTGCTGATAAATAAATAAATAATAAAAATAACTACAACGTATGTATTTAGCTTTAGGTGGGAAAGAAAAATGGGCAATCAGTGACTTTTTATCGAAAAATAAAATATAAAAGTTGTATACTTTAAATATTGGAAATTAGTTGAGCAGTGGCCTGACGATCTCATAAGTATGATATCATTATAAAATATATTGGTATTTTAAAAAACGGTATCTATTTTTTATGGTTACCATAATCTTAAAGGGGGCCTTCTGTGGCCCGTAAAGTTACACATCTTAAGGAGTTTTCGCAAAATAAACTGGCTACCAGCTGCGTGCTTCCTACCCGCTCTTGCGTAATGAAAGATTAATGGGTTAGAACAGGACGAAACATATGAAAATTATAATTTCATATATCATTACAAAATAAGCGAACCGAAATTTCCTCAATAAAAATTTGCGATTTTGTTAAAAGTCTTGAAAAAGGAAGTAAAGATAACAAATCTAGTTGTTTAGTAAACTTGATTATTATTTGCAAAGAAAATATATTAAAATACAATTAAACTAAACTCGTTACTAAAACAGGAATAACAATTTCTGTATTTTACCTTTTTATTCAAAATTAGTTTAAAATTAAGAGCTGTGACTTGATATGTAATATGAAACGTAACAACGTATTCGGCTACAGGTTTATTGCCACCGAACCGATGTATAGTTTTGTACCTGTGCCTTCCTATTTTTTGTTTTACAAATATAATTATTATCAAATTATATTCCCAATATAATTTTAGTTTCTTGCATACGTAACATACTGACTATGTTTTGAAAAATGACAAACCGCCAAGTTTCTGTATAGATAAATAAAAAAAATCGCATGAATTTGAAAATCTCATACAATAATAATTTTCTGGAGAAATACCGTTAGGATTAATCGAAGTTAGAGCATTATGTCAAATAAAAGAAAGTGATTTTTAAACCCTGCTTTAAGAAACTAAATCTTGTCACTGTATCATCTTTGTATATTTTAGAATTATCTCTATTCTCAAATACCAGTTCATATAACTTCATTTTTAATAAGCGCTTCTGTGTTATGGTTATAAATATATACAACTAGGAGACCCGACAGACTTCGTTCTGTCAAAATGCTTTGGAATGTGGCAGATTTCTGTTTCACGAATAATTTTCGAAATGAAATTACAGCAGTACTAAATATCTATAGCTCTTACATTTTCTGACTATTAAATTTGGTCGGGTTGTGACTATTCAATTGATTTTGAACTTTGCGTAGCGGTGATAAAGCGCAAATTGACTCTTTGATCTTAGGAACACACACAAGCATTGCTTAGACAACAGTGAGTGCTTCTAATTTATTATGAACTTCATTGAATAGTAATAAATGTCAAATTGACTCTACATTTTAGTTAGAAAACGTTTGTATGGGAAACAGAAAAGGGCTGTTTTTAGGGTTTTCCCCTGCAATTATTCGAACTTTTCTCGCCGTAAAAACCATCATTGGACTTCAACGAACATTAAAGGAATTATCAAAATTGACCCAGGTGTTGTGAGTTATGCGCTTACCAACATAATTGGCGATTCATTTTTATTTTATAGATAAGTACAAGAGAACATACGGAAATCCTATATCATAAATATATTACAGAAGATTATACATGACTTTATAAATTTGACAACATTATATAATAAGCAATAAATATTATTAGTGTTTAGTTAGGTTTCAGTTTTGTTTAATCTCTAACTGTATTGCACGCCGAATTAAGCATTTAATGGCTATAAAGAATCTTAAATTAGAATTTGAATACGACGTCAACAATAACGATGACGTCAACAATATGATTTTTAATAAAAATGCCCTAAATAAAATACTTTAAGAAGAAATAGTCAGTCCTACTTGCATATAAACTAAGCGTAAACATATTTCATCACATTACTTTAAAAGGGATTTTAAAATATTCAGTATTTAACATCACAATTTCCATTTAAGTGGATAAAAGGTGGAACACTCTGAGCACTGCACTAATGGCATCTGTGCACATGTCATACATAAATTCCTCTAAAACACACATTAATAAAAGGTGCTCTATTAACGGGACAGCAACCCGCTGTTATCCTGTTTAATATATTCTAAACTAAATGTCCTCGTGGTACTACTTGTGCAGCAGTATTTTTACCTTAGAAAAATATTTATTTCGTTTTATTAAACAGCTAGAGAAGAAGAAAGAAAAACGTTTTTACGTCGTAATGCAACTATGTGAATTATCATCGAAATTACGGTATAGGTGTAACTTATTGTACTATTAGGGAAATGTTTTAATACCAATTTATAATAAACTGATTTGCACAATTCCGTCGGCATCTTATAAAAGAACGGAACAAATTTTTTTATCATAATAAAGATTATAGTGAGCTAACCTTTAAAGATTAACCTTTTTTTTAGAGCTTTTAACGGACATTAATTCAGCCATATATTATTTTTGCGAAACTTTAACCGTTTACGCAGCGCACGTAACAGAAGCTTTGAAACGGGATAAATTTCTCCCGTTTTTGCAACATTTTTCATTGCTGTTCCGTTCATATTGGCCGTAACGTAATGTTACATGGCCTATAGCCTTCCCAGATAAGTGGACTATGCAAGAATAAAAAGCCAGTTGTACGGCCACTGCGCCCGCTTCTGCCATGCGCGTCCTAGGTGCGTCAAGTGCCTAGGCGACCATGGCACTTCAGGCTGCCCAAGGAAGACGCCGACCGAAGAGCCGCCCAGCTGCGTCCTGTGCGGTCAGAAGGGCCATCCCGCGAGTTATCGTGGCTGCCCTAATGCCCCGCGCAGGGCGAAGCAGGGTGGAAAGTCGGCCTCGCGTCCGACCAAGGGCAAGGCCCAACCCGCCCCCACCTTCGTAGAGGCTCCTGCCCCTACTTTCAATGCGTGGTTTAAACCCACGATGGCTGCTCCTCCGGCCCCTCAGGCCGCACCAGCCCCAGAGCCCGCCCAGGCCTTCTTCCCCGGGCCAGCTCAGCCCGCCCCTTCCGCACCATCAGGACCCTCCCTGATGGATGATCTCAGACTGGTCACCCACGTGATCAGTCAAATCAATATCGCCGAACTCGGCATACTGGCGGCCAAGCTCCGCCATAATCCCTCTCAGAGCCTCGCGGCTCTGATTCAACACGCCGACCTAGTCTCGGCAGTCCAAAACCTCTCCTTCTGTTAGGACTCTTCATGGACCCACACCCAGTAGGTAGAAGCATAGGGAGGCTTAAGCCTCGCTCGCTGTCGGTTGCGTACTTCAACGCAAACGGCCTCATCAAGCAAATAGATGAAATTCGGGAATTTGTGTGTTCCCATCAAGTAGATATCCTGTTATTACAGGAAACCTTTTTAAAACCTTGCAATCGCGGTCCTTCTATTGCGAATTATAATCGTATTAGAAACGACAGAAGCGGACCAATGGGCGGCACCGCAATCTATTTTAGAAAAGCGCTACAGTGCACCCCCCTCGACCCCCCTGTGTTGACCAACATAGAGGCGTCTGTGTGTCAGGTGGGCATGACCGGCCATCAGTCGATCGTGCTAGCATCAGTTTATTTATCGCCCACAAAGAAAGTGCTAGAGAGCGATCTCAGAGCTCTGCTGGAACTAGGGGATTCCGTCCTTCTGGGCGGTGACCTGAACTCCAAGCACGAGCTGTGGGGCTCCCGTAGAACTAATGTAAATGGTAGAATACTAGCCAGGATCAGCAACACACCAAATTGCAGCTTCTCGGTTCTAGCTCCACTGGAACCGACCCACTATAGCCATAGCCAAGTCAATGCTCTGGGAGATATATTAGATGTGATGCTCCTGAAGAATATCACCCTTCAGGTGAATTCCTTGGAAGTATTGCATGAGCTATCCTCAGATCATCTGCCGGTCCTTGTCAGACTAGGACAGGTTGATCCCCTTCCCATGCCAACTAAGAGAATCATTGATTGGAAAAAGCTCTCAGAGCGACTCCAATCCAGTGATTCCGCGTCTTTAAACGAAATTCCTGACCAAATTGAGTCGGCGGATGTCGCCAAATCCGCCACCTCTCTTTTAACTTCTCACATTGGTGAGGTTCTGTCGGATTGCTCCCGGGATATCCCCTGCGACGTCGGTCGCAGGAGACTCCCGGACGATGCGAGAGAACTCATCAGGATTAAGAATGCCCACGCACGAGCGCACGCCGCTTACCCCACACCAGAGAATCGAAGGAGACTCTGGAGATCTTTCAGAGAAGTAAGAGAAAGACTTACGGAACTCAGCGACGACAGATGGGACCGGAAACTAGGAGAACTTGAGCCCTCGCACAAGTCCTTCTGGTCCCTTTCTAAAAATTTAAAAAATGATAGGCGCGAACCGATGCCGCCCCTTGTCCGTCCGAATCAAAGTCCAGCATTCGACGATGCTGATAAGGCCGAGTGCTTGGCCGACAGCATAGAGCAACAATGTTCCCCCAGTACCACAAGCGTGTCCCCCGCGCAGGTCACGCTTGTTGAAAACAGGCTCGCTCAATTAGAGCTCGCGTCCCCCACGAGTGAGCCACTCGAACCAACTACGACAGATGAAGTGCATGGAATTATCAAGGGACTCCATGCCAAAAAAGCCCCGGGGCCTGACGGGATCACCAATAAGGTGCTCAAACGTCTCCCCAACAGATTTTTGTGCCTCCTGGTACTCATTTTTAATGCTCTTCTAGCAGCCTGTACATTCCCTGACGAATGGAAAGAAGCCATCGTCATAGGGATACATAAGCCAGGAAAACCCAGTAACCTGGCTACTAGTTATAGACCCATTAGTTTACTCAACACTCTGGGTAAAGTGTATGAGATAATAATCCTAAAAAGACTCAAGGCTACGGTAGAGGCCATGAGACTCATCCCCGACGAGCAGTTCGGGTTCAGACCCCAACACTCGTGCGTCCAACAGGTGCACCGCCTCACGGAGCACATCCTCGATAATATCTACCACACCGGTAGAGGTCCTACCGGTGCAATCTTTCTCGATGTGGCGAAAGCCTTCGATAAAGTGTGGCATGCCGGCTTGATTTACAAGCTGGACCACCTCCAAGTGCCAGATAGATTCGTATTTTTATTGCGAGACTATCTCTCAAACCGTTCCTTCAGGTACCGCGTCGAGGGCACCCTGTCCTCATCGCGCCCTCTCAGAGCAGGAGTCCCCCAGGGCTCGGTGCTCTCTCCAATCCTATACACGCTGTACACATGTGACTTTCCAAGCACAGAGCGTGTACACTTTGCTCAATTCGCGGATGACACCGCTCTATTCACCACCTCACGTGACACCAATCTGATCACCTCGAGACTTCAGAAAGCGGCCAATCGCATCGCCGAATGGTTTCGCAAATGGAGAATCGAGGTGAACCCTGAGAAAAGTGTAGCAGTGCTTTTCACAGGAGTGAAGAGGATTTGGGATCGCAAACTGCCTAACATTAAGCTTTACGACATGGACATCCCATGGAGTAAAGAAGCCAAATATCTTGGAGTTACCCTAGATAAAGCCATGAACTTTAGTAAGCACATTCGCAATGTTCGTGGCAGAGCCGCGTTTGTGCTTGGTAGATTATCCCCTCTCATCTGCAAGAAAAGTAAAATGTCACTTCGCCACAAGGTGACACTCTACAAAACTTGCATCCGCCCCATCATATCGTACGCCAGCATCGTCTTCGCACACGTGCCAGCCTATAGACTGGCCCGTCTGCAGACGCTGCAAAATAGATTCATGAGGATGGCCACGGGATGCCCCTGGTACGTCCGAAATGTCGATCTACATAGGGACTTAGAACTCCCCACGATAAAGAGTTATTTTAAAGAGCTCTCCGAAAATTATTTCGAGAGAGCCATAAATCATAGGAACCCACTAGTGGTTAACGCGTCCTCTTATAGGATCCGTCTTAACGTTCCGCCTAGGAAGAGACGGCCTAAATATGTCCTTAACGACCCCGACGATACGATAACTATCGACAATCTACCTTACCAGGTAGGGACAGACACATACACAAGCGTTACACAGCGATTCCGCCGGCGGAGTCGAGGTCCCCGATTTCTGACGTCACCCGGACGTGGACTTCACCCACGTTCCCGGGGGCGCTTCTGATTCTTCCTTTTCAGGTGATGTTTCAGCGATAACGTCGCTCCAAGCCGAGGCTCGGTCTCGCAGGAGACGCCCTTGGAGCGGCGTTTCCCCGGAGAGCGAGCCCTTTTCAGGGCTCGCACTCGAAATGTGGCGGCCTCCTTAAGAGCCCGTCCTCCTCCCGGTTACGCTGTAAAAGCCAGTAGGGCTAACAGCTAAACACAGTTCGAAAAAAAAAAAAAAAAAAGAATAAAAAAAATAGTTCAATTCAAACCAGTAGTTCCTGCGATAATAGCGTTCAAGTAACCAAGCTCTCCCGCTTTAACATTAATATAGATTATCTAGCTATTCCATTACATTTTTTGAGTGAAACTTCTTATAGCGAAGTACTTATTTGCCACTCTATAGAAGTGCCTGATGGGTTACTTTTAGATTTAAAAAAATCTACTTAATATCTAATATATTTATATATGTAATTCTAACGAGCTTATGTCACTGAACTCGTTCTAAACGGCTGGACTGATTTTGTTGATATTTTTTGCATGTCTTCAGGTAGATTTGAAAATGGTTTAGATTCGATCAGATAAATAAGAAAGCTACTCACATCTCCACGGGATCATGAACTATGCGAGGGACACCCACCGCCGGGAATAAAAGAATGTTATATTATAAAATACCAGCTAAACCCGAGACTTCGTCTGCGTGGAATCTTTTTTGGTAACAATTTCAATAATTTAGGCAAATTGTTTTACAAATAAGAAACATGACCTCTACTCGGCAAAAGGAATATTCCTACCAAATTTCAACTCTCTACGCCTTATGGTTACAGAGATATCGAGATGAGTGAATAGATACTTGAATATTTTTTATATATAGATATATAATAGAAGCTAAAAGTTTCACTTTTTTCACATGTGTATTTTAAACGCACATTTTTTTGTTTGTATCAATATTTTCATTATGATTTACGTATCCGATATGGTCTAGTGGCTAGGATACCTGGCTCTCACCCAGGAGGCTCGGGTTCGATTCCCGGTATCGGGATATTTTTTTTAATTGACACTTTAATAATTTTTTTCTGAATTTTTTTATATTTTTTATAATGGTACCAGCAGATGGCGTTCACATCTGCGATATCGTAAAATCGCAGGATGTAAATAAATAAATAAATCTTTATTCAGCCAAAACGTACAGATTTTAAATATGAGGCAAAAGCCCAAACGATTCAGGGTATATTTTTTTGCTGATAAGTTAACGCTTGACTGTGATCTCACCTAGTGGAAAGTTATGATACATTCTAAGATAGGATACCGCACACTTATTGGGAGGCAAATTGCCTTTTAACGGTTTCACACGGCTTTTCACATTACTTACGTTTCGAAGCTGGCAATTACGTGAATTGCTAAAGATACAAAAAATTTAAGGCAATAGGAAAAAAAATCATTTTAATAAATACAATTCATAATTAAACCAAAATTCAGAAACTATAAAAACAGGATACAAAATGGCCTCGCGTCCAACCAGGCAATAAATCTAATGGTGTCGCCAACAGACGGTGCCTCAACTCAGGTTTTTACTCTCATAACTTCGTAACAAAGAGCACTTCTCTCAAGGTACACCTCGTCTCAACTTCAGGATAGTAAATAACTATCCCACAAGGACACTTCAGTTTTATTTAGTGCATTTATTTCCATCTTTTCGTCTTGCGCCAGGATATCAATTTGTTTCATACGAAAATGTCATCGAAAAGGAGCAAATATTATATATTAGTGGTGAAGGAAAACATCGTGAGGAAACCTGCATATTCCGGGAGTAATTATGGGGTATATGTAGCTTGCCAAAACGCAGTGAAGCATCGTGGTGGGTCTATGTTCTAAAAAAATTCTTCCTCCTGTCACTGAGATGGCCTTTGCCCAGCTGTGGGACAATAATAGGCTGCTGAAACCCTTCTTTACCTTAGGTATATTTTATTTTAAGTACAAGTCTAAAACTAAAAAAAAACTTGCTTATTATAGCTTATCTGTAACATTTATAACGAAAGTACGCTAAGTTCTGAAAATATAGATTTTAATATAAAAAAATTATGTTGTAGTTTTAAACAAAAATAAAAAGAACAGGCATGTACTAACACCCAAAAATAATTCGTTATAAGTACTACAAAAGCAAGCTCTGATACACCTTTCAGTCGGGAGTGTCAGAGTTAATGTTAATACGCAAGGGAGCCTCTGACACTCCCAAATCAGGGTGAGGAGGGTGTCCCTGGGTTATAGTGGGTATTCTGGCCTTGCCAGCGAGTTCCACACTCCCTGCCTCGTGGCAGGGGTGCGCAAATGCATTTCCCAGCGGAAAAAAAGCTATGGTACACCTTAATGTGATTCAATAACGTAACTTTTAAACTTATACAATGCTTTTAAGAAACACGAATAGCACAAATAATTATACTCAATCCCTACACCGTCAAGGACAAGATTATCTAAAACTTAGTATAAAGAACGTAACCTTTGTACCTTTACGTTAGTTTTCAGTATATGGCGCTGGTAAAGTATAGATTAATCTAATATATAGAAATTCCCTGCCACAATGTTAGTTACCGTACTCCTCCGAAACGGCTTTACCGATTTGTACCAAATTTTATATGCGTATTCAGTAGGTCTGAGAATCGGCTACTATCGATTTTTCATACCCCTAAGTGATAAGAGTTGTTCACCCTTTTTGTTTTTATTTTTTTGTGATACAGCACACAAAAATACATAGAATCCCAACATTTCACTTTTCTATCCCCAACCCCTATTTTTCAATAGCGATAATAGTAATTATTTGGCAAAACAACGTTTGCTGGGTCAGCTAGTAAATTAATAAATTTTCTCAATGTGTTAATTTTTATAAAAACCATCCATAAGTAAAAAGATGTATTTTGAATTGAGGGGGCTATAGCAAGATATGGATCTTGATCAAATTTTCAGTACATTGTAATTAATGATAACAAGTGACTCATGGTAGGATAGAATTCTGTTTTTAATAATGTTTTGTCCAAAAAACAATTTTTAAGGATAACATATTTTACAGAGTTCAAACGCTTTCTGTTATTAAATTATGAATTGCTTCTGACGTCAAATTAACAACGTCACGGCAGCAAATACTCTTTATTTAATTAGATGTTCCATTATTATTAACAATCGATTACAGTTATACTTATTTTAAAGACATTTGTTTTTTCTGACATTTTAGTGTTTAACAGTGATCTTACCTTTTTTTTCACTGGGAAATGTTTTTATGCATCATGGGTGAAAATTGTACCTTCAACCAGGAGGATGGGACTTGCTGCAGCACAGAATATCCGATAAAACCCAGCGAGACCCTTTTTGACCAGCATTTTGAACTGGAGTACCAGACGTTCAGTGGTGACCCTGTTAATCACCTTTCACGACTTCTCTTGTAGGTTCCCTCTCCCAATAGTGATTTCACCTGATGGTAAATGAAAATATAGTCAAAAATGGTAACGCCATACCATGGAAAAAAGTAACTTACTTAATGGTGTCTACACAACACAATGGTGGAATATATTTATTTGCTTAGCAGCATAAGGTATGGGACTGATAAGTAACTATGGCCGAAACCTCCCATCAGTCCGTCCCTAGACAAATTGTTACATAATTTTTTTTTTAAATTTTTCTATGCAGAAATTTGAACGCAAGCCTCTGTGCTAGGAAATCGATCATTACACCATCGATAATACTCTATAAGAGAATTAAGCAAGTGATTATTTATGGCACTATGACCGGTTTTTTTCTTTTTCTTACGGTGCCTCTTCATTACTGGAGGTTGGCCGTCAGTACCTCAAATCGATCTCGGTCTTGCACGAGGTGCAGCAACTCCTTTGGAGTCACGATGCCTGACCACTCCTTGACGTTTCGCAGCCTTCATTTTTTCCTTCAACCAATCTTCCTGTGACGTTGGATCTTACCCATAATAATAAGTTGGAGGAGGTTGTAGCGATCATGACGTAACATGTGGCCCAAGTAGGCGAGTGTTTGCTTAGCAGTTTGGAGGAGCGGCTTAGCTATCCCGATACCTTGCAGAACGTTTTCGATCGTGACCTTATAGACCCAGCTGATTCGTATAATGCGACAATTCATCTGGAATTCTTCTAGACGACGAGAAGTGTCTTCCATAATTATCCACGCCTCCCACTTGTAGAGAACTATTAGCCATAGCTGGCAATGGAGAATTTGCTATTTACTTGGAATACATGGTATGCCAGACCAAACATAACCCAATTAAAAATTACACCTTCAAAAAATTGCCATGGGGAATCAAACCAAGAAGGTCTGCCAACTGAGTACTGGTGTTACACGAGCTAGGCGTTTTAATATTATAAATATTTAATGATAAATAAATTCGTATTGATATACGACGCCTCCGTGGCGCAATCGGCTAGCGCGTTCGGCTGTTAACCGAAAGGTTGGTGGTTCGAGCCCACCCGGGGGCGAGATCTTTTTGTAAACTTTAGTCTGGACTGTAAACGAAATGGAAATGGTATATTTTTAATTTTAACCATAATATATTATCATGTCATCTATCGATATAATTGCAACAAACTCAAATATATTAATTAAACTTACTGCACTCGGACATATTTTTGTCATAGTCAAGACTGTGGAAAGAAAGTCTGTACTTAATATAATAACGAAAACCTCTTAGAAACTATTAATATTTTTGTTTTATTGCAGCCAATAGTTATTATAGTATGTAATATCTGTATAAGGTTTTTTTAGAAAGAAAATACAAAGGTCATGTACGAAGTTATGGTCTTTCACACCGTTCGTGCGTTTATTTGTCTATGTAGAACATACTTTCTCATATAGGCTGAAATGTCTTATGTTTTATTTGAACAAAGTACTGTTCAGATTGGTCTTTGGTCATTGGAACTGCCTCATTGGTCTAGTGGTTAGCATGTTCGACCACAGACATGAGGTCCTGGGTTCGAGTCCCGGGTCGGACCAATTCAAAAATCAATATTGAGTTTTCTATTAAGATTTTCTCAATATTTGTCCGAAGTTGGGAAGTTGGCGGTGTGATCCACCCCCGTGCCTCGGAGAGCACGTTAAGCCGTCGGTCCTGCGCCTGATCTCTCTCCGGTCGTGTCGGATTCCCGTCACATCGGACTATGAGAGTGAAGGAATAGAGAGTGCACTTGTGTACTATGCCTGCCAATCCGCAGTGGAGCAGCGTGGTGGGTCTATGCTCTAAAAACCCTCGCTCTTCGGAGTGAGGAGGCCTGTGCCCAATAGTGAGACGTTAATGGGCTGCTATTTTACAGTTCAGATCAAAACTTTGATATTTGAAACAGGTTGATTTTTAATTTAGTCATATCAATTGCCACGTTCTATCTTTGTGGTGTATTGTATAAAGATCCAATATTCTTTTTTAAATAAGGGTTAATTGTCTTTGTTCTCATTGTTGTCTCTTTTTTAAGTGAACTAATTTCTTCTTCAGATTCCTGTTTTTGTGTCCTTCCTTAAGCTCTCCTACGGTACAACACTAGTTTAGTTACTTTATTTCCCCAAGTATCGCGTGTTTACAATATTAGAAATTGTGTTTTATAAGCACTGTATGTAGCCAAACTATTATAGTTCTTCTATATGAAGTCATGACACAAAGTTCAACAATTAAGCAAGAAATGTTAAAGAAACATCCCTGATACCAAATTCTTCAATACGCAGCTACGTTATAAATTTACGATCATCGAAACGTGTTTTGTTATTATATAATATTCGCGGCTTATTAAATATGAAATGGAGATTAATTTGCATAAAGTTATTCATAAATTGAGAGAGAATTAATTAAAGTTATCCATAAATTAGCGTATATATAAGTTTAAATATTAACGGCTCGTTTGAAATTAAAGGTCTGGAAAATTTCAATAGTTCATTTACCGTCATACATCAAAACTAGGTTTTTTAAAAGTATCATCACAAGAAGCGCTTGCAGAATATTATGCATGCAAACTTTTCATAAATGAATAAGTTTGAATAATTTTACCTTTAAATCAATCGCAGATTCAGGTTTTTCCCAAAAACGTTAGAGTTTTTCTCAATCTCCTTTTTCATATCAAAATAGTTATATTAACAATTTCAGTTTTTAAAAACAACTTGTGTTTGAGTTTTCTGTTATAGACAAAATATTTATTTATAAACACTTACAGTGTTATCAATAATTTTAACGACAATATTTATCGTATGACGTTCTAAGAGTTTAGAACGTTAGCCCCTAAATGTATTATATTATGATACATAATTTTACGATAACGTGGTAATAATTTTTTTGTATATTATATAAACTTTAAAAACAAATTTATTTAATAGTGTCTCTTATCAACTACCGTACATAATTATATATATAATCATCCATTTGTTACCGGCTTTAATTCAGATCGAGATTGAAAGAATAATTATAAACACAAAATTTAACTTTACCTTGAAGGATAAAATATTGATAATTTAAACTTGGGTTAGTTCGAAAAATTCGGAAAAACGTTGCTGCGACTATAATAATTATGACGTTTTATTACAACACATTATTACATAAATCACAAAAACAAACTTTATATCAAAAAAGGTATTTTCTTTTCGTTTTTTTTTCGTAATTAACTGAAAAATACGACAAAAAACGGCCGCGCTGGCGCAGCGCTGCATGTATGTTCCTTTCTAGCAGAGGTCCCAGACTCGATGCCCAGTAAGGCGAATTTAGTAGTAAGGCGTAGTAAAAGGCTGCCTTGGCAACCACCCTACCAGCAAAGATATACCACCAAGTAAATTTGTGTTCCGGTAGAATGCTGTGTAGCAAACAGAAGAGGTAAATTATCTCTTGTGATTGTCAAATAATCTCTTATCAAATAAGCGCTCTTCCATAATAGACTATATAATCAAATACCATCAGGTGTAATCACAGTCAAGCGCTAAAGTATCGGCCATAAAAAAATAATGGATTTATTTGTTAAGTCGTATAATGAACGCTAATTATAAAATAAACGCTAATTATAAAATAAATTTACGCAGCGTTTTAAAGTTCAGTGTGAAGACAAATTACGTCACTCTTAAAGGCCTTCAATTAGAACTTTTATCTAAATGTAACTGGCAATTAATCCTACAGCCTTGTAATGAAAATATTTCAAAATAGATGGATTATATGCTTAATTAATAAGAAATTAGCCACTAACTACCATTTCACTTGTTATATAAATAAATAAATAAATAAAAAGAACTTTATTTACGAAACATGCAAAACAATAATGTAAATACCTTAAAATAAGTAATGCCTATTTGAACTAAAATTAAAATGTAATATTAGAGTAACATACAGAAAGTATTTAAAGTATTAATTGCATGTAAGCAAAAAGGTCGAGGACTCAGCTACAAGCTGCTTTTCAGTCCACGCCTATAATATAGTAAAAATCTGATAATGCGCTGAACTGTAAAGTTACACAAGTAAGAAACCTATTATAAAACTAAATTTCGAGAATCACGATCACGAGATTACCGCCAGGTGGGGGGTGGGATCCACTGAAACCATCCCAATCGTAATATCTGCGAATGTTCTGATCCCAGTCAGTCTCGCCCACCATCTGAGACGACAATTCATTCACAAATTCACTCGCAGCAAGGATACAGAAGGCGGTGTTGCTGGACTCGGCTAGGATAGTCCGGCGGTTTCTCAACCTGTAGCCCTGACCCCCGGCCGTTTGATCTCTCTGCCGGGGTGTATCCTCCACCCGTTATATTTATTTATGTAATTGCTTGTGTATATAAGTATTATTTGATATTTATATGAGATATTCAGATTTATATAAGTAATTTTTGTAAAATCCCTGATATATAATATATATATTTTTGCGTAAACGGGCGTGGGTGTAGAACTGGAGTAATAATAATAAAAGCCTAGGGTATCACTCTGTGGTATCAGTAGCCTAACTTTCTTTTTTCTTCCTCGCTACATGACCCGCCTATTTTCATTTCTATTTTTTAATAAATTGAATGACATCTATCTTCTTAGTCATTTTTCTACTTATAGTCGAAATATGTGTTTAATGCTCACTTTGTTAAGATGTCACAACGTCCAAGCAGAAATTACCATATTATTCTAATCATTTCATCGTCACAGTTCACAAAAACGGTAAAAAAACCCCTGTATCCTGCCATTAAATTACAACCGATAACATCTACATTTTTAAACCCATGAAAAAACCTTTTTTTTATATTTTTATACGATCCTGTTTTATACTCAACGCTGGAATCAAAACAAATATGGCGTCCAAAATGGCTCTCAATTAATTAACCGCCGCTACCGAGGACCTGCCCTTAGGGAATTTATACTTCCTCTCTTTCTTTCACGATGAGAATAACAGAGAACATTATATGAATAATACTAATTAGACCACCCGTCGATACGCTCCTTGATTGTAAACGATTAATTCGTTTTGGATAAAGACCATTAGTTTTATATAATGAAAGTAGATGTTTGTAAAAGGATTGAATGGGTTCAGATATCCAAAATAACAGGCAAAAACATTTTAAACCCATCGGTATTACTTTTTAATCAGTCAATAAAAGCTCACCACTGACAGATAGCATAGTAAACAAACATGGTCTATACAAATAAATAAAATTGGAGGGTTTGTTTGTAATTTCACTAAATGCATATGAAAGTACGAATGTTTCCATTTTCAAAGAGCTAAAAGGCTCTCCGCATTATGAGTAAAGCGCCTACTACAATTTGGACATAGATAACCTTCCTAAGATAACCTAGAGAAAATAATTTTAATTGAGAAAATAGAAGGAAAAAGACTCAGAGGTCGAAGTCCGAAACGATGATCCGATCAAGTAGCATTATATTTGGGCACCAAAGCCCAAGTCAAGCAATCAAAATAGATACCGTTTGGCATAAATAGCACGACCTGCTTCGTCGGAAACATTACAAAGCTCAACAATGAGCTATGGCCAGAAGAGAAGAATATGAAAAATGATAAAAAAAAATTATTTAAAACATTTTCTGTCTGTATGATTGTTGTAGCTAATTTATGAATCGGATGACCCAATTTTGACGGCATTTCCACAGGCGGGTAGCTGATATTATAAGGAGTAAGTTAGGCTACTTTTGTTTTAGAAAAAGAGCCATCCCAAATGACGCCTGTAATAGTAGAACAGCTACTTTATATATAAGGTTAAAGGTAAGTATAGTCTTTTAATGGCCTGATGCTGGGAATAGACCTTCTAACTTATACCAGGGACGGATTTTAGAGCATTTATATATAATATGCATAATTGGTGCGATTTATAATATGCGTCCAAGAGACTCGCTAAGAGAAAGATTTATAGCACTTTAAACAATGACAGTTCACTGCGTATACATATTTGAAACTTGTTATTCAAGAATAACTGTTTACGTTTCTATAATAAACTCCCAGAAGATGTCCTACAAATTTCACTTAATAAATCCATTATTAAAATAAAGCTAATTGAGAATCGCAACATAATTTGAAGGACTACTTAGACGATAAAAAAAGCCTGGGATTGAATGAATGCTCTCATGTAAATCAAATAAATAACAATTATATTGTAATAGTGATGAGAAGAAAAAAGTTGAGATTGATTGAGTTTGTTTTGGGTTCCTCTCAGAACAGGGTGGGAAGGAACCTTACTTTAGATTTGAAATCATTCTTAAATATCATCATAAATTAATTAAAAATAATACATGGACAAAAAGGTTTTAAGAATAAGGATACTCAAAAGCTGAGTTATTTTAGCATATTATAACATATAAATATCATTCCTACAGCAAAAGACTGTAATAGTGTAACATGTATGACCCACCAACAGCATTTTTATTTCAAAAGTCGTTATCTATTAATAGCTATGATAACAGATAAGCCCTGACATAAATTTTTTTGCATATCTATTCACTTTTTAGCTGCACTAACATTTATTCGATATCAACAGCAGTAACGAAAAGTCATCAATAGAATAGGATCACATCGATAACGTTAAATTCCGTTCAATCATTTTATTAAACAACTTTGTGTATCAATCAGTATTGAGCGCCTGTGCAATTTGTTTATCTTCCAATTGGGAACAAATTTATAATTCCCTTCTAGCTATAACTCTGTGGTACGGTTACATTCATAAGCGGCAGCGGCATATATAAATATCAATGCGACTCTTCGTTGTAATTTTATAACTCAAGAACGGACTCACATATCCAAACCAAATGTGTAGGCTTTGTTCTGACTATTTAGTAGATGGTTTATGTGAAGTTTAAAGAAAATCGGTCTAGCGGTTCTTCATTTATCATATTGTAATAAACATTGTAACAATTGAATTCAATAAAAAGCGGATCATTTTGTTAATGGTGATTTTGCTGTCAAATTTAAATTTTTTTCATACTTATGAAGGTTTTTTTACTTTTTGGAACTTTAGGAATCGAACGTATCAAAGCAAGTACCGGCCCCTAGTAGACGATAATATTGAATTGAAAAGAGACAAAAAGACGTCCTCGCTGGCGCAATGGTGTGAGTACTCGCTTTGCGTCTGTGTTTGAGTTAGGACTGGTGTGAAGTTTCAGCCGTTCCAAGATACCATATCAGCAAAGATGAACCGCCAAATAAGAGATTTGTAATCCGTTACGATGCTATGTAGAACCCATGACAGGTAAATTGCCTCTTATAAAGGTTCAATCTTAAACTTTATCATTTAGAAATAGGTGAAATTACAGTCAATTGTGACACTTTAAAATGCTATTATAGACAATCGGTTTCTTATTTATATACATATTAGATTTTTTTTTGTAAATAATAGTGCCTATAGTTAAATTTTCTAGTAAATATTATATTTATATTACTCGTATATTAAAAGATTGCTTCCCTGCTTTTTATTTCCGTTTGATTTTGATTTGCAAAATCGCTATCGCGTCAATGCAATTTCGTAGTTTATCCTAAAACGTTCACGTGATTTATTCGAATCCAACCATAACTACGAATGATTTATAGATTCATTGCTTTAGGATATTATGGTATGGCAAACGACACACCATTATGGTTTGAAGCAATTGCTCGCTATTGACTATAATATCATCATAAGTGTAAAGGACAATAATGTTAATTTCAAACACTTTATTATAAGAAAATGATCGGAGCTTTAGCTTTTGCTGATATACAATTTTATCAAGTTGTTTTAACCGACTTGAAAAAAGGAGGAGGTTATCAATTCGTCTGTATTTCTTTTATTTTATGTTTGTTGGCATTGCAATACGTGCGAAGCGGTGAAAGCAGAGTTGGGGGGGGGGGGAGAAGGAAAATAACTGATCTGTAACGTATAAGGTTGCGGGTTCGATCCCGGATGTGGCGATGTAAATTTCACTTTGCAAAGTTGTTTTATTTAAACGGTGCGATCTCATTTGAGTAACACGTTGTACCCATATTCAGTTAAATTTGTTAGTGTACTTCAGATTCACTAAAAATCATAAAATAATTAAAAATTTTAACAAAAAAAGAACCGCCTTCAAAACAAACTGTTACAAATATTAATATGCTCTAAAGGTAAAAAAATGATTGCGTATTCTTTTTTAGAGCGGTTCGTATCCTTATATTTGGAGGTAAGGTAGGTGTTTCCCTTCACTTGGTAGTTCTCTTTCTCTCTCACACATTGACGCTACCTCTAAATCAGCCGGAGCGGCGGCGTCACTAGCTGAACGCGCCATGAGGCGCAAATATGAAAGTCTTGCCTTAGAATACATATTTAAACCTTTTGTCGTGGAGACATTGGGACCATGGCGCCCTAAGGCTACAAGTTTTTTTAAAGATATTTCATCAGGTTTAGTTGATGTGACCCGTGACCCTGAGGTATGGTGGTACTTCGGATAGCGTATATACTTATACGCTGTCCAATGAGGTAACACTGTCAGCCTTATGGGCGCCCATACATTTATCTCTGATGACGCGTTTTAATTACTTTTACAAAGTTGGATGGGCAATAAATTACTTAGCAAAACTGTATATATAGTACGTCTCAAGAAGTAGATTTGTGTACTCCACTTGAACTTTTTTGTGAGAAACTTGGTTTAAATTAGATTCGGTGGAAACTTTCAGACAACTTCAGGATCACATTTTGACATTGTTATTTCCTAATCAGATTCAGATCTAAATCTATAACGCTTGGCGCGAGTGGAACTAACTCAGTGCCAGAGATGAAGTTAACTCAACTTTCATGAAAAATGGAAGTCCCTCTTCGCCCCACAAGTAAGCTTTATAAAATCTTTTACTTCGCAATTGAATTTATTTATAAGA
Source organism: Elymnias hypermnestra (assembly GCA_015832385.1). NCBI lineage: Eukaryota > Metazoa > Arthropoda > Insecta > Lepidoptera > Nymphalidae > Elymnias > Elymnias hypermnestra. The sequence continues at coordinate 1,925,904 of JACTOM010000028.1, forward strand.
TTTTTTTTATATAAATATGCTTGTGTGGCTTTTCTCTATGTAGCTTGTTATTTTTATCATACATGAATAAATACACGATATTCATTAAAAATACACATAATATAATATTATTTCTAAAATTATTATAATCGTAGCAATCGTAATATCTTAAAATTATGTATCAAAAGACACAAGAAGGCTTTGAAGCCTATTGAATATGTTTAGTCATAACATGTCTTCTTTCAATTATATTTACGTATACTTCAAAAGCATAGTTTTTTTGTAAATAATAAATAGAAACTTTTTATGTTTTTGTAACAGATATTCCACTGTGTAAAAGGAATTTTTTGTGACATTTATTAAAAAATCTGCAGCCCACAAACTGTGTCAGTTTGTCTCGGGCAATCCACTACTACAATTCGAAGGAATTGGAAAGTTTTCCAATAAGGTTCGTCGCTGAGGAGCGTAGAAGAAATTCCTTTCTTTTGACATTTTAAGATTCCTCTTAAAATTGCCAGTGGAAATTTATTTTATAGCTAGCTACATTTCGTACCTATTAGTAGTGACAGTATTTATTCTCCTTTCCTTTCGTTATATAGAAAAATCAAAATGTTCTTGTTCGTATTTAATTGAAATGCAATTGAGGGTTGAACTATATCATTAATACAATAATCACTTATTTGAATAGGAAAAGTATTTACACTACAGTATTCGATTTGATTTTCACTATGTTTAGTTTGTAAGTACAATTTTTTATTAGTAGCTTTATTTTATTTCTAATTGGTACACCCCGTTACAAGTTATGCGGTAACATGCATTAAAAATAGTGACGAATTATATACCCACTTCTTTTCAATACGGTTAACAAATCTTAAAAAAAAAAAACTTTATAAGGAGTGTAAAGCTACACAAATTTGTTTTCTCAAATAAATAAGCAAGACTATGTCTTCGCGACTCATTCTTGCTCGATGAATCAAAATGCTTAATTAATTTTAACTTGGTTTAGCGAACGTTTTGTTCGAAAAACGTGTTTCGTACATAAAACTTAGTCCAAGAGCTAAGAGGTCGAAAAAATACGATGATACTAACAAATAAAAAGAAATCAGTAGCACATGAACTGTTTTAAAACAATTTGCTAAACGAAGCTATTTAAATATATGTCGGAGAATAAGAGAGAAAGAGGGTAGGGACCTCCGTCGTCATCGTCATTAGTGGCATCCATAATTCCATCTCCATACTGTGGGCTATGGTGGGTAATGTTGGTGCAATCAAACACTTTATTAATTAACTCAAATTATATTGTCGAATCACTTAATATTCCCGATAACAATTTACACAAAAACATTACCATTAATTGCTAGGAACACGTTTTCAATTGTCGACCGCTCTGGCGGACCGTCACCCGAGACCTAGAGAGACGCGCGCCGGATTGTCACTACTGCCTGCGCCACGCCGGTAGACAGATGGCGCCAGCGTTCCACTTACTATTGCACTCCGACATATATATAAATCTTAATATTAAATGATCAACTTCATTGAAAGAATAGTCAATGTGGAATTCGAAAAGCTTATTTTGCTGAAGAGCTCGTAATAATATTTTGTGATACTACAGCGTCATTTTTACTGATGTGAATATAGATTTTTAACACAAAAATGTTAATATGATTACGAATTCTGTTGTGCCTATATATTTTTTTGTAAAATATGAATATATATCGTTATTCATCCAAAGCAGCGAACTGCTTAGGTCGAAAATGTTCGCTATCTCTTAGTTCAATTCAAAATAGATTAATTCAGTTTTCTATTAGGGGCACAAAGTCGACGATAACAATGGGGTTTATCAGGGTTGGAGGTAGAGGAAAGTGGAGTTTAACAACGCCTTAAAATAGGGTAACAACTTTCTGAAAAGAAAAACGAATATTGTTATGAACAAGGGGAAGTATAAGCGGGCGTACCTGTCGCAGTTGATAATGCAACAAAACCACACTGTCAACAAACATTCATTCCATGAATTTTGAGGTGTATATTAATTCAAACCGGCAATGGATTTAAAAATAACCTTTAATTGAGTATTATAAATAGTAATTTAATTGTCATTAACAAATAAAAAGACATACGAATTCTATAACAGATTTTACGCTGTATCAATTTTAATTCTAATGAATACAAATCTTTGAAATTCGAATGAAGTCTAATGGGCTGTGGACAATAACAATAAAAACATTGTGATGATAGGAACACGCAAAAATACTTCATATGTTGACGTGTAAAAGTCGTTAAATATGATAAAAACTTATAACATTATAATGCTTTAAGTAGGTTAAATGAAGAAAGAAAGTTGAGTCTACAGTATGCTTAGAAATAAACTTAGACTCTGGGCTTCAGTGGGGTGCCCATGTTTAAGACTCTGGCAAGGACTTGGTTCCGCTGCATTTGCTGATAGAAAGGTAAAGCAGTAAACTGACGTTGATACTGATGAAATGGTGTTTTTCGTTTATTTTCATAGCAATATGTGTTACGGCACACTGCAATGGGGTAAGGCGGCGGACATTGAAACTATATTTATTATACAAAAAAGAGCAATACGTACTCATATAATTTAAAATCTCGTACTCTCTAAGAGATATATTCAAAGAAACATCTATTACTCGAAATATATTTTGAATAACATCTTATATATCCGTAAAAAAAAGTAAAATACACAATTTTAATACAAGCAATAAAAATAAACGGCATATTTTAGAGTGAAAAAGGGCGAAAAATCATTTGTTGGGTTGAGCATACGTATTTTTATAAGATACCGCTTTCAGTTTTAGATTTGTTTCTAGATAATTTTAAGTACAATAATGTCAAAAACATACAAAAGGCATATTATAAAGTTGAAGATTATTTAAGCGATAATAATGTTTGGAAATGATTCCAGTTGTTCTCAGAAGCAAAATATTTCACATTGTAACAAAAAACTGTATTTAAAAGAGTAACCGTTCAGTTTCGTGCCGGTTTCTTAGCGGAATCAACTTTCCGAACTAATGATACGAACGGACAGACTACTAACGATTCAATAGTGTTTTTTTGAGGCTGAATAAAGAATATTTTAATTTGGATTTTATTGTTGACAGATTTGCTCTTAACCGAAATTTCATCTTCAATGCGGAAGGTTTCTTTACGGCATTCTAACATATCGCAATTTTTTTCTTGGACATCTTTTTTTCCTGTCGAAAATCGAACCCAGATCTTAAAATAGCGAAGTGAGCACTCGCACTATTCGTTTTGTTCATCGAGTTCGTTGTGCCTTTTACAGCTTAAGACCTGGTGCACCGATTTTAACAATCACTCCATTTTGGGATTCGAGTCCACTTCGAATAGCAAAGAAGCTATTAAAATACGAAAGAAATACATGGCCAAAAATATTTTAAAAGATATTGAATTACATAACAAATAAACAAATCGAAATATAAACAAATATAAATAATAGTTTTAAAAAAACACGCTTTTATAGTAAACCGAACTATGGGAATGTTGTAAAATGCACCACACGCTTTCACTCTGAATTAAATGATTCTGTTTATAACTTATTATTGAAAGTTATTTTCTTGTTTTTAGTTCGGTTTTTAGTTTAATTTAAAAGCGTGTTTTTTAAACAATATTTTTTTATTTATTAGTACGTTTTAGTATTTTTCCACTCATCTAGTTAATTAAAGTACCGGTCTTTCGGCTATCTGCGACGGCAGATCGCCAACTAGCTCTGTCCCTTTCACTCCCTTATAGAGGATTTATAAAAAGAATATATTAATCCTGACGGCCTTAAGAAGGAAAATGGGATTTTTTTAACGAATTATGGCATTGACATTGGCACTTAATACGTATGCAAAGTTTCGAATTATTTAGACTTCTGGAGTTAGCCAAAAATCGCGCTCAAAGATTCCATTACTTACTTTCGTATACAGCCCAAGCTAATAAAAGCGTTTTAATAAGTTACAACTGACAGCAACTGTCAAATCGATTGGTCTGTATAATTCTAGATTATTCGGTATGTATAGAAGCGAAATAAGATAACAATTGACTATTTAACTAAAGACGGATTTCATTATAACATCACCTAACACGTCTATTTCTTGTATTACATACGAGTATATCTGACGCATTCATTTCATTGAACGAAATGTCATTGATTGAACTGAATTCAAGAGCTAATTAACAGCGCTATCTGGTCTTGATGTTATCAAACCTGCGGTCTTATATTACAATCTAAAGAATCTACATTGTTATTAGAGTATTTCATTTTTTATTATGCCCAATAAAGCCCAAATATTCAAGCCATAAGAGGCCGATAATCATTTCAGGATGACTAGTCATTTCTTGGGTCTCTGATCTCCGTCACCTGTCATTTCACCGTATTGCCTTCAATGATGCTTCAATATATTCTTTATTTATTATTATCTTTATTTATTTTGGCTTCGCAAGCAAAAGAATAGTCGTAATTGACTGCTCGGTTATAAATACTTATTGTCAGTATATCTTTGTCGGTGTGATTCTGATGGAAGTAACTTTGAATCTTTCTTTTAATACGAGCTGAGTTTTAACTGCGTACATAGTTTCTGATAAACTTTCGTGCCTTATTTGGTTTAGATTTAAGAATTAGATTTTAAGCATACAATATAATTTTATAAGTACTACACGATTTTTCTATTTCTATTTGTAGTTTGTTTTATCCTCTTTCATTTCGATTACATACGGGCTCCCGTTTCCTATATATCAGTACTTTTAGACATATACTTTACTTATGAACTTAAATTTCTACAAATATTTGCTTGGAATCATAAACTAAGAAAATGGTGCATGTAAGTTAAGATACCCTTATTTTATCTCTATATCGTTAGATATATAAAAAATCTAAATTACGTCTAAATATGATATTAGACTAAACATAGATTATTTTAGATATATTTTTGTTATGTATACAATAATAAAAATGGGTAAGAATGTAGATTTATTTTTAGTGAAAAGCTAAGGTGAGTTAATGTCCCAGTGTTGGGCACAGGCCTCCTCACTCACAGGACATAGACCCATGACTTGGCATTGAGGTAGGATGGAATCTAGTTGCCTCATTTTGCGAGGGTATCATCTCGTTGAAGGAGGCAATGGAGAGAGAAAGCTAAAGTGCTGCTGATCCCTCGCCACTGCGAGGGCGGAGGCCGGATGGTAGGAGGCGTCTTTTTGAACGCCTTTTGCCTCCTCCTTAAACCATACCTTGCCGGTTGCAACCGGAAGCGGAAGTGTCAGAGCGAATGCGTAACGGAGCCTCTGACTCTTCCAATTCAGGTTGATGAGGGTGTCGCTGTGTTTTAGTTGGTATTTCTAGCTTAGCTAGCGAGTCCCACACTCCCTGTTCTCGTGGTAGGGGTGCGTAAAAGCATTTCCCAGCGAAAAAAAAGGATATAGACCCACCACGCTGTTCTACTGCGGTTTTGCAAGCTTTTTATTATCCACGTTTTATTAGTTTATAATTAATTGATTCCATAAGTTGTCGAGAGGTTAGGGAAATTATATTTTATTGAATCTATTGTACAAATAATAACAGACTTATTTACCGTGTAGTTTATACATACGTTCAGGACTCATTGATCTAGAAACTAAAATTTGGTAATGAAATATCACAACTATTCATCTAAGAATAAAAGACGACGTTTATTGTTTCAAAGCAAAAGGACAGATCAAATAAATGTTAACAGAAACGAATATGTATTAACAGACAACTTTATTTATCTCTGATATAAAATGACGTTAATATATCGGATGAATAATCGACTAATTCATAATGAAGTCCAAAATCTATACTTCTAGTATCTATACTCTACTATTTTTTCTTTAAGGTCTCACATTCAGTTGGCAAAACTTACGTTATGGTAGCATAAAATTTAATAATGTTAGTGACTGAATTAAAAATGTTTCATTTTCAAACAGCTCCTCTCTAAAATAAGCCTTTAAATTATTTCACTACTATTTAATAGCAGCGATTTATACACGACTAGCAATGCCCCGCAGTGTTACTCGCGTAAATACCGTTCGGGACAGTGGAAAGTCTGCTAAGTCGGACTATATATTTTTGTAAGAAGCTGGAAGAGTTTTATTTCACTTTTATTTACTTATTTTCAGAATATTAGATACACACATTCATAATCTAATCAATATACAGATTTTACTTTACAACTAATATATATTTAACTAATACCTTTTTCAAAGTCAAAGTCAAAATATCTTTATTCAAGTAGGTCTGTTACAGCACTTTTGAATAGTCAAATATCGTTTTTTCTATATATTATTTAAATGAATGACTGATGATAACATTTAAGAACGACTTACAATCTAAAGTTACGAGGGTTCCTTCGCGCCCTGATCTGAGAAGAGCCCACAACAAACTCAGACGGGTTTACATTTTTTTGTTATCATCATTACAATATATTTTTAAAATTTGTTCTATATCTATATACATATAGAGCAATTCTTTCACTCCCACGCTTTTTTGTCTTCTAAGTATTCTTTCAAATTATAGAATGATTTCTCAATTAGTTTTCTTTTAATAAAAGATTTCAATTTATTAAGAGACATCTTTGTAACTTCTTCTGGGAGCTTGTTGTAGCAACGTATACATTTACCCTTGAATGACTTGTCAATTTTATGTAGTCTACTAGAATTTACAGCAATTTCATTTTTAATTCTTAAGTTATATGAGGTGCATTCACTTTTTTTCCTCAAAGAGTCAATACTTTTATGGACGTACAACAAGTTTGCTAATATATAAACGCCGTGAACTGTCATTATTTTACTGCTCTGAATTTGTTTCTTAGCGACTCTCTTGGACCCATATTGTAGGTCGCACGAACAGCCCTTTTCTGCAGCACAAGTAAAATGCCATATAACATATAATAACTGAAATGGACCAGCCTAGCAGTTTCAACGTCCGTAAGACGGCGAATTTTTTTAACCGCCTAAGCCGCGGAGCCGAGCCTGTTCGATAGACCTCTTATATGGCGGCCCCCACTGTAGTTTACTATCTATCGTAATGCCTAAAAAAACGGTACTATCTACCAGATCAAGTTCCTCATTATTAAGTAAAACAATAATAGTTTAATTTTTAAATTTGTAACATCATTTACGTAGAATGTCCGACATTAGAATTTTTTAAATCCGCCCAATAATTTTTAGCTTGATTATTATAAATTGTTAAAAATAAAAATTCAAAATGCAAAGCAGTTCTTAAAACTGTCTTTAATAAAATATCAATTAATATGATAAGGATTAATACAGAGGTACGAATAATATGGTTTGATTGTATCCGGCACTATTATTAACTTTTAAAATTTAAAAAAAGTAGTTATAGTGGCATAACTACAGTAGTTGGATATATGGTATCACGGACTTTTTTTATAGATATGAATACGTTCTATAGTATTTTAGAACATTTTTTGTTCTATCTTCAATAGTTTTGCAACGCACGTTTTTTTTTTTATTTCACACCTTGGGTTACATTAATGCATTTTTCTTAGAGATTCCATTTTTTTTTAGAAAGTCGTATAGCCTATGTCGTTTAGTAAAAAGGCAACTTTCTAATTGTGAAAAAAATTTGAAATCGGTCCAGTAGTTTTTGTGTGAAACGTAACAAACATACATACAAAAACACTAATGTTTCCTCTTTATAATATTAGTTAAGATTTACAATCAGACGAGATTACAATGAATCGCAAACCCCAATTGAATTTTCTCCATATAAACAAATAAGAGCAACCAAGGTTAATAACGGCTCGCATCAGCTGTTTCACCTACATGCGTGATTTCATAAAATAACTGTTTTATTATAATTGTATCACTATTCTTTGCAAGCAGCGATGTATTAGTCATAGATGTATCCTACGTTACCGTCGCAAGAATATTTTGTTTCATTTGTTAGCATTATGAACGCGAACACCCACCCTCATAGAGCCAAGAGCCAAGTCATTACGCGATGATACATCACGAATTTAAATATGGCGGCAGACGACACCCATCAACTCTGTCATATTAATTTGATTAAATAATCTATTTGGATTATGAAAGTCACGGACTTTACGCTGATGAAATTATTTTCAAAATTGATGGTTGTTTTGAGGGTTCCATTTTCCCCGCCTATTTCTAACACGTTTATTCGATGATATAAAATAATACACAGTCACGTTTATCTTTGTGCAAATTCCTCCGAAGTCATAAAAGAGTTTTTAGGAGATGAGAGGAGAAAATCTATCTAAAAAAGGTAATTAGCAGCCCGTTAATGTCCCACTGGTGGGTACAAGCCTTGTATGTGTGAGGATTTTTAGAGCATAGACCCACCAAGCTGCTCCAATGCAGATTGGCAGGCATAGTACACAACTACACTCTCTTTTCCTCCACTCTCGTAGTTTCGATGTAACGGGAATCCGATACGACCGGAGTGAGATCAGGCGCAGGACTGACGGTTTAACGTGCTCTCCGAGGCAGGTGGGTGGATCGCATTGCCAATGTCCCAACGTCGGGCAAATATTGATAAAATCTTAATAGAAAACTCAGTATTGATGAAAATCTATATCTATAATTAGATCAATCCATATAATGTAGGAAAATTATTCAATTAAGGTTTACTACACCATGTACAATAAACTACTATTTTTAAAATAAAAAATTAAAAGTGTGTGCGTACAAAGTATACATGTCAGAAGTGAAACTTCTTTAGCAAAGTACTTTTTAAGTCTTGTTTATATTTAGATTTCCAAGACTTAGAGGGTGAGAAAAAGGAAGACATTTGTCATTAAAATATTAAAAATATTGAAAATTATCAGTTAGTTTATCTGTCACGAAAACGGTTTTTTGGATTATTAAAATACTCTTTTTTTGACAGAGATGAATCTATGATGAATGGTAATATTTTGATAGATGGGAAACAAGTGGAAGAAGTGAGAGAATTTGTATAATTGGGATCTAAATTTACAAAAGATGGAACATGTGAAAGTGATATTGAAAGGAGAGTGAATGCAGGGAATATGGTAAATGGTGCTCTGCACGCCTTTATGAATAGCCAGATGGTGTCTCAAAGGGCCAGACTGGATGTGCATGCAGGGGTGTTGGTGCCAACACTTATGTATAGTAGTGCAAGTTGGGTATGGCAGAGGAATCACTAAAGTAAAATAAATGCGGTAGATATGAGAGCGTTGAGAAGTATGAGTGGATTAAACAGACAAAGTAAGAAATAGTGTGATAAAATAATGTTGTGGTATAAAAGAGGATATAGTGACTAAAATTGAGAAAGGTATGCTTAGATGGTTTGGGCATGTAGAGAGAATGAATGAAAGGATACTGACAAAAAGGATTTATGAGTCAAGAGTGAATGCAAAAGTTGGAAGGGGAAGACCAAGGCGAACGTTTCTGGACCAAATCCAAGACATTTTAAATAAGGGCCAGGTCAACTTGTATGAAAGGATTAATGAGAATGAAAGAAGGGAAGGAGATATGCAAGGATCGTGACAAGTGGAACGATGTTGTCTCTGCCTACCCCTATGAGAATGAGGCGTGATGCTATGTATGTATGTATAAAATATTTTTTGTTCGAGTAAGTTCAACAAGCACTTTTGTATCATCAAGTCTGGCCATTGGTAAAAAATCTACCATCGTTTAGTATATTTAATTTTACCGAGATAGACTAACAAGAAACAAATTTTTGTATGAAACAATTTTGTAATGATAACAACCACCGCATGCGATTTTATTTTATTATTATTATGCTAATATACGTGATGACTTGCGTTTTTAACAACGAATAAAATACAAATTGACAATAATTTGTTATTAAATTAACTGTAAGATTGATTTTTAAAAATAATTGTTTTTAACTGTATAATTATATATTTAAAGAATTTGTAACCTTGATATGATTAGTTTTCCATATTTATTGTATAATTTCATCTTTGTCAAGTATTTTTACTACGAAAACTACGTTGACACTTCTCCAAGGTATCATCTTCTCTATACCAATGCAAAATATTTTCCCATAGGTTTAGGAATGAAAACGTAACAAACACAAATAATTTCATTCGTATTTATAATGTTAGAAAATATTGCATGTATATTTAGTGATTGATTTGTAAGGCATAGTAATACTACAATCTCATTCTCTGTGCCGCGATTAGGGATTATCCCAGGTGTGAGCCATGAATAGGCTGACAATATTAATCTTTTAAGGATCTTCGAAATGGTGATATGCTCAAAATTGAGCTGTTAAAGTAAGGGGCAGCGATTAAATAATTCCGCTTCATCATTACAATTTCATTAGTCAGCTATAACGACCCACGGTTGTTACGACACAGAGTTGGTAAATAGTAGTTTTTAATCTATGTGCAAATAAATAAATTTATAGTGTCTGTTGTAATTTAAAATTAACAGCTTTTGTCTATAGACACATGAAATTATATTCGATATTAAACGTTAGTCCGGTTTTCTATTTGTTCCCGCTAAACTCTGAAGTGGCCAGACTGATTTTGACGAAACTCACACTACCCTATAACTGATATTATAAGTTGCAAAGGAATAACATTCTTAGTACAACGTAGACTTTCACGAAGAACGGGATTTTCTATAATCCTACGAGATCGCGAAACTACACGTGTAATGTTAAGCAATTTTTGAAGTGACACTTCTTTAGGCGCTTGAGGGTAAATTTTTACGGATGAAACGCGTGATCATCACGAAGGTGTGCAGCATTTTTTATGCTAATTCGTTAGAAGGTTAGGTAGTTTTCATATTTACAAATAACATGTGGTATTTTAATTTGCCACTCGTCATTTAATAATTGAATATACTATTTTTCATAAAATATAAAATAAAATATTTCATGAATTCTCTTTTCTAAATTTTGAATTCAAAAACACGTGGCACTTTTATTTATAATTCGTCATTTGACAATTAAACACATTAAATTCCTAACATATCTCCCTTTTACCCTCACTTTGAGTCACGAAAATCTAAAGATTTTGATTTGTATAAATATAAACAATACTTAAAAATTAGTTTACCAAAGAAGTTTCACTTCAGACATGTGTACTTTGTACGTACGCCCTTTTTTAATAAGAGCCTTAGCCTTATAACAATTAACATATACAATACTATTTTCAAAAATATATTAAAAACCATTACATCACTTTTACCTCCTAACACATTAAAAATTAATAATAAAAAGGTTGTTATAAACAATTTATAAAGAAATTATCTTAGGACAATAATTTTATAGCGTGTTTTTATAAAAATAAGAGAATTCTTTGTGTAGAGAATGTTTTAGAATGCCGTGATGACCAAATGGATAGACACGTCAATTGTTTATAAAAGTCATGGATTTGCCAAGCACCACTATTGTGCTCTTCAGTGAGGGTAAAGATTGTGAGGAAACTTGCATATCCCTGGAGCATTCCGGGGATACGTATAGCTTGGTAAATGGCGGTGGGGTAGCGTGGTGGGTCTATGCTCTAAAAGTCCACTCCTGTGAGGGAGGACGTCTGTTTCCACCAGTGGGATGTTGATAGGCATAAAAACCTGCATCAAAGTTTGAAAATAAATACTAATGGAATTATTAAAATTTATAATAAAAGTACATAAACGAATATAAGTTCATTGTAACGTCTCCATTTTTTATTAATCCAAGGCATCAAATGGTGAGTTGTTTTATGCCCCCGTAACTCGGTATCTTCGCGATAAATCTATTGATAGGACCCCATGGGGAATCACATTACAGTGCTCCAATCAAGTGCATGATTTGACAAAAAATAAAAATTTCCCCTAAAATTAATTTGGTGAAAAGATACGGAACCAATGATAAACGTTTATGTATATATTTTTAAATAACTCATATCAAAAAGTACCACATAGTATGTAAATTTATTATATGCATTAGCTTACGTAAATTCCCTTGTTTATCCAAAGTATCCCATAATATTCTTTTAGAATAAATCAAATCAAATCAAAAATATCTTTATTTAAATAGGCATATTACAGCACTTTTGAATGGTCAAATTATATATTATTTTTTTGTTAGCATCATCTTTACAATATCATATTAGTTTAATATATTTTAATTCAAATTAGAGCAATTCGTACTCTCTTACGCGTTTCTATCATCTAGGTAATCATGCAACTTATAATACGATTTTTCTATCAATTTTCTTTTAACAAAGACTTTGAATTTATTAATTGACATCTTTAGAACGTCTTGTGGGAGTTTATTATAGAAACGTGTACAGTTACCCTTAAATGAGTTGTTGATCTTATGCAGCCTACTAGTATTTATAACAAGTTTGTTTTTGTTTCGTAAGTTATATGATGTACATTCACTCTTTTTATTAAAAGAGCCAATGTTTTCATGTACGTACAACAAGTTTTCTAATATATATATACGCAGTGAACTGTCATTATGTTTAATCATTAATAAGCGATTGAACTACATAAAAACACTGAGGGATAGGAAATAATTATTAATTTAAGGGTAACTGTTAACACGTTTCTATAAAAAAAACTCTTAGCAAGTGTTTTAGAGATGTCAATTAAATTAAAAACTTTTTCGAAGCAAAGTAAATCGTACAATTTAAATAATTCAACCTTATTTATTGATTACCTGGGTGATAAAAATGAGTGGTATTGTATGGGTTGCCGTAATCATAATAGAATAAATTATAAAAAAATTGTAATGGTGATGATAAAAAAGCAACTCTCGACTGAGTTTGTTGTGGGCTCTTCACAGAACACAGCGCAAAGGAACCCTCGTAAGTTTAAATTTTAAATCGTCATTTACTAACGTCATAAAAATATACTTGACTTGAGTCAAAAGTGCTATAAACGCATACTTGAATAAAGCAATTAGAAATTGAATATAGAAGTATGGTTATTTGGCTATTGATAAAAAATTACAACAAATTATATACCTGGCCAACAAAAAACATTAGTTGTATAACTATAAAAAACTTAGGTATGACAAAATAATATAAACTCAACCTAAAACCCTTAACCCTAAATGCTTATATTCCATTAGTCTATGATTAATGATGAATATTTAATATTTACTATTAATGATATCGTCATTTCATCCCCCGTCAAGTCGGGGGTCATAAGCCTTATCATCATTAGTCATTTTACTATTAGAAAATGTACACCAGGATGATTTTTATTTGAGTCTCATGTTTTACTTGAGCATAATCTGTGTAGTCTAAAAAGGAGTTGCATTTTGTTTATTTGTTCGAAAAAAAGGAAATTTAACTTTTTGATATTTACAAGTACAAGTCAATAACAAAAACGATTAGTTTGAAATGGAGGAGGTTTTTACATCATAGGCGGTCCTTACATAAAATAATTAACAAATTTTATTAACGCTGGGAAATCGACGTGAATACCTGGAATACTCGGGAGGAAGTTTCAGGTTATGCCGGACTCATATCGGCTAAAACCCAGCGATGCTCCTACATCACTCGGAGACGGGGTCGAGAGAGTGCGATTGATAGACATTCACAACCCCGCCAGCGATGTGCCCGTTTATGCCCAACCTGGTCTAAAAGACCTAAAAAACTTACTCCGATGGTGGCTTGCTAGGTACTCCAGGCAACCACCTCGCAGGTCCTCTCCTTGTTGGGCAACGGACCCCACATCCGTTACATACTTAAAATAACTAACATAGGTTAAGGAACTTTACCAGTATATTAATCAGTAAATTTGTATTATAATAATTGTATACTTGTGCGGAAACAATAACGCTTTTGTTCTTTTTTTTAAATTTGGTATGCTAGTGGAGTAACAACATTATTAGTAGGATAAATATATATTTTTTCATATTTAAAATCAATATAATCTTTATTCACGTAGGCTCAAAAAGTACAAAGTAATCGTCAGTAGTCGGTAGCAAATTTACCACCGTTTCGGCAATTTGATTCCGCTGAGAAGAAACCTACAAGAAACTCAACGGTTTGTTAGATTATAGATAGCTGGGTGACAACACTGATAGCTCTGAGTAGATAGTTTTTACTATTTTGCAGCAAATGATTTCTGAACCATCTTCACTCTAAAATATGGGATTACAAGTTTGTATTTGTAATATAATTTCAAATAAATCTCCAAAGGTTTTGAAAATCTATAGTGTGCAAGGAAATTTGGTGGTCTAAAACCATTTTTAAATGATTGTCTTTCTAATGAAACCCGTTGACATACAATGATTTGGTAGTTTTAGAGCTCTCGTGTCGACTATAAGAATAAGTTTGGTAGTCCGAAACCATCATTACATTTTTATCCTTCTAACAAAATTTTGTAAAAACAAAGTTGGGTAGTTTTGGAAATCCAGTAATCAAACCGGTTTAGGTACATAGATTGTATGATTTTAAAGTCTATAAAGGACATCGGTACAAGCATTCTTTGTGTCATACATAGATTACATCGATTAATACAGTATAGTACGAAACAATGCAGTCAAACGATATAATCTGTTACAAATAACCATAGATAAATTGAATAATTAAAGTTTAATCAAAATTATAATTTAATATTAAATATCTGCAAAAATAGTTTATCTAACATGAGATTGGCCGATATGGTAGAAATTCCTCTAGGACAGCGGTCGTGGAACTTTTTTAATTGTTACCCCAAAAGATTTTTGTGTAAGTTGAATTACCCCATGGCGAAGAGCAAAAAAAGAAACGAAATCGCTTCTTTTTAGCATCTTTCATATTAAAACCCCCATGATCATTTTGAAAAAAATTTTATTTGAACATCATTTATTCAATTTGTGAATGTTATACCAATCTTTTATATGACTGCGAGACATGGGGAGTTGAGAAGCAACGCAGTAAGCATTTTAGATGTGGGTTCTAAGAAAAATGTTTAAGATTTCTTGGAACCACTTCGTCTCAAATGCTGGAGTCCTCCAACGAGCGCAAATTACCCGCATGCTTATGACGGCCATCCTGCGAAGAAAGGTGGCTGTTTTCGGACATCTTCAAAGAGAATCCCTATTTGAGTACCCACGGTTGATTCCAGAGGGTAAAATGTCCGGAAAAAGAGCACCTGGTAGACCGAGGCAGCATTGGATGACCGATAACGGGAGTGGACCAGTCATAACTACGCACAATTAAAAAGACTTACCAAGGACAGAAGAGTTTTCCGCATACTGACCGCGAAACTTCATTTTGAAGAGGGCACTAGATGATAATGAATACTTAGTAAAACTTACAAATATTTCATTCTACCCCATTTGGGGTAATTTACCCCGGTTTTTTTTAAATAACTAATATTTTTTTCAGGCTGTCCTGTAAAGGATCTAGTCGAGATGCCTTCACTATTCACAGCTTGAATCGAGTCAATTACAATAAAGAGTAGCGCCCAATGAAACCTTCGCTATCAAGTGGAATTATAGAGCTTCAAGAGTTTAAGTCACATTGTAGAACGTTTATGTAGACAAGGATGAAAGGAAATGACATTGTTTTAGTTACAGATTATATATTTGAAATAATAATAACGTAAATTTTAACTTCATTTCAATAAAAGTCGGTTTTTCATTTACAGGTAATCAAATGTAATTTACATAATCACATATGTATTTTTATATATTAATATTTCGTGTATCAACCTAATTTCTCATAAATGAGCATTAATAATATGTTGCTATAATCACTTTTAGTAATTTTAAGAAGTGACTTTTAGCCCTTGCCTATTAATAATTATATTTATAGAATGTATATTTTTGAAATAAAATTTTGTATTTTATTCTGGTTTCTGGTTTAAATCTTGTATAAAATATGTATCACTGGCTTCTGAATAACAGTAATCAATCAATATTTTGGAATAAATAGCACTTATAATATATACTAATAAATAAATAAAGGAAAGATTTGAGATTTTGTATGTAAGTATGTATGTTTGTTACGTTTTTACACAAAAACTACTGGACTGATTTCAAAAATTTCTTCACCGTTAGAAAGCTACAATTTCACTGAGTGATTCAATCCATAATAAAATTGCATTTATATAACCTTAGTTGTGAAAAAATTAGTCACATAAAATCTGTCGTCGCGTGCGCTGTGAAAACTATTGAAGACAGAACGAAAAAATGTAGTGTAATATTATAGAATGTTTTAAAATCTACAAAATAGTCTGCGATGCCACTATAACTACTATTTTTTTCATTTTAAAAGTTAATAAAAGTGCCGGCAATATTTAATCCATATTATTGATACCTCTTTATTAATCTTTATCCTGTTAAGTATTTTAAAAAAAAAAGTTTCAATACCTGTAAAATACTATTTAAATTATTAAAATCGGACATTTCTTTCAAAAGATATAACGAATTTAAAAATATCTATCGAAGGAAATAATGTCTCCCGACTCGGAACTCCAGAGTGTCAAATGTTCTATAAAGGGAAGTTCTAAGATACTAAAGTATTACAAATAAATCTTTTCTTTAATATTATAGAAGAAAGTTTTACATTTTGAATATAATTTTTTAATTTACTAATGACGGATATTCTACGTAAATGATGTTATGAATTTAAAATTTATTAGTTAGACATATATTCGTTGTATAGTAAAATCTGTATATTGATTAGATTATGAATGTTAGTGTTTATCTAATAATCTGAAAGGTAATATGATTAAAAACTAAGTGAAATAAAACTTTTAAGTTAACGAAAATCAATCTGTAGTCCGAAAGTACTTTCCACTGCCTCGAGATCGGTATATACGCGGGTGACACCGCCGGGCATGGCTAGTATGGTGTATAAAGGTATGATAATCAAATACTTTATAAAAATTTGTATAAAATAATATATTATAATATAAGATGTAGGATTAATTATAATGCTGTATCTCTTGAAATCTTTGTACAGCGGAACTAGAGATAAATCTAACTCTCAAGTCTTTTGACAGCAGATTGTTTATAATAAAGACGGGATATTTCTGTCATTTTGTAAGGAATTAACGATATTGTTTGACTAATATTGTGCTTCGATTCTTGGAATATTCACTCATTAAATGGGGTGCATATTAAAGTTACTTGCTATATTTTGCTGTAATCTCTGTTGTCATTGTATAATGTACGTAGATTTATGTAGGATTAAGTTGGAATTATTTGATCGTTGCAGGGATCTACCGCAGTAATAAGAATTTCTATGGTGTGAAGGGAGAATTTTCACGAAATATTAAGTCAGGTAAGTAAGAATGTCTTGTTTACTAAATAAGTCTTATAAGTAAAATATTATGCAAATATAGTTTAGGGTTAATTCAAGAAAAAATTGCTACTACCAACTCAAGATAAATAGCCAATAAGGGCGACTTTAGGTTTTCTAAAATTATATATTTACACATTGTATTGTAGATATTTGTATAAAAAAGTAAAAAAGTAAGTAGCAGCCCATAAACATCCCGCTGCTGGGCACATGCCTCCTCACTCGAGAGATATTATTAAGTTTTCTATGTAGATTTTCTCAATATTTGCCCGAAGTCAGAAAGTTTTGGCGGTATGATCCACCCCTGTGCCTCGGAGAGCACGTTAAGCCGTCGGTACTGCGCCTGATCTCTCTCCGGTCACATCAGACTACGGGAGTGAATAGAGTGCACTTTTGTACTATGCCTGCCAATCCGCAGTGAAGCAGCGTGGTGTGTCTATGCTCTAAAAACCCTCTCTCATATGAGTGAGGAGGCCTGTGCCCAGCAGTGGGACGTTAATGGGCTGCTACTTACTTATTTACTTATACAAAAAATGCTACACGGTCAGCTGATGCGAGACATGTCCGCCACCATATTAGTCTTGGTCGCTCTGGTAAGCCTTTCGCTTAACTTAACCGCTACTCCGTGACCGTCTGTATACGACATGCGATAGATAACCGAAAATTATTCAGGCGATGAAAAAGTTGTATCACTTTAATAGACATATACATAAAACTTATTTGATAAAAATAACACATTTGGTTATATGTTGCACATATGACATTATATACAGACACTTTAAGTTTTTTCCTCGGACAAAATAAGCAAAGAAATTTAGGTCAACACTGAATATTAAGCCTTACAAAATACTAACGCTACGAAGAGAATTTCGGTATTAAATTATACTGAACAACACTATTGAGTATGGAGGCATTGTCAGGCAAGCCTAGTCCTCGGGCGAACATGGCCGCTTGTTTGTTTATAAATACTGTGTTCTAGCCACGAATATTCAACAGTTTGAAACACGGCGATATATGAATAGGAGAATTGTTATAAGGTTCACAGTTTATGGAAGTGTATTTATTAAAGGTTTCTCTTGAGAAGTCTGCTCGGAAGAATTAATGACTTGTAACAATTTACCGGATGGAATCTGAACGTCTAATAACGGAATTTTCATTTAAAGGTAAGTAGCAGTCCATTAAGGTCTCAGTGCTGGGGACGGGCCCATATGAGAGAGGGTTTTTAATCCGACACGACCGGAGAGAGATCAGGCGCAGGACCGAACGGCTTAACGTGCTCTCTGAAGCACGGAGGTGGAGCACACCGTCAACTTCCCAACTTCAGGCAGATATTGAGAAAATCTTAATAGAAAACTAATATTGGTTTTTGCATTGGCCCGACCCGGGACTCGAACCCAGGGCCTCATGTCTGTAGTTGAACATGCTATCCATAAGACCAATGAGGCATATATTTATTTTATTATTTACATAAAATTATAATAGATTACTATAAAAAGAGAACATCTGTACATTACATAGTATAAAATTAAGTACTTTATTCAAATAGTCTCAAAAAGCACTTTTGAATCGTCAGTAGTCTTTCCATTGGTAACAAATTTACCACCGGTTCGGTAAGTTTAATCCGCAGAGAAGAAACCGGCAAGAAACTCAACGGTTACTCTTTTAAAGATAGTTTTGTATGTTACAACGGTTTTGTATGTAATATATTGCGTCTGGTATCAAGTTCAAACATTATAATATACAGTTTGTAGAAGGATGTTTTTGAGATATTCCTTAAAATTATGTGGCGGCAAATCTCAAATTGTTTGAGGTATCTTATTAAAAATGCGCATGCTCAACCTGACAAATGATTTCTGAACCTTCTTCATTCTAAAATATGGAATTACAAGATTGTTTTTATTTCTTGTATTAAAATTGTGTATTTCACTTATTTAACTGTATAAGTGAATGTTATCACGGATATATGAGATATTATCTATATACATATATATATATAAGAGATATCCAGGTGTCTATTGACTCATCACGATATCTCTGTTACCATAAGGTGTAGAGACTTGAAATTTAGTAGGAATATTCCTTTTGCCGATTAGAGGTCAACTAAGAACGGGTTTCTCGAAATTGATTGTTGATTTAAATTAATTAAAATATGCTACCCAAAAAACATTCCACGCAGACGAAGTCGCGAGTTCAGCTAGTTTAATATATATTGCGAGGGTACTGTGAGAATTGATATTTCTTTGAATATTTCTCATAAGGAAACACAACATCCTAATTGATATATGCCACGTAAACAGTAAATATAGTTTCTTCCGCTGTCTGTTATCTTTTAAACAATTTAACTGATTTTAACGCAGTTTGCAATAGAAAGAACTACTCAAGAGCTTGGTTTATGTATATAACACATACTTATTATAGAATAGAAAAGCCAAAATATTCATAGATTTGTAATTTGTGATATCGTAATATACATTTTTTTGTGCGTTTAAATCGTAAATACGAGATGGAACAAATTAATGTAATGCGGAATTGTATACCTTAAAAAGATCGATAAAAGAGTCAGTGATGGTACATATCTCTAAAGGATAACTCACAGTATGTGTTATTTACGAAGCCATATTCTACAATACAGTATTCCCTATCTGATATATATTTCTCATAGAATACACAACATATATTTTATATTTAATGTAAATCAACATTACCATTAACAGCATTTCATTAAAATGGATATTTCTCAATTTTACCTAAAACATAATTAAGCTTGTGAAACCATCCACTTAAGTATATATGGCCCTGTTTATAACAGCGCTTTTAGAAGCAACTTTAAAAGCAAAGCGAAGGAAGTCGCAGCTACATGAAGGCCAGAAATGAAAATAATCCTGGCATAAATTATCCAAAGCTTAATTGACTTTAAAAGTAAACAACTGTTCTCAAAGTTAATTTTTTTGCTAAATAACTTTGTAACTGCAGTACTGTTTTTTTGTTTATTTGCACTGTACACAACGGGAAACAGATTAAAATGGCCCCGAGCTAAAAGGAAGTTGTGAAGGCACGTAGATTAAAAACTCTGAATAAAACTTGTGTTATTTTTTTCAAATGAACAATTTAAAGTTTGCGGAGAGAATTGGACGATTACACTTGCTGCACATTCTTTTGCTGATCATCAATCATTTTATAATATCAAATATGTAATATAAATTGTGAATTTTAATAATTATATGACAAATACCGATGGTAAATTTCGTATTAATAAAGAAAGAACACAATTTATATAGTTATAGTAATATTCAAAGCGTTGGAGACACGCTTTCGCTTATAGAACAGTTGTTAGCCGCGACCGAAGCCTCTCTCGATCCTTATAATTAGACAAGTTAGAATATATAAGTTTCTAAATTAACTCTGTTAGTAATCGTACCTAGATTATTTGCTAGAATATCGAATATCCTATAATTACGAACAAAAAATACAATAAATACTTTACCAATAGTAGGAAGTACAGGAAAAGTTGCCTAGAGGCATTTTAAAGTATTTTATGTATTTCATACATTACTAATTCAAATAACAATAAAAAAATTATACAATCTAGACAATCTCCTAAACTATCTTATTAACCGCATATCGTTATACTTAAGGGATACGAGTATTTAATGAATTATTTTTAGTAGTATCTTAACTGACAACTCTTTATTGACTTGATATTAAAAGCATGGGGAACAGCTATTTTCCTTGGCTTTACCTAGTAGGATGGTAACAAGCTAAAGCCTTCCGCCAGGCCACGCTCAGACAAATCAGGGACCTCTACTAGTAAAGCGAATACTCGGTCCACTGTACCAGCGAGGCCGTCTAAAATATATTATTAAAATGAATTATTTTATATAGAAAAGATTACAGTTACTATTTCCACGCCATCAATAGGTTAACTTGGGGTTAAATTGAAAACTACGTGAGAATGGTATATAAAATTTTACTTCAATCGCATTAAATATTTGCAAAATAGAATAGATTCAATCAATTATGAACTCTCAGGTGTTTAGGAAACAATAAGAATTGTATTGGCAATGCTGGAATCTTAGTTGGACAGCCGAAGGTTGTATTTGCCAGATTCATTTGCATCTGACCGAGGAACAATAATATCGGGCAATCTTCCTCGGGTTTAAGGCGATGCTCCTTAGTTTAATAATGGTTGGTATTAGATCTAATTGTCACATAAAGTTTAAAGGGTATCCTAATATTTAAAGCACAGCGACACCATTGCATCGCAGATACTTAACTTTTAAGTTAATCTTAGTGACTTAACGTTGTATTGCATAATTTATCTTGGTTTTAATGAACGAACAAGTGAGAATGTCGCTACATAAATATATGTTTTTATGAATACAATAAATGTAAGTTTTACTATTTGTGGACCTAAAACTGTTTGAGAAAATAAACAATAACAGAATCTGTGCTTTTAAACGTTTTCGGGTTAATCTTCGAATCGTTGTTACTAACACTAGCAACTAGCTAACATATACTACTAGCAATGCCCCTCAATTTTACCCTTGTAGATACCGGTCTCGTGACTGTAGAAATTCTACTAAGTCAGACTATAGTTTTATTTTTGTTAACGTAACAGATTGCAGATGTCACTTTACAACGAATATATATCTAACTAATACTATTTTAAATAATTTACGTAGAAGGTCCGACAATATTCAATTAAAAAATTGGACAACAATCAATTTAAAAACTCCACAGGTATTGAAAGAATTTTTTTATTCGATACAGTAATTTTTAGCTTCATTATAATAAATTGTTAAAAATAAAAACCTAAATTCAAAATGCAAGACTTTCTTCAATAATATTAGAGAAAAGATTTATTTGTAATACTTTATTAGTCTCAGAATTTCCCTATACACGACATTTGACGCTCTGGAGTTCGACTCAGGATACAATATTTTCTTTAGATTAGGATAAGGATTGATACAGAGGTATGAATAATATAGTTCGATTATTGTCGACACTTTTATTGATTTACAAAATGCAAAAAAGTAGTTATAGTGGCATAACTACAGTAGTTGGACATATGTAGATATTAATACGTTCTATAATACTGTTAAACATTTTTTTCTTCAATAGTTTTCGCAGCGTACGCGATAACAGATATTATGTTTCACATCTTGGGTTATATTAAAGCAATTTTTAGGGTTTCCTATTTTATTTGAGAAAGTAATATAGCTTATGTCGCTCAGTAAAAATGTAGCTTTCTATTGGCGATTTTTTTTTAAATCGTGTCAGTCGTTTTTGTGTGAAAACGTTCGTAACATACATACTTACATACAAATGAAAATACATATGTTTCCTCTTTATAATATTATAGTTTAGATAGATGATTTGAATTTATAATATAATTGATTTTGAAAAACTATTTAAAATATTCTTTCTATAAGAAAATACGAAAAAATTACATTTTTAAATAAGGAGTAAGTCTCTGTTCTAAACACGTCAATGTTAATGACTGCCATAACAATATTAAAGCAAAACCTATTTACGAAGCACACAATAAAAGGATATAATAAATTTGCGAGCGAAATTAGGCAGAAAAATGTCTCACGCCCAAAACTCTAAGAACAAAATGGAATAAAAATGTGAGCGTACTTAGATCACAATAATTCACACAAAAAACGTGAGACGTCAATACTGAAAACATAGGGGATACAGACTGAATTAGACCTAATTATCTCGTTCTTAAAGACGAAATTCCCTGAGCTGTAACAAATTTATACCACAGTTCCTATAACGCAGTCTCATATTCTGTATTTGTCTCACACATCGCGACAGTGACTGCGTAAGTACTGGCAATTTAACCTAGCACTTTATTTCCGTCTTCTTTTTTCCAAATTTTTTGTGCATTTGAATGTCAACTCTATGAATAAATCACATCAAGTCATATCAGATTTCTTTATTCACCCTTTGCACTACTTTTGAAGTTGTCCTATATTAATTACGAGGAACGAATGAGTTTCTGGAGGGAACCTATTCTGGAGGAAACCACAACAAAACTCAATCGAGTTTCCAGCAATATAAAACTAATGTTGATATTGAAAACCTATTTAAGAATCTACAATTGATAAGATTACAAACATAATTATATAACAAACTTTATAGTCTTTTTTATCATCATCATTACATTAGTATTTATTTATTTTTTTGTTTCAGTCAAGCTTTTTTTATCGTCTAAGTAATCCTTCAAATTAAACATTTTTTCAAAGTGACATCTCTAAATAATGTACAATTTACTATATATCTTATATTTTTTATGGTTCCTAAGTCATGTAAGGCTGTTTTCCTATGTCCAAAGTTTCGGTTGGAAGGATTGTTGGGTAGCTTGTTAAAATAATTTTGCACAAAGTTTAAGGACGGCCTACAGAGGGTGCAAGCTTTGCAAAGTTTATTTCAAATATAGCAATATACCATTTTTAATACAAGTATATCTCTGTCATCTATGCTATTAGGAAGAGTTCTTTGGGGGGAAAAGTAATCTCTACTCATATGGGCGTCTGCCCATAAATAATCTACAAAACACTATCGTACAAAATTAGAATATTATACTTGACTCTTTCTAATTATTATATAATAGGTAAATTATCACCTTAGTATATAATTAAATTAGGCTTGCGAAAAATTTGAAATGACTTTCACCTATGATTATTTTAAAATAAATAATTTTATTTATAAAACAGTATTGAAACTTCGAGAATACATTCATATAAGTTTCGGTGAGCGAAGAACCACGATTTTATACGTAAGAAACATCTAAAATTCTGTGTTATAATTACCGCACAATTGATCTTATTTTATGTTACATTTTAAATACATTACATACTTTTGTGCACCATCAAACAGAAATATAAGGCATGCACAACAGGAATCTTGAAGTGCTCCGAAGAAAATAACTACAAATAGATGAAATGTTTGATATTTCATTTTTTATTCACTCTTTAGAGTAAAATCAACTGCTTCCAGCCTGAAATTTTTATCTCCAATTTTTATTTGACAAGTTGGTCCAATTTCTTGTACATTACATATAAACTTTTGGAGAAAAAAACATCAAAATCAATTAGTTAATGTTATTCCATGCAATGTCCTCTAACGAATTGGCTGTTTGGAAATTGGCCCAGATAAACAACAGCAGCAGATGTCATTTGCATAAAATACGATTGATTTCGAACTTGATATTTAAAAGTTGAGAAGTAAATAAAGCGTTTTAGGCAATTGGTGATGGTCATACTCTTGAAAAGTTTTTGAATTGACTTAATTTACAGTTCGTTAGTCTATTTGATAAAGTCTGAGTTATTGTTAGTTAATAATTCATATTTACCATATTATTTGACAAACTGTTTAATTTGCATACATTATATATATATATATATATATATATATATATATAATATAGATATATATATATATATATATATATATAATATAGATGTACATTTGGGCACTATTGTGACTTCGCTTGAACAGCTTTCTTCTGATAAGCATCTTACGAAGGTTTTAGGTTAACAGTGTATGCCAGGATTATTTAAAATATTGTGAGAAGATAATAATATTATTCTTTGTGTACTATTAAACATAGTTTTGTTTACTAAACTTTAAAACAGTCTTTTATAGTTGTCGCTAAAAATTTTACCCTTTTATCTTGTTCATCCCGATCTTTTTACTTTGTCTCACGTACATCGTCTCTGGTGTCGGTATCCAGTTTAATCCGGATCAAACCGGTGATAACCGGTGACATTTTGAACTTAACAAGACATACTACCTGTACGTGTTCCTTTATGGCCATACGTGACTATTGTCGGGTGTTGGTGCAATAAAACGCACAGGCATGAAGTTTCAAAAGGGTCTTTCCTTATATTACGTATATTTTATCCCAGAATTTGCGTAAAATGAAGGTTTTAATGTTATAATAAAAAGTAATTCATCTTTGATTAATATATTAGATATCGCGTTGTGTTGACAATGACATTAATGGTTGTCTTTATAAAGGAACAAGCTTTAATGAAATCAACTTTTAGTATATGTATTTAATAAAAAAAACTTTTATATTTATATTACAACTAGCAATGCCCCGCGGTTTCACCCGCGTAGATACCGATGGCTTGGCAGCGAAAAGTCTACTAAGACGGACTATTGATTTATTTATGTAAACATAAACGTTTTATTTCATTTAGTGATTAATTACTTCCATTTAGATACACACTTACGTTCTTAATCTAAATAATAAACAGATTTTACACATTAGCCAATTTAAAAATATTCTACAAGCATTGAATTTTTTAAATCGGCCTAGTAATTTTTAGCTTAATTATTATAAGTTGTTGAAAATAAAAAAAAGGAATTCATTAGAGAAGAGACTTAGTTGTAATACTTTACTGTCTGAGAATCTGCAGTTCAACTCGGGATACATTTTTTTTTAGATTAAGATTTTTCAATTCGTTATATCTTTTAAATGGAATGTCCGATTTTAATATTTTAAAAAGTATCCTGCAGCGATTGAAACAGTCTTTAATAAAATTTATTAAATTATGTAATGGGATAAGGATTATTACAGAGGTAACATGGTTTGATTATTGTCGGCACTTTTTTATTAACCACAGTAGTTGGACATATGATATCGCATGCTTTTTTGTATATATTAATACGTTCTATAACATTGTAGAACGTTTTTTTGTTCTATGATCAATAATTTCTGCAGCGCACAGTCAGTCCCTCATTGAAAATGCAGTTTTTTAATGGTGAAAATTTTTTTCAATCGGTCAAGTAGTATTTGTGTGAAAACGTTACAAACATACATACAAGAACACAAATGTTACCTATTTTTAATATTACTTTAGATGAGACATTTCATGTTATTTATATGTGTATATATAAATTTTGAATCTTGCAATCACAACACTATTAAGGAAACTTTAGCGAGTGACCTAATTACATTTTCCGGGTCATGTCACCTGATATTTATTTGAGCAACTGACCGTTACAACCTTTTACCGATTCATATTTCTTAAGCCAACTTTACGTGTATATCCAGATTTTGAAAATGTCGTTGTTGCGATATTTAGTTTTAGATTTAAAATAATTTTTATATACTCGTGCTTAAGACTAATTTCATCGGACTGTCCTTTTTACACCAGAATTGTTAAAACTCTGATGAAGATTTGTACTTACACAGATAGACCAATCATTTCTCTCGTCTAGCAATATAAATAAACGAAATCTTTTTTATATTGTGTACTTGTTTATATTTATAGACAAACAACTTCTAAAAAAACATTCGATTTAAAAGGCACTTGGTTATGGTATATAATTATGTAATCCAAACACATTCTTGATGGTTATGATTACGCCTATTACCTTAAAATATTACTCGTTCACCCATAACAGATAAACGATGTCCAGGAATAAAAACCACAGTCACAAATTCATTACCAACTCGACGTGATTCCAATTTAATTCACAGCTGGGATATGAGTAGGATAACCACAATATATACTATTTACTAATATTTCATTTTTTGGTCATGGGTTCTATTAAAATTGGATGCAAATCAAGAAAATTGTGTTGTCTAATTTGTTTAACTTTGTACTAGTGGACGGTTTTGTCCATTGCTAGTTACAACGAGTAAAGACTTATCGCCAACTGAAAAGTATGCGTTCCGATTCGATATTTAGCAAAACCATACTAAAGATTTTTAATATGAAGTAAATTTTTACATAAATTTTTAAATTTATCTAGGTCTAGACAAGTAACACTCTTTGTGGCTAGTCACAACAGGAACGGCGTGCCGCCAATTAAAAATATTGTCTTTGAGTAGAATGCCGTATCCCTTCAGGAGTTAAAATACTTCTCCATAGTTTATATATATATATATATATATAAGCCACCCGTTTCTCTTTGTTTTTATTCTTGGTGAGAGAGAAAGAGAAAAAAAGGTCAATAGAATAAGGCGGCCTTATCACTATTTAGCGAATTATTCCAGGCAATCATTGGGTTACATTCCTGATAAGTAAAGTACCCCTTTTACTGTGACTGTGAGTGAGTGTGGAGACTTAGAGACACTGAAAAAATTATGTGATAAATATAAAGACACACATATAATGGTATAAATATATACCCGTATAGGTACATATATACCCGTACAGGTATAGACATATGCCCAATACAACAAAATCCAGTTAAGAAATAAACGAAATAAACATTACAGAGTACAATTGGCGGCCTTATCGCTGAAATAGTGATCTCTTCCAAGCAAACAAAAATGCTTAAAAGAACACATACAAAAGAAGCAGGGAAAGGTGTGCTAAATTTATTTACAACTAATATTAATAACACTCATAATAATGTAAAAAAAACGGTATCAATTAATCAATTTTTTTGGACTCTTTTACCATCTTTTTAAATAAATTGTGGAACTGAGCATATTGATAGACACTGAATTCCAAAGACGAGCAGCTTGGATTAAGAACGATTTTGAAAAAAAAAAGGTAGTGAGAAGGAATTTTTTAAACTAAGTTTTCTTGCGAAAGTAGTTGCCGATTATGAAACTCGTCAAGGAACTCAAAGCGTTCCCTCAGATATCTATAGCTTTAGGATCAAACAGCATACAGAAGAGAAGAGAAAAAAAGATGAGTATTCCTGTGAAGGAAAATTGAGAGCCACTCAAGTAACATATCTCGATATCTGAAATAAATAATAGAGAAGGTTTTATATAAATAAATCTATGTCCCAAAAAAAATAAAAACTTGGTCAACTGAGCCGTAACAGGGCTATTTATGGCCAGTGTTGGCATAAAAAATCCCGCCATCCAATGTCCCGCTGGGCCCACGAAAGGGTCCCGTGTTTTTACGTATAAAATACACACTAATGACACTCAATAAAATTTCTTTTACGAACGCGGGATTGCTTTGTTACATACAATTTATAATTTGCATGAAATTTTTACGTGACGACCCAAAAACTTGATGTTTATATATCACTGCCTTGAATAGATAACCACACATTCAAAAGTTTTCCTTAAAAACATAATTCAATCCAGAAAAGTCAATTTCTTTGCGGTATAAACTCATATTGAAATGTACAAAAATGATGATGTAGCACCATAATATTTCATTAGGGCATTGATTGTTTTGAACAGTTTGTTCAATTTTCAAACGCTTCTCCCATGGACGTCCACTGCTGGACATAGGTCTCACTTAATGACGCTTACAAGGCCCAATATTGTACTGCCTGGCTCCAGCGGCTACCGGCGACCCGCTTGATATCACGTTGTCCTACAATACGTCATTCGGTGCTGGGTCGCCACTCCAGCACCTTCGACCCCAACATCTATTGGTTCTTCAGTCTATGTGCCCCACCCATTGCCACTTCAGGTTAGCGATTCGTAGAACTATGTCGGTGACTTCGGTTCTACCTCGGATCTTCTCTTTTCTAATTTGATCACGTAGAGAAACTCCGAGCCTAGCCCTCTCCATCGCCCGTTGAGTGACTCTGAGCTTCCGCATCAGAGACCACTTCTCAGAACTGTATGCCATCACTGGCAACGCGCACTGTTCGAAGGCTTTGGTCTTCAGGCACTGAAGGATAACGGACGAAAATATCTACCGTAGTTTACCGGATTCGGCGGTTGACTTCCTTCTCGGATTGGACTCACAATTAGATAGTGTCTTCTATTAGGTTAATGCGGCGTCGCTGGCGTAATAACGGTGCATTGGCTTCACTAGCTTAGGTTCAGGGTTTGTTAGACCAGTTCCAAAAGGGTAAATTTAGAAAATTGCATAATCTGGTTTAACTTAACCTGTTGTGATCATCACGCGGCGTCGGCCCCAACCATAACCTTACCAACAAAGACCGTCATGTAAAAAAATTGCGTCTTACGGTACTCTAATAATAATAGTATTATAGCTTCTTTATTGTTGATTGGTTAATGCTTGACTATAATTACACCATGTGACACAGACTAAGATGGAAACGCGCTAATCTGTTAGAAGCAATTTACCTCATGGTTTTTCACAGCACCGAACCGGAACACAAATATCTTTGCCTTGCTTTACGCCTTTGGTGGTAGCATGTTAATTAGCTACGACCAAAGCCTCGTAACAGTCCAGACTTAGACAAGTTAGTTAATACATGCTCCTGTATTTGCCCTACCGGGGATCGAATTGGGGCTTCTACTAACAAAGTAAGTATTTGCACCACAACGCCAGCAAGAATCAAAAAGATAATAAACTTTATTGAACACCACATTAAAAAGGGATACACAAGTTGAATTTAATTTAACAATAGGTACTGTTAATGTGCAAATGGGCGGTCTTCTCGCTTATTAGCGGTCTCTTTCGATACATAATAAATAAACGTTAAGAGGTAAATTGCTCCGTTCTAGGTCACCAATTTTTTGTCAGTAGCAACAACTTTCCAAACAAGTGGTACAATCATTACTATCGGACAGAGTAATGACAATCCAAAAGAATTTATTAGGCGTACTTTTATTAAGAACATTTTGAATTTTTTAGCGCATGACCATCTTAAACTGCACGTCATTTAACATAAGGAAAGGCCACAGTTAAGTGCTAACCTGTCAGCAATGAAATAATCACAAAAAAATTACTATAACACGTCCTATGCTTAGTGTATATTATATTCTACATCATTAGTATAAATGGCATTTTATAATGGTTAAATGAAATGGTGAACTATCATAAACTATTAATAAAAATCACATTAACTCTCCCTTGAACGTAGGAGGTACCTTTCTACAATTTAATTCAGGCAATTACATAAATAACCAGTGTTTATGATTTGAGTTATGTCCTCCCTTACGGTGTATCTGTTCACACGTGTTGTTAATTAGTTGTCCTCTAAAAAATGTTGCAGTCCCACTACTGTAACTTTTGACTTGGAAACACTTTAGCAATCAAAATTTTATACTTGAACATTCCATAGTAAAGTAGACTTAACAAACTCTTTTGAATCAAGCCTTTCCGTTGGTGAGGAGGCTACCAGTGGTTCAGAAGGATTATTATACCGACCAAATAATTCAGCAATAAATCTTTTGACTACAATATTTAATACTTAAGCTTATTTAAAGGTAAGGTCGAGATGGTTTATAGTTTCTTATTAAATAAACGTGTGCTCAACCCGCCAAATAACTTCTGGTCTTTTTACCTTAAGTACAGATGTCAGCCTTTTTTGGTTCTTATGTTATAATTGTGTCCTTCGCTTTTTTGTTATAATAATGTTGATAATATTCCGCAATGCAATCGTGAGTATTTAAGTGTTTTTAGCCTTTGTACTTAGTAATATTTTGAACTAAAATCGTGGCTCCGTTTGCTTTAACGTTTTCATCATGAACACTAATAGTCTATTTTTTTGATGGTCATAAATATTAATAAAGAATTGCAATTCACTTCACATTTATGAAGCAAGACATCGATAAACGAATAAGTACGTCTTACTTAATTTTAATAAAAGATCATTTCTCATAATTATCTTTTACGTAAACATCATTTACGTCATATACTTATATTCACCCTTGCCTATTAATAATAGGATATTTAAATAAAGAATAACATTTTTTTGTGGTTATGAATGGGGATACGAGAGAAGAATCACATTAAAATAAATGCAGTAGAAATGAGAGCGTTGAGAAGTAAGAATGGATTGAAACTTAGTGACAAAGTAAGAAATAGTATGACAAGAGAACGTTGTGTTATAAAAGAAGATGTAGTGACTAAAATTGAGAAAGGTATCCATAGATGGTTTCGGCACGTAGAGAGAAGGAATGAAAGGAGACTGACAAAAAGGATTTATGAGTCAAGAGTGAACGGGAAAGTTGAAAGGGAGAACCAAGGCGAACGTTCCTGGACCAAATCCAGGATATTTTAAATAAGGGCCAGAGTACTCTAAACCGACGAATATGTATGAAAGGTTTAATGAGAATGAAAGAAGCGAAGGAGATATGCAAGGATCGTGGCAATTGGAAGGACGTGGTCTCTGCCTATCCCTATGGGAATGAGGCGTGATGCTATGTATGTATGTATGAATGGTTTCATTTAGAAAATTTTATATGCTAATTTTGCAACACCCTGACAGGGTTTCACTTGTAATTAATGTTACTTGTTGAATGCAATAAATAAATAAATCAATGAGAACATAAACTTCCTTAAGTAATGTATAACAAATAAGCCAATATATTACAAAGAGTAATAAATTTTCCTTTCAGTAATGTTACCTAGTCGAAGTCCTTTTTATAATCGAGCTTACATCTTGTTTCAGTGGTATAACCATTCTTATTACAGTTGTCAGGTTCTCAAATTAGTTACGGACAAATAACAGAAACTTTCATTACCTACTCATTAAATTCCGGACACACTACCGGGGTTTCATGTTTAAATATAGTAACCGAGATAAAGAAAACTATTATTAATTACCTTGTAATTCCCTGTTTTTTTTTTCAATAAGTAGACACAAACAAGATTTAACGTAAAGTAAGTAAAAGTAAGTAAGTAAGTAGCAGCCCATTAACGTCCCACTGCTGGGCACAGGCCTCCTCACTCCGAAGAGAGAGGGTTTTTAGAGCATAGACCCACCACGCTGCTCCACTGCGGATTGGCAGGCATAGTACACAAGTGCACTCTCTATTCCTTCACTCTCATAGTCCGATGTGACGGTAATCCGACACAACCGGAGAGAGATCGGGCGTAAAGTAAGTATTGTCCCATAATTGAAAAAATATAACATATTTATTTTGCTTGGCGGTACGTCTTTGCTGGACGAAGCCTCCTAGTGAGTCCTGACTGAAAAAATTAGACAATCTAATTTCCTAAATTACTACTGGGATCGAAACCGGGAGTTCTGCAAGTTTTAAACGTTACACAAATAATATTATTTAGTAATAAAAAAGGTTTGTTTGGAGCTTATATCCACCCAGATTTGCTGATGTGCCTTGGTACTCAACACATACTAATAAATTGCTCGTGGGATATGCATTAATTTTTTTTATTATTTAAAAACATAACATCGTTGGAACTAAAATAAAACGTGAACTTATTTTTCGTTGAATTACAAAAAAAGTGACATACGTTGTCATTATATTGAGCATGTATATTTTTTTTTTTGAATTCTCTAGTTTTTTTGGCCAATTTCCCGATATGTACAAATTTCCAATAATTAACTCCTGCTCATTATTGAGATGTCTGTTTATTACCAAGATTGTTATTAATAGTTTTAAGTCGTTAAATAGAGCTTAGGTTCTTCTTCTTAATAGAAAAACATTTTAAAAAGTTATGTGGCTAATGGTTGCGGTATCAATATTTTTACCAATTCCTTTGTATCAGCAAGAGAAACCACGTGGACAGCTAATCTCATATAAACTCAATATATTGCTTTATAAATCACAACTGTCTACGACAGGAACACCGTGCCTAGCCGGCGACATACTGAAACGAAAATTAACACGAGAGAGATTTACTACCGAGCGATGACGTATAAACTAAAAACCCTTTTCTAAAAGAAGAAATAGAGAATATTATTAAGACGCTTGCCATTAGCTATTTTAGTAAACGTAAAACATTATATAATATCCCGGAGAGCACATTAAGCCATCGGTCCAGCACTTGATCTCTCCTGTCCTATCAGATTACCGTCCCATCGTACTATGAGAGTGAATAAGAGAGAGTGCACTTGTTTTAGCGTATACACTTGTGTACTATGTCTGTGAACCCTCAGAGAAGCACCGTGATGGGTCTATCGTCGGAAAACCCTCTCTGCTATAAGTGAGGAGGCCTGTGCCTATGTATATGCAAGGTGGTCTGGAAGAAATCGCTATTTAGCGATAAGACCGCCTATTGTACTTTAATTTCTCTTATATTTAAGTTTACTTCATTGTATATTATTATTGTAGACGTGCAATAAAGTGTATAAATAAATATATGTGTGTAATAAACGTATATATCCACGCCACGTCTGATCACTCTTTACGTAACGCTCTTGTCATGAATTATCTTACTCCCCGAGTAAAACGTGCGTTGAGATGTTTTACTTCAAAAATTGCAAAAAGTCTACGCCTAAAAATTATTATGCGATACGATATTCTAAATATTCTAGAAAGAACAAAGCAATATGTTTCTCTTGGTGTATTTACGAAGGTCGGCACCGAGATCCATATCTGTGAATAAATTAGGGAACATGGTACTACTCGATACAGGACACAATGACTTTTTAATGCGTGTCCAACGTTGAACTACATAGAGCTGTATTATCCATGTATATTAAATAAATAAATCAATAATACTTATGTTTACCATACCCAGTAAAATTTGACAGCTTTGGTTGCATGGTGCGAGTATTCTCTTTGTTAGAAGAGGTCCTGGATTTGATTCCTGAAAGTTGTAACTTAGGAAATTGCATTTTCTAATATCCGGTCTGGACTAGTGGGATGATTCGACCGCAGCCAGTTTTTAGGCAAACAAAATACTATGCAGAAATAAAAAGAAGCAAACTTCTATTGCTTTCACTTACTTCCTGGTGAGATAACAGTCAAGCTAGTACATAATAAATAAAAATGACAAGCCTTCCAAACGATTAGTTATACATTTTTGTTAGATTATTTAAGGAAGTAGCCAATATTACGGAAAGAATAACTAAATCATCAATATTTTACATTGATTAAAATATCAATATTTATGTATAAAAACTGGCTTTGCTTGAAAATTGGTACATTTAATAATTATACCATTTTACTTTCCGTCTTATCATACCACGCAAGATAAGTACGTAAAATATAATATCGATGTTCTTTACGTAAAAGTTTCAACAAGCCTTTGATGGTTTTGTAATTTCAATGATTATTTTGCCGTCTTTATCGTTCTAGGTCATCATTTTTTTTAATCATATAGCTGCTAAAATATAATGCTTAAAACATATCATTAGTACAAAAGATACAGTAATAAATAATTTATCTTTAAAACGCTACAAAGTTAGGGTTTTGTACTTGACTCTTTATACGCGGAGGTCGTTGATATGAAAATAATGAGAAGCGACAAAGTATCTCCAATTACTGGTTGTTATTGTTGTAGAAATCAGTTACATATAAATAAACGTTGTGTTATGTTATATAAAGTAGTTCCTCATTGGTTACATTGATAATGAAATATTAAATTACTTTGACGAGAATTTGTATTTGTCAATTCGCTTTGCACAAGAAGTTTCCGTTATTCTCCTCTTGAAAAAAAAAGTGAAAAAAATTATGGTATTATTGAATAGTTAATAATAACGAGGTGATAACAACTCTATAGACATAACTTGACAGAGTATATTTTGAAATTAAACGTACTTAACGTCATTTAATCATATTTTATAGATTTACTACGGTAACCTGAGTAAATTCGAAATTAGACAACGATATCGATTATGTATTATGAGAATGTTACATCGTTTTAATGAATTATCTATTTAGAGGTTTCTCTACTTATAAGTATTTAATTACACGTAACTAAAGGAATGTAGTACTCAAAATAATAATATCAATAATCAGTAATTTTACTTTATACCTACGACATATCGCTTCTTTAGACAAAGATAAAAAAAAATATACAAATTTATCAAGACTCGTCTGTAAATCAAACAATAAGAACCTTAAAATGGAGTAATAACATATGACATTTTGTTGTGCCAAAGCATAATTTTTGCAGGTTCATTATGCAATTTCAACACAGTAAAACGTAGAGTTTTCTAGATTCTGCTGTCTTTTCTAGATTCTAGGAAATTTTGGATTTAGCAATTATTTATGCCTTTAAATAATTATTTAATAAGTAGTTAGTTACTTTTCTTTTTTTACGCTGGCAAATGCATTTACGCACCCCAACGGAACAGTCATCGGTTGGGAGTGTGGGACTCACTAGACAAAACCAGAATACCCACTAAAACCCAGCGAACTCTCAGGCTCAGAGAAAACATTCCACTCGGGCACCGCGAATTCATTTGCCTTTGCAACAGTATTAAATTTACAGTAAAGGTTACAATTAATGTAAATACACATGTCGGAGAATAAGAGAGAACGGAGAAGCATAAAGCACAGGAGCGTAGGGTTCTCCGCCGACATCGTTATTAATTTCTTATACTGTGGGCGTTCGTGGGTAATGCCGGTACAATCATTATTTTATTAATTAACTCGAATTATAATGTTCAATCACTTAATGTTCCTGATATCGATTTACACAAACTCATTAACAATAGTAGCTAGGAACGTGACAGTTCCAACAGTAGACCGCTCCGGTCAAATGCCACTCGACAACTGCCGAGAGACACCCGCCAGACTGCCACCATGGACTCTGTCCCACACCGATAGAAGGCGCCAGCGTTCCACAGACATGCCCTCCGACATATATATTAATTGTAACCTTTCTGTAGAGGAGTCCTATGATTTAACTATGCATTATGGCATTAACAGTAATACTGGTAAGTGCCTAAGCCTGGCTCTAAAAACTCGTAGGAGATCTGGAACGTCGACGAAGTTGTGAGGCTCCCTGTAAGGTCTATATTAGTCTTTTATATACAGGGTTTATATATTATTACAATGCTTGAAATATAGCAACATATAACAACTTTTTATCCTAAGTCAATCCGTATCTAGAATTAAATACTACTCTCAAATTATCATTCTTATTAAAACAGGAGGGCAGTCACTACTAAGAGATAGTGTCTTAGATGATTAAAATAAGATAATATAGTACGTAAATGAGAAGTCTCCGTTTTCAACCCAATGTCTGACGCTTTATAGCTGCGTCCCGTTCCGTGACGAATGACTCCCTTGGGTACAGTCACTATTTGTAGCCCCTCCACCC
This sequence comes from Elymnias hypermnestra, assembly GCA_015832385.1. Lineage (NCBI taxonomy): Eukaryota > Metazoa > Arthropoda > Insecta > Lepidoptera > Nymphalidae > Elymnias > Elymnias hypermnestra. The sequence goes on from JACTOM010000028.1 coordinate 1,962,013, forward strand.
CTACGGTTTGAAACTATAATTAACAATCGTCAATATCGTTTACATTAATAAAATAAACATAGAGACTGTTATTAAACGGCAGTATTTGAAGGAATCTGTAAATAAAAATTTTATAATTTGTACAATTGCCCCAGAACGGATGCAAAAAGTAAAACTCGCTAACAATTTTCTATCACGCGCCTGTGAGGCATATTCTTGCAACATCTCTAAGATATATGTCACATATCACGACATGCATTTTAAATAAATATTTTGCAGGGAAGTGTAAAAATAATGCTGTTAACCGTCTGCGAATAGTCTAAGAATTCTTTATACCCGCGCAACTTCCTCTACGTACATTATTTGAACATATTTGAAGTTTACGTAATTTAATTGTCAGCAAAACTCATATTTAAATAAAAACTCTAATACCTAAAAAAATATAAAAAAAATTAATATACTTCATCATCAATTTAATATGTGACCTATTACATGTGGGAACAATATGGTAACATAAAAACATCATCAAAATCAGTTAAGTAGTTTCCTCGCAGTTGAATACTGATCTCCCTCCGATCGCGTACATTTTCCATCACATAGGTCTATGAAAGTGAAGGAATAGAAAATGCATTTGTGTACTATGCCTGCCAACCCGCAGTGGAGCAGCGCAGTGGGTCTATGCTGTAATAACCCTCTCTCGTACGAGTGAGGAGGCCTGTGCCCTGCCGTGGGACGTTAATGGACTGCTACTTACATCTGAAAATGAAAATAGACAATAAAAGTAATGACACCTTCGATGTTGGGATGGAAAATAATTCACTTTTAGAAAAAAATCATTTTTAAAACGTTTTATTCGCATTAATTACGATCCATCATATTAGTACAGCTAAATTTTGCTGGTTTCATAAAAAAATACTTTACTTTACTAAATAAAATCATGAATGAAAAACAAAATCTATATATATCATTTTATTAATAAAAAATTTCCGTCCCTTCACCAAAAGTGTTATTAGTAAAGTCAAAAGTTTTAATCGTTTGACTTTGTTTTCGGAAGCGGTCTCTTAATACCCGGTATCTATATACTTTTTTATATTATTTAGAGTTAGCGACGTTAATAATTTCTTTTCATAACTACACGTAATTAAATGTAGAGATATAACACAACCGAAGAACGTAGATATTATAAATTCAATGAGGTCACGTAATGTCGTGGATGGGAGAATTTTAATTTTATTGCTCCTTGTAATTTATGGGATGTTAGATTACAACTCCCGATGCAAGCGACCCCGTTCTTGTTTAGTGTCAATTTACATATTTCAGTGTTCACAAATTTAATACAAATCAAGTTTATTAAATTAAGTTTAAAAACATTTATTCATATAAAAAGACCTTAGTCAGTTACATGAGAACTTAATTATCTATATAGTTATGATAAACACTTTGCCATAAAAATTTTCACTGCACTCATCCAATGCGATCGTCTAGTGTAAATTTATTGGTATTATCTATTGATTATCACGATATCTCTGGAACCACAAGGCGTAGAGACTTGAAATTTGGTAGGAATATTACTTTTGCCGACTAGAGGTCAGCTAAGAACGGATTTCCAAAAATGCCACCCGCATGGGGGGTTGTGGGGGTGTTCATTAAAAAAATTCTAACTTTCCTATTTAAAAAGACTTCACATTTACGAACTGTCTTTTACGGTTTATAAAATTGGTCAGAATTTTTTTTGTCGTAATGGAATATATCAAAAATAAATTTTAGGAAATTCCAACCTCATAGGGTAATGCGGTAATGTTTCTTATTTGTAAAACATTTTGCCTAAATTAATGAAAATGCTACCAAAAATACCATTCCACGTCGACGAAGTCGCGGGTTTGGCTAGTTTAGTTTTAAATGCATTGAGTGAGTTTACATTTTTTATAGTTATTTTTTTATAAAATTTCACACCTTCGTAAGTAAGGGATTTTTAACCGTAATGTGCTCCAGTTCTAGGTAGGTTGATAAAACAGGCTCTACAGGTTTTATTTTTAATTTTTGTAAACGTTATATTAGTGTGGATCGTTTTATTTATACATTTAGTAGTAAAGATATAAGGAAAATTTTAGTATCACTGTAGACTTTATCGGTAGATGTTCGGAAAGGATATTGGAAAAGAGTTTTTAGTATTTTATATTGAGCATTTAGGAAATGAGTAAACCTTGTTTTGGCAGCACTTTTACCAGATTTCAATCAGGTATATTAAATATAGTTTAAATAGTGTACTATAAACAGCGTAACAAAGTTCACAATCGTGCTAGATTTTTAATGGTGCCAATAATTCCTGCAATCTCGCCACTTAGATGTTCAATTTGAGTATTCCAGTTCAGACTTCTATCAATATATTTTACAATGTATTCAGTTTATTTTTTTATTTTCTTAATAAAAAAATATATTGAGTGTGTTGTGGGTTCTTATCAGAAGCCGGCGCGAGAGAAGCCGCGTAACTTTTGATTTTAGGACAGTGTTATATTGAAAATAACATCTAGAAAAAACTATATTTGACAATTCAGTCAGTGAAAGGACGAATTTTTAATCGGATTTGATTTTTCTTTCGTAGGTAGCTTAAAATTAAATTCAGGAGCCATTCGTTTTTTGATATCAGTTTAAATTCAATCAACTTTTTACTGGTGGAAATAGGGTAAGGAAATCTTTGTATCCCTGGTCCCTCAGGCGATAAACTCTTGATGCCTTTAAAAAACTTAATGCCCGTTATTAACCGACCGTAATCAGGCAGAAGTTATTAATGTTATATATAAAGGAAATTCGTCTTTATGTTTAGAATACATGTATAATATGCATAATAAAGTACATTAAAATACTTCAAGTAGTGTACATTGAAATGTAATCCATATATTTGACGTTTTTCATGCGGTCCTATGACAGACGAAACATCTAGGAATAATATGCTTTGCTATCCATGTAAAGTAAGAGCGGATCGCTAGTGTAATTATAATTTACTAAACCTTGCAATAAGGTAAAAATATATAGGAGTACGTTGAGATATACTAGCAAAACTACAATAGAAGTTACTCTTGTGTACACTTTAAGATGAAGCAACAACAAATATAATATCTTAAAATACATTTGGTGGATTAAAAATATATTTGAGGTGTCTTACAGTTTTCCTTTCTGAAATAGTTAAAAGACATTTGCCGTGAGTGACATTTTTTCTTTAAATAGTTACTTTCTGTACAAATGCAGACTTACGTCACTCGAGCTATCGCGTAGACGTTAGTTGAATTTTAAACTGGCAATTTGTTTGTGCAGATTGTCTGTTGAAATCTTGGGAACCCTTATTCAAAATGACTTCGTTTTATTTTTAGTTCAAATTTGTAATCGTTAACGACGTATTTTTTGTTTACCTACTCAAGTTTAAATACATTGTTTGCACTTGTAGTAGATAACAATTGACGTTAAAAGCGAAATAATGAACCATTTATTGAAACAAATAAAAATTTTAACAAAAAAAGAACCGCCTTCAAAGCAAACTCTTACAAATATATTAATATGCTCTAAAAAGTAAAAAATAACTGCGTATTCTTTTTTAGAATTCTTCGTATTCTTATATTCGGAGTCAGCGTCAGCGAAGGTAGGTGTGTCCTGCGTGTCCACTTGGCAGCTCCGGCACCACTTCCACCTATAGCTTGTATATGTAGGTACCTTGGCTGACACCGACTCCATATAAAAATACCAAGAACTCTAAAAAATAAGACGCACTTATATTTTTTACTCTTTAGAGTATAATAATATATTTGTAAGAGTTTGTTTCGAAGGTGGTTCTTTTTTGTTAAAATTCTTATTTATTTTTAGATTATTAGTAAATCTGAAGTAAACTAACTTTATTTCATTATGTGTACACCTAAAAACGTGTTGCTCATATGAGACAGCACCGTTTAAATGAAACAACGTTTACAAAGTTAAATTTACATTGATATCGTCACACCCGGGATCGAACCCGCAAACTAATACTTGTACGTTACAGGTTAGTTATTTTGCCACCCCGCTATCACCAGTGTTTTATATGGTAATTACAACAACAACAAAAAAAAGCACAACATTAACACGCAAAAGTCTTCATATTTAACTACAACAATCGCTTGACCATACCGAAGTTACGGTAGGTGACTCAAATATCCGGAGATCTTATAAAAGATTCTGCCGGGTATCGTTAATTTGCTCCTAAGAATTGAAGAGTTCCGTTACTTTCTAATGGATTCCATGATGAAAACCTAACCAAACTATCATTAAATAACCCTTGAAGTATATCTTTTCCAATAAAAAAGAATCATCGAAAACGCTTCGGTGATCTTGAGTTATTCGTCTATTTGTCGAGCACATGCCTAATTAAGACTTATCTGGATTTCTCATGGATGCCATCATCAGAACTGGAATTTAAAAAAATGGGACCCTACGACAAGCAATGTCTTTCATATAAAAAAAAATCATCAAGATCGGTCCAGCCAGTCGAAAGTTATGCGGTAACAAACAAAACAAAATACAGACAAAATGATAACCTCCTCCTTTTTTTGAAGTCGGTTAAAAATCACGTAAAAGTCTTCACAGTTCCTTTATATGTAATGAGTTTCATAAAATGACATAGGACTTGCTCTATTGTTACTTTTTTATACGAATATCAAGAAATGTAGATCACAAAAAATTTATTTTATGTTGTTAAATCTTACATTTGCTGCTTTTTGGTATAGATTTAAACTTATATAAAATAAAATATGCTATAAATCTATTGAAAGGTAGATAGAATATCCTTTATTAGACATCAAATATAAAACAAGTAAGACAGAAACAAATTTAAGGAGCACAATACATTTAGAATGTAGGACAAATAATCGTTGTCGTTAAAAATATAGAGAAGAGTATTGATTCTTTAACTGTTTCTTGAATTTGTCCAATGATTTAGATTCTCTTAAATCATTTCTATTTCAAAGATAACATGATTTCAAATGTTCAAAAGGATATTTTACGCACGTAAGGAAGGCAAAATTTAATTTTATAATAGCAATGAAGGCGCTCACCTTCGTTGGGTGCATCTGGATGCTTTACACGTTCTTTCATGTCTGAGTTTCTTACTCTTTTCTTTTATCACAATTTATTGTAAGTACCTAAAGAAATGTCTATTATATTTCCGTTACTTTTTATATACGGATAAAATTATATATCGTTATACAAAAATAGAACTACTATTTACACGTCTAAGGTCCATATACATTTTAAATTCAGGCCGTTAGATCAATTGCTATAAATTTCCACAAAAATATACACGAATTTTGGATATTGATATTATTACTTTATGTTGCCTAAATAAAACTTTAAGAAAGTAGAATACGGAAGGCTTTAAGGTTTATCAATAATAGTCTATAACAACTTGTTTTTTAAAAACTTTTTTTAAAATTCAATACCAAGAGGGTAAATGAAATACTATGAACATATCAACAGATAAATTCATTATTTAAGTAGGCATAAATAATTATTTAAGTAGGCTTTTACGGCACTTTTCTTTCGTCAAATATCCATTGTACGAAATGATGATATTCAAGAACGCTTAAAATTTATGGGTCATTCTCGGCTTACATGTTCTGAGAAGAACCCACATTGCAAAATACTAATTTTAATTGAATTTATTGAGATTAGAGCGCTTCACGCTTCTAACGTCTTAGTAAGTAAGTAGCAGCCCATTAACGTCCCACTGCTGGGCACAGGCCTCCTCCCTCATACGATAAAAGGTTTTTAAAGCATAGACCCGTCATGCTGCTCCACTGCGGATTGGCATAGTACAAAAGAGTACTATTCCTTTACAGTCGTAGTCCGATGTGTCGGCAACCCGCTCGACCGGAGAGTGATCTGGCGCAGAATCGACAGATTAACGTGCTCTCCGAGGCACGGGGGTGAAACACACTGCTAGCTTTCCAACTTCAGAATTTTGAAATAGAAAGCTCAATATCGATTTCAGAATTGGCCTGACCCGGCAGACTAATGACACATTGAACTACAGCGTAACTTCAGTTATAAAAGAAGCACCCAATCTAATTTTGAGTAGTTTTAAAGTATGATTAAAGGTTGTTATAACATTGTTTTTATTTATTGCCCATTTGTTAACCTTCTGTCGCGGCAATTAATCGAAATAGAAGTGTTTAAACAAAGGGCAGGATACGGGTGTCAGCGGTCAAGAGGACTGTAATTTATTTAATTACAGAGTAACATTTAGAGACATATCCGTAGATCGTAGTATGTACATTTTTGTTTTTAATTGTCTGGGCAGTTAATTCAGTTTGATAACCATCGAGTAAGATAAACATAGCGGCGTTGACGCAAATATTTAGGTATCTTGAAAGCTTTGAACTTATCTCGACCTAAATCCGTTGAAATATGATTGAACAAAAATGTAATATGTAGGAATCCATCGACAAATAGTATCACATCGTGAATATTTTTAGCATAAGCCTGAAAATATAATATAGGTTCTTGATATTGTAACTAAGTCAATAAACAAAATAAGTACGTATTTGTATTGTTCAATGTATCAACAATGGAAAAAAATATGTATGTCGGAGTGCAAGTCTGTGGATCGCTGGTCCGTATGTAATAGTCTGTGTAACGCTGGCGCAATCTGTGTATCGGCGTGGGGGCAGAGTCAATAAGTGACAGTTCGGCGCGTCTCTCGCCAGTTCTCGAGTGGCGGTCTGCCGGAGTGGTCGACTATTGAAACTGTCGCGTTCCTAGCTATTAGTGTTAATGAGCTTGTGTAAATTGATATCGGGAACATTAAGTGATTGAACATTATAATCAGAGTCATTAATAAAGTGTTTGATTGCACCAACATTGCCCACGAGCGCCCACAGAATAAGAAATTAAATAATGGATCCCATTAATGACGATTTCGGCGGAGAGCCCTACGCCCCTGTGCTTTATGCTTCTCCGTTCTCTCTCATTCTCCGACATGTATAATAATATTTGACGACGAAATAGGTTAATGCCCTTTTTACTTGTTTAATACCTGTTGAACTACATTTCTCTTCTTAAGAAGAATAATTTTGAACGAGTCCATTTGTTTATTTATATCAATTAGAATCTCGTGTTTCTCTAAGAGATAAATTTAAAGAAGCATCAATTCTCACAGTACCGTTGCAATATATATATATATATCTTATATATCCGTGATAATATACATTTATTCAGTAAAAAAAGTGAAATACACAATTTTAATACAAGAAATAAAAACAAACTTGTAATTCTATATTTAAGAGTGAAGAAGGTTCAGAAATCATTTGTCGGGTTGAGCATACGAATTTTTAATAAGATACTTCAATCAGTTTTAGACTTGCCTCCACATAATTTTAAGAAATATGCCAAAAACACACTTTTACAAAAGGCATATTATAATGTTAAAGATTATTTAAGCGATAGAAATATTTGGACTTGATTCCAGTGGCTCACGGAATATATTACACATTGCAGCATACAAAACTATCTTTAAAAGAGTAACCGTTGAGTCTCTTGCCGGTTTCTTCTCAGCGGATTCAACTTTCCGAACCGGTGGTAGATTTGTTACCAACCGACAGACTACTGACGATTCAAAAGTGTTTTTCGAGCCTACTTGAATAAGAATATTTTGATTTGATTTGAATTATACTAATTAAGTGAGTAAATGCTCCTTAACAGAAGCTATAGATAGGCCTTACAAAATTTGTTAAAATTTACGTAGACATGACGTAATGGTGACTTTATTTAAGTAACATCATACTTAAGAAGTGTGAAATGGTAACTCATTTCACGTTTTTATATAGATGACAGGTTAGTGCTTGACTGTGATCACACCTGATCACACCTGGTAAATGATGAAGTAGTCTAGCATGGAAGCGCGCTAATCTGTAAAGAGGTAGTATACCTCTTAAGCTTTTTGCGCAGTATAGTACCGGAACACAAACCTATTAGCCCTAATGGTACATGTTTGCAGGTAGGATTACTAATCAGTCCAGACTTAGGCAAATTAGAAAATGCAATTTCCTAAATTCCGCCGGGGATCGAAACCGGTGCGTTTGATACCAAAGTGAGTACTCGCACCACTGCGCCAGGGAGACAAATTTTACCTAAAGTATCATTTTGATGTAATCGTGTTCACCGAGGAGACATTAACTGAAATGACATAAGTTTTACGTGTTATTATCTTTATATATTATGAAAAGAAAATTCGAGGCTGCGTTTGTCTGCGATGAACTCAAAAACTATTGAACGGATTTTTATGCAATAGTCATCAACAGATAGTATTGTTATTTCATTCCTTTCAGAACCTATATTCTGACATATCATAAGAGAAATCCCTTTTTCTTTTTGCGCGTTTATTTCAAACCTTAGCAAAGCGTGGCCGGATTCAGCTACATATAAGAAAAGCTTTCAATAAATATTCTTCACGTTAATATGTATTAAATGATTAGCGTACAATCATACTAATTATTTAATAAGGTACTACCTATAAATTGGATCCGTATTCCCTCACGAAACGGAAGAAGCGAATTGAATTCAATACAAGTGAAGCAGGTGCCCAGAAGCAGATGTTTATTGTGATTTGAAACCACAAATTGTGCTGATTATTGTACCGACTTGTCGGGCGTGAAATGTCGGGACAACGATGTTATGAGAAGTGTAATAATATGCTTGTTTGGATTTAATACCCTGTTGCTGTAGTTATTTTCATGTGACTGATGAATTTATACATTTTATCTTTGTGGTTATTGTCCGTAATCTTGGTTACGTATACTATTATTCTATGGTATTATTTGAGTATTTAATACGATCAACTGCGATACCAATTGATAGTAAAGTTTAAGGTGGATTCGCGTTAATAATGTTAGGTAATACTTTAAGAGACAAGAATATGTTAAAGGTTTCATTGGAAAATCTTTAAATTTTTGAATCAATTTTAATAATTCCAAAGACGTATAATTACTTTCTAATTTGATGGATATGAAGGTAAGTTTAATATCAGGTCTCATAGGTTTGTCTCAAACTTAGCCTACGATATACTAAATAGTTATAGAAACAGACTATACCAAATTTTAACGGAAATTGGTCCAGTACTTTAGGTAAGTATATGTAAGAGACAGATAGGTAAAATTATAATACTTTCGCATTTATAATATTAATATAGATTTTAATATACGCTATTTCAAATATACATTTTGGAATAAATATATTTGCAACATGTACACACATCTTACACATATTTATTACTCTTGAAAGCTTATGTGATATCTGGAAAGTAAAATCACGCGGTCTTGTTTCTCTATTTTTTTTATCACTATTATTATTTATTTAATAGACACAGCAATAGACCATTACGACAACATTAACAACATGAATATTAATATAAGTATGAGAACGACACAATGCTCCTTTTACAGGTGTATACAAGTAAGCATTATTTAAACATTATTGAATGAAAATTCAAAATCAAAATGTAAGCCTTGATCAAAATAAAAATTTAGTTACTTAAGTATTGGACGAAATGGACATCATTTAGTTAATAGTGAATAATGTCAATGTCAATGTCGTTTAAATTATTGTACGTGTCGCCTAGCTTGATTAAGGGGGAAAATTTGCCTAAGTTTGATTTGGAGGAGTGTGGAAAAATTGAATTTTTTATGGCATTTCTTGGGGAACATCTGGGAACGTTAATGTTGATTTGACCCAACAAGTCCGGAGTGTTGTGAATAATTTGGGGAGAGTCATTTAATCAGCGACCAGTCTACGCTTTTCTAGTGTTTGAATGTTGAAATGTGTTAGACGTGTTAAATAATTTGCTTTATTCGGGCAAGGGCATTATCTTTACTAACTAAAGGAACGTTGCATTCTTAAATTCTTACGAGGTATCTCGTAAAGGAACGTTGCATTCTCTCTATCCTTGGAATATGTGTTTTATAGTGCGGATTCCATACTCAGACTGCATATTCTATTATGCTACGCGTCAACGCATTATATATACTTATAATATTGCCGATTCTCTTAAAATCTGTAGTGCTGCGTTTGATGTGATCAAGTAGTTTCCAAGTTTGTGAGGTGATATGATTAATATTTGACATGAATCAATATACACCAAAGTAATGAGTTAATCCTCCATATTGCAGAATCAATTCGCAATTCTTAAATATTCCTAAACCACAAGAACATGTCCGTACGATTCATATAATAACATTAAAAGAATTCCCAAAGCAGCGTGCAGCGGACACATGACGCCATTTTAATTTTGCATTCTTCGCCCGCCATCTGCCGCATGCAAAAAATGACTTCCAAAAATGCACGCTTTTGTTCAAGTTGAATTTAAGCGACTTTACAGTCAACGATAAAATTAGTGGCTTCCTGTAAATGTATTTAGATATCTCAATTGTACTTTAACATGCTCCCAGTCCCTATAAATCAATCCATTTGAATCTATCTATCTATAACTAGTGGTTGGTCAGTGGTCGAAATTTGACCATAACTTAAAAAAGGTGAGCAGCAGCCCATTAACGTCCCACTGCTGGGCACAAATCTACTTACTCGTAAGAGAGAGGGTTTTTAGAGCATAGACCCACCACGTTGCTCTACTGCGGATTGGCAGGCATAGTACACAAGTGCACTCTCTATTCTTTTACTCTCGTACTCCGATGTGACGGGAAACAAACACGACCGGAGAGAGATCAGCCGCAGGACCGACAGCTTAAACTCTCCGAGGCACGGGGGTGGATTACACCACCAACTTCCCAACTTCGGGCAAACATTGAGAAAATCTTAATAGAAAACTCAATATTGATTTTTCAATTGGCCCGACCAGGGACTCGAACCCTGGACCTCATGTCTATATTAGACCAAGTAGGCAGACTAGACTAATGAGAAATTTGACTATAATTAATGTAAATTATAAGTTTGAACATTATTCTGTTCTGTTATCAAAAAAACATAATATTATAACACCAGCGGTTACCGGATTATCAAAAACTATTTACGGCATCACGCGTGGATGGATGGACTAATTTAGATAATTCTTTTGTTTGTTATAGTTAGGAAAAGGATCTTATGAAAGAACAGAATTAACAAACTTACGTAGAACATCAGAAATTTTAAAGATACAACCACCGTAATAAATAATGTTCTAATGTCACCTTCCTACAGCTTTTATACTATAACAAAAATAATTGAGACAAGTCAGATTAAACAGTTTACGTATTTGTATAAAGATACTGTTTTATATTTTGGAGTTGTAAAATTTATTATATTTTACAAAATATATATGATAATGAAAAATCATTTATCGCAAACCCCATAATATATATTAATCTGAGTAGGTAACTTGGCATTGTATACTTGCCCTTTGGGGGTCTTTCCAACCTTGGAATTCAGACAAATGGTTCTCTGAGGTCGCATTACATTCACTACACACGTTTGTATAACACTTTAGTGGTTTTATTGATGCTCGTTTTGTATCTGTTAATATTAGTCGATTATTATTAGATTCCGGTTTAAATCTAATCACCGCATACCGTGTATACTTTTTTATTGCTGAAAAGTAGACGCGGTAAGCCGCTGAAGGACGGTGCATGTTTGCGTATTTACTCCCGCTTCCTTCTTCAGGACCACAGGCTGGATTGCGCAAGTAGATTCTCTGATATCTCACTTGTGTAAATTCGTGAAAAAAAAGGTTAGCGCTTAACGAAAGTGATGATAAAGTCAAAAAAGGAAACGGCTAACCTAGTAACGGGTAATTTACCTCGTATTGTTTCTACACCGCATCGTACCTGTGAACTAGCCCCTTCTTTTTTGATAGGAAATGCTTTTATGCATTGGGCCCGACCATGTGTTAGGAGTGTGGGATTCGACGTACAAGAAGGCCCCGCAATATCTAATAAAAGTGAAACCCTCTTCATTCATAAATGAGGCAACAGGGGCTCAACTTTTGCATTCCTCCCGGATAAATCCGATTGAGTATTCTCGAAGGCGGAAACACCGCATCCTCCGGCGGTGTGTGGAAGCATCCACTGCAATCTCCCTTTCTCGTTCGTGGGCCTCCTTCAGTGAGATGATCATCTGACAGAAAAGGGCCACTCCCGCCCAACATCTCTCACTAGAGAGCATCGATGGTAACTAGCCCCGGCCTAAGCCACCTTACAATTCGGCAAATCTAAAAAGGCAATTTCCCAAATTTAGACAGCCATACACAGACCGTTATCGAAGCGAGTGAATAATAATAATTTATAATGCGAATGTATTATTCAACAGTGAGGCCTTTAAAATACATAATAAAAATCAACGACAATTCTTTTGCCATCTAGCACGAACATCTTAACCTTATTACATAGAATGAAACCTTGAAACTTTTAATGTTAGCTTACGAAATACCTCATGAGTGACTGATATACTGCAAGTGTATTCAATATCATAAATTTCAAATTGAGCGTGATTAGTTTTAGGATCTCGTTTAGGCAAGTTCACAAACTTTTAACTAGAAATCCTGATAGGCGTTGTATCAGTATTGTAATCACATATACACAGTAAAGGATTTATTTGTTGTTAAATAAGATATGAGTAACGCTGGGGATGTTCGATGGCAAATAAACATGGCCATTAGCCCGCATCCGGATCGTACGGCAAATTGTAACAAATGGCCCCCTCGCAACATACCTACAAACATAGGCAAACAAACTTAATATTTGCTATAACCCTTTGTTGTTGATATGGACGTATTGGTTATTCTTAAACATTAGAATGATAATAATTTCCTAGTGGTCGTCCAGTAGTCGCAATTCGACAATTATTAATTTAAATTATAAGTTTTGTTGCACCAATTGATCACCTCGGTGCCTTACTTACTTACCTTTGCCATGTATGTACATAAGAGATGTGTGCGTATTTGTAAAAAAATATCCACAATATTTTAATCGAAATTGTGAAATTAATGCAGAAAGGTCGGTACGGTATCCTGGCAAACTATATATCTCAAAATGCTGCAACAGCACTTACATGAAAAATATTACTGGTATGGCTGTAAAGATATATAATAAGCTGCCCAAAGACATTGAACAATTGACGGTAAATCTTCTAAAAAAAAAACTCGAGGAAATACTTTTAGAAAAGTGTTATTATGATGTAAATGAGTATTTGGCGTGACAATTCACATATAATGTGGATATTTAATGTATTATTTCTATATTTTGACATTGTGATAATTATTTGACATATTATTTGATACCTTAAATGATTATTGTAACTTCTTTATAAAGATATTTATTATCTATTTGCATACTATTAAGTTAGTTGAATGTTATGATTATTATTATTATTATTATTATTAATTATATTAATACAAGCTGAACTTCGTCTGCGTTGATTGTTTCTTTCATTGGTTTGAATGGGTGGCATTTTCATTAATTTAGGCAAATTGCTTTACAAATAAAAAACATACGTATAAGTACTTCTTGAGTTGTTAGCTGTGGCTTACTGCAAAGAGCTTATAGTCCTTTTTTAGGCTCTAAATTGTCGCTGTTCTAAATTTCAATCAATTTCGTAAAATCCGTTCTTAGCTGACATCTTTTTATATATTTTTTTCTGTGTTGGCAGCAGTGGCACCAGGCGTGGACTGAAATGCAGCTTGTAGCTGAGTCCACGACCTTTTTGCTAACACGCAATTACTTTTTTTTGTACTTACATATCATCTTTTTTTTAATTTTCTTTTTTTAGCTATAACTTACTTTAAGGTATCAATGCATCTGTTTTGCATGTTTGTAAATAAAGTCCTTTTATTATTATTTATCTACTCGGCAAAAGAAATATTCCTACCAAATTTCAAGTCTCTGCGCCTTAAGTGATGAGTCAATAGTTAACACCCCTGCAACCTCCCTTGCGAGTGGAATTTCGTAAAATTCGTTCTTAGCTGATCTCTACTCGTCAAAAAGAATAATCCTACCAAATTTCAAGTCTCTACGCCTTATGGTTCCAGAGATACCGTGATGAGTTAAAAGATACCTGGATATTTATACATTTTAAGATACAATGTAGCTTGATCAATACATAAATTTCATATATATATATATATATATATATATATATATATATATTGGAAAGTATCATAGGCCCAGGGTAGAAGTTTAATTCAGGGGTAAGTGTTTATACCACTTGCTACTCATTTTATGTGCAATAGAGTAGTAATCAAAGTCAAAGTCATATCTTTACTCAAGTAGACTTATTAAAGTACCTTTGAATCGTTAAATTTATGTCATCATCATTACAATATATATTTTTAATTTATTCTTTATCAAGATATATTTAGAGCAATTCATTTGCTCCCACGCTATTTTGTCTTCCAAGTATTCCTTCAAATTATAGAATGATTTCTCTATTAGCTTTTTTTAATAAAAGATTTAAATTTTTGTAACTTCTTCTGGGAGCTTGTTATAGAAACGTATACAGTTACCCTTAAATTACTTCACACACACATATACACTTGCACATACATTCATAGGTAAAAAACCTAAATAAGGTGTTTTTATGTAATTTTAAATTTAATATATACAACAAATATATAGTTCCCACATATCTCAATAGTTATAATCTGAAAATTGTACTGTTCCAGTCCGGCAAATCTTATTTTCTTTATTTTAAATGTTTTATTTATAATGTCATTATTTTTGTTTACGGAGGAAGGTCTTGACAGTCGCGACACAGGGAAACCCAGTGCGAGTGCCAATGAGATTGAGAGGGTACAAAGTTTTTACTACTTGATACTTGATGTAGATACAGCTTTTTGTTAATATATTTTTTTATCTAATTAATTAATTAATCGTATTTGTGAAAAATATTACAGCGCTATTGAAATTTTACGTCTTAAGTATAAAGGATACTTTCTACGTATAAATCTAAGAAGTTCGTGCTAAATGACGTAGGAATTACAAATTTCATATACGTTTTATATTTTTTTAAATCGTAAGATACCGTTATTGATATTTGAAAATCTAATACATTATTTTACTTTATGCCAAGCAGGCTTACTCCTGAAACTCCTGTTTCATACTCTTTGAAAACAACAACAATATAACTCGGCCAAAGGCTCGACTAAAGATGGCAAAGTTAAAAACATAATTGAAATTTTTGTCAATAAAATCGAACCGTCTTACGTACGGATTACAAGTACATTTTAAAATAACCAATCCAATAACATATATTCGGTCCCATTTCTTTTCGATGTACAAATTTTCAAGGGTATTTTGTTACTGGAATGAAATTACGTCGGGGTGGGATAGGAGTTCGAATGGATTTTAAGCGTATGCCAGCAATTAGTGATAGACTGCAATCTCCACAGTTTCTTTATATGTTTTATTTTACGAGCCTCGGATTTTTTTCTATGTACCATTGTTTCAATTGAAATCGGCATCATTCCAACTGACTATAAAAAGTATGATAGCATTCCACGTGAGGCATTTATTAACCTAAACGTAATCCCTTTGTCCGACGTGATAAATACTGTCTGTTCTCTTAACCTTTACAGGCGCAGCAAACTGTAGACATTTTTTTTTTGAGACATAACATGTGGCATTTGAACCTGCCACTCGTCATTTCATAATTAATACACTAATTTTCATAAAAAATAAAATATAAATATTTCATAAATTCTCTTTTCTAAATTTTAAATTTAAAAAATAATTTAATCAATAACTTCTAAAATTGACAAACAATAAAGTTATGTCGAATATCCATGTTCCGCTCCACCCAATCATCGTTAGGAACTCACCACTCTGAATTGTCGACGAGTATACATATGTCATGGGACACATGTCGAGAAGGAGGTCAACCGTCAAATACAACTTGGCTGGGCAGCGTTCGGGAAACTACGCCAAAAATTTTCGTTCAATATCTCTCGGTGCCTGAAGACGTAGCTCTTTGAACAGTGCGTGTGGCCACTGATGACCTGCAGCTCCGAAATGTGGTTGCTGACAATGGGCCTCATTCGTAAGCTCAGAGTCACTCAGCGAGCGATGGAGAGGGCTATCCTCGGAGTTTCTCTACGCGATCAAATCAGAAATGAGGAGATCCGTAGCAGAACCAAAGTCACCGATATGGCCCTACAAATCGCGAACCTGAAGATTGATTTGGATTTCGAAGTTGCTAATGAATTTGAAGAATTCTTCACTAGCGCTCCTATCTCGACGACTAAATCTCTGAACTAATCACCATCCACTGCTCTCTCTTGGCTGGCTTGTAGTGTGCCTCAATGTTATAATATTTTCAGATTCCACCATGTCAATAGCTCGGACGTTATTAAGTCATTTAATTTAATCAATAATAAGAAAACAAATGATTTATGGGGTCTATCTGTTAACCTAGCAAGATCATTAATTGACATCCTTGCAGACGACATGGCTGAAATTTTTAATAACTGTGTAGATTGGGGTATATTTCCTGACTTAATGAAGTACAGTAAAATTATACCAATGTTTAAGTCGGGCAGTACTTCAGACCCCTCTAACTTTAGACCAATATCGGTTCTTCCGACTTTCAGTAAAGTATTCGAAAAAATTAAATTGAACCAATTGCTACAACATTTTCAAAAATATAATTTATTACACAGTAAGCAATTTGGATTTACGCGAGCTCGTTTAAGAACCGATGCTGGTGTACAGTTATTACATAATATTTACGAGGCCTGGGAGGAATCACGAGACGCGCTTGGTGTTTTCTGTGATGTTTCTAAGGCCTTTGATTGTGTCCAGTATCAAACTCTGATCGGGAAATTACGTCACTATGGCATCACAGACGCAGCATTAGACCTGATGAGTCCCTATATAAGTAATAGAACACAAAAGGTCTGTATTAATGGAAAACTTTCAGAAGGGTCTGTAACGAAACTAGGTGTCCCACAGGGTTCCATATTAGGACCATTTCTGTTCCTCATTTACATTAATGACCTTCCTTATTTTGTCAAGGACGGTCATGAGATAGTTTTGTTTGCTGATGACACTTCTCTAATATTCAAAGTTAATCGACAACAAACAGATTTTGACGAGGTAAACAATTCGCTCAATAAAGTAGTACAATGGTTTGAAGCAAACAACTTATTACTGAACGGGAAAAAAACAAAATGTATTAAATTCACATTACCAAACGTAAAGCAAGTGAGAACCATTGTTAAACTTAATAATGAGGAACTTGATCTGGTAGATAGTACCGTTTTTCTAGGCATTACTTTAGATTGTAAACTACAGTGGGGGCCCCATATAAGAGGTCTATCGAACAGGCTCAGCTCTGCGGCTTACGCGGTTAAAAGAATTCGCCGTCTTACGGACGTTGAAACTGCCAGGCTGGTCTATTTCAGTTATTTTCACAGCATTATGTCATATGGCATTTTACTTTGGGGTAATGCTGCTGATATAGATGCAATATTTGTGCTGCAGAAAAGGGCCGTTCGTGCGATCTACAATATGGGTCCAAGAGAGTCGCTAAGAAACAAATTCAGAGCAGTAAAAATAATGACAGTTCACGGCGTATATATATTAGAAAACTTGTTGTACGTCCATAAAAATATTGACTCTTTTAGGAAGAAAAGTGAATGCACCTCATATAACTTAAGAAATAAAAATAAAATTGCTGTAAATTCTAGTAGGCTACATAAAATTGACAAGTCATTCAAGGGTAACTGTATACGTTGCTACAACAAGCTCCCAGAAGAAGTTACAAAGATGTCTCTTAATAAATTTAAAACTTTTATTAAAAGAAAACTAATTGAGAAATCATTCTATAATTTGAAAGAATACTTAGAAGACAAAAAAGCGTGGGAGTGAATCAATCGCTCTATATGTATATAGATATAGAATATTTTTTTTAAATTAAATATTGTGATGATGATAACAAAAAAAAACGTACACCCGACTGAGTTTGTTGTGGGCTCTTCTCAGATCAGGGCGCGAAGGAACCCTCGTATTCGTAAAAATATTTCTACCTGGACGATTTCACAGTTTATACCAGACCTACAAAATATACTTTTAAACCATACAGCTAATTTGCCAAAGGCAATAATGTGAAGATGGTTTTGGATGAATAAGCTCACTGGCTTATCACTATATCTTCAAAATTATTTGCAATTAACTTGAAAGATATATTTTTGCGGTCAATAAAACGATTTATTAATATTTAATAGGATTGGGAACGATGTGGATGATATCGCGGAGAAGAGGTTGTATAAAAGATTTAACGATAAAATTAAATGCGTCTAATGTCTACGCTCGCCTTTCTTTATGAGTCATTATGGCATTTGAATAATTCGCGGCTGTGCTTGTGGTTTACGCCTCTGATATGTTGTGACGGAGACTTCAGAGTTATGTGGCAGAACGTGGTATAACGTTATCTTGAGAAGTTTAGGAGCTTAGGCTTTTGGCACTCGGATATTTGGGTCACAAATCTGATAATGTATGTCACTACTACCCAGTCTGGATGTAATTGTGTTAAATGTATTAAAAAAGACCTGACTCCATTTGTTGGGGGTTATTCTAAGAGCAAGGGGCGAAGTAACCCCCATTCTTCGTTTTACCTTTCTTAAAAGTCTTTTTAAATAAATAATTATTGATTTTATTTCAATTCGGAGCATGATTTATCATTACTTATACGTTTAGAATGTGCAACTCCTATGATTTTTTTCAATTAAATGTAGCGTATATTTATTTAACATAATCTCAGATATCCATCACAGAATATTTGCCAAAATTAGTGCAGTTGTTTCTAAGATTACTCGGAATGAAACCGGTAACGTTTTATAAATAGTAAAAGATATAGTGAAAAAATTAGATGTCTTTTTTCGTTTGTATTTCTTTAGGAATCTAGCATAAGTCATATGCCATGACATTTTCGTTTAGTTGCAATTGTATAATCTTTAACAAAAACCAAATTAAATGTCATCTGTAATAAATCTCAAGTTGTAAATCAAGGTCACAAAGTAACATTCTTCAAAAAAGTATACGACTGAAAAATCTTTACAACGTCAAACAAAACCTAAATAAAATTATAAATCAAATCGAACGAACAAATTCCTCTGAATAAAATAAAAAGTCAGTATAAACCGGTTCAGGGCCCCTTAAACGCGAGGGGTTTATTGAGATATCAAATAAAAAATCAGCGGTCGCGTACGGAACAGCTAACAAGGCCCCTTCAAGAATGCTCCTTGATTTAGCTCAAATATATTGTGCAAGGTTATTTATACGCCACTGTTCCCTACTAGACGGTACAATCCTGTTTTCTTTGTGGTCGCTATAAAGAACATAACGGCTATTAAGTATACACGATTATTGACTTAATTATATAGACCGTAAAGTCTAAATTCATTTAGGTCATTTCCTACACATCGTAGGGTGGAACAGGTATATCGAAATTTACCAACGCTTTTTATTAGGAGTCGAGGATATATTTCTCAACCTCTATGCGGTTTGATTGGAAATATGCTTATAACTATATCGCTCTACACATTGGATTACGAGTGCATTTCTGATTGCACTCTTAAACGCTTTGTAAATCCCTGCTTTTGAGCTTTGTTTTACTCAAGTAGTGTAATACTACGATAAGGGTATCATTATGCAGTTTTTCTCTTATATGGTACTATGTACCATAATTCTAATGTAAGGCATTTAATTACAGAATTTCTATTTTGATTCTAAACTAAAATTTTCCAATATTATAATAATAGGTTTTACAGATATGTATTATGCGTGAAATGCAGATTTAGTATATTTTGTATATCTTTAGATATCTCCGTCTATTTTAAAACTAAGAAAATTTAAAGTTGCCCTATTTATGTAACAACAAGGACAAATCCTGGTATCATTTCTTTTCTGGTATCAATTTTCTGTATTACATCTCTATGTAACTTGATCGCGGGAATTGGGATAGTGGTAGTTTTATCTATAACTATGAAATTTGATATTGAATTAGTATAACATAATCACAATAACACAACTTAAATGTTATCAATCGCTGACAATTATGTCAAATGCCCTAAGGTTACAATACAAAAGCTACTATTGTGGTTGAGTTTTCGTACAATTTCTGATGTTCCACGCAATTTTCTTGATTTTTATTTTCATAAGAACCACCTTCAACAACAAACACGACAAAACATAATTAGCAAAATTGGTTCAACCATTCACGCCGTGAGCAAGGGAAATAGGGAGATACCTGTACAGGATTACATATTGCAAATCTTAAATCGAGAATCCATATATATCATTACTGGGCCACCACGGTTTAATTAATATAACTTATAATAATATACCTACTCAATAAGGCCGTAACGACATTAACAGTTTTATTAAATAACCCAAATTTTATAACATTGTTTATACAAAAGAAGCGATTGTTTTATATAGCTTTAAATAAAATTAAATTGACTTGTTTTCAGTGCAACGTAACAAGGCTTTCATTCGCAACAACAATGTTACATAGTGCTCAATTAATTTGTTAACGCCATTAAGCAATTTGGCGGCCATCATACGAATTGTCGAACTTCGCCGCTATAAAATTAAATTACTTTGTTTTAAAGCGACACTCGTTCAAATGGAAACTATAAAACGATGAAAAAATTGTAACAAATGCACCCATCGGGTTTCTATTATTAATTAAAAACCAAAAACGTAGTCAGTTAAGCTTCAAAATCGAATCAAAGGAGTAATTCGAATGGAACTGAAAATCGATTGCTCGTTCACGGCGCGTCACTATTGCGGATGACTAAATAAATTTCGCATTTAAAATGTTCAATTTACTAAAAACTCCATCGTGTGGTTTTTATTTGCTAAAAAAATAACGGAGACAACCGTTTCAAATTTGAAAATGATAAAAAATAAAGGGGAAACGAAAATATACGGACAAGTTCTGTTCAAATTTAATTAAGTTTTACCATTGTATATATTAGATTCCAATTAATATGTACATAAAATACAATATTATTCGGTTGATATACAAAATTTTATTCGAGAGATATATAATTATAAAAGTAAAATCCTTTATACGTTAAGTTAAATGTAACAAAATTTGATGATTTAAAAAGATTACTAGGTCAATTTATTGTGTTTCTTGAATGTATTTTTTTTTTGTTTTTAATTTCTTGATATTTAGGTTAATTTTGTTATGTTTAAGGTAAGATACTTACCTTAAGTAGCAGCCCATTTACATCCCACTGCTACGCACAAGCCCCCTCACACAAAGAAGAGAGGGTTTTTAGAGCATAGACCCACCACGCTGCTCCACTGTGGATTGACAGGCATAGTACAGAAGTGTACTCTCTATTCCTTCACTCTCATAGTCTTAGTTATGCATACTTTTTCCTAACCAAAACAAAACTATACCCAAAAATTTACATATAAATATTTACATGTCCTCGTCATGCTATGTAAGAAAAACATTAGTTATAAGATGATTTAAATAGAATTTTTTAAAAGCACTTAAAAGGCAATACAGTAGTGACGTCGTTTTTTATCCCATATCCAACCACCTTAAAGGTACTAAAAAGTTTTGTTCAACCACGAAAGTTCATAACTGAAAAGTTTATTTTTATGATAGGGATATCCGGAATATCCATGACCAAAGTTTTTTATCGAAAAAAAAGAAGCATAAAAGTTGATTGCAGTTGCTAGTCTTAAGTGATTTTATATTATTATGCAATAATGTTTATCTTCCTCGCAGATGTTTGTTACATTTCAACGTGAAAATTTGTTAATTACAATATAGAATTAATGTGATATTTGACCTATGAAGAAAATTATTAGGTTATATTAGAAGATATTTTAATTGAAACGGTTTTTAATTCGTCTAAGGATTGCTGAAAAAAGTTGCGAAATTTAAAGCAACGTCCAAAATTGTGGATTAACTTGTCAATTTATATATATAAGGGAAAGATTAATACAAATAAGATATATTAGCTATAAGCAGGACTAAAAAAAATGGCAGATAGTGTTTTTATAATTATTATATATATAGCTTTCTTTATAAGACAAAATTTATAGGAGGGATATATACTCTTTCAAGAGAACACATTGTAGCGTAACGTATTCGAGTTTGCTAGTTGCTTTGTATGTAAAAGCTTGAGTGTAATCTAAAGCTTTGTTAATAATTTCTCATCTATTTAAGAAGTAGCTTATTAGAAAATCTTTTTCCTTGTACACTGAGCAAGTCCCTTGTTATATTAGAGCACAAAGACATTTTATGCAGCAGGAAACAAGCGCTGTTGCTTCCATACTGCGGCCGT
Source organism: Elymnias hypermnestra (assembly GCA_015832385.1). NCBI lineage: Eukaryota > Metazoa > Arthropoda > Insecta > Lepidoptera > Nymphalidae > Elymnias > Elymnias hypermnestra. The sequence goes on from JACTOM010000028.1 coordinate 1,984,298, forward strand.
CTGTAAACCATGGTATGTTTCACTTCAGGGCTTTTTGTAACAAAATATACAACAAACTTATAAAATATTACTTTATTCTCATGTATTTAATATGCTACCTCGCAAGCGCATTGATACTCGCTTCGATGGCAGGAGTTCATGGTTTTATTTCTGGGAGAGCAAATTTGAGTAAAATGCGTTTTCTAATTTGTCTAAATCTGGACTGATGGAAGGAAAATCACTGGATTTCAAAATAAACGTAGAATTAACGTAAACGATTAAGAAGGCATTTATTAAAGGAAAATGAAAGTTCTGACCGTTTCTCAGGCTTCAATGGTGCTCGTTGGAGAAGACCATTTTCTTCTAAGCCGGCTTCGAACAGGATCAAAATCCGGACGGACCAAAACGTGTACGACGTTCAGACTAATGTTTTCCAGTGGGTTTACCTTTAATTGAACAAATAAATTGATTTGACAAGTTCAAGGACGAATTAAAACGACTATTTTATGTAATGTATACGTTAAGATAATTTTAAGAAATTTCGAAACCGACCGACAGCCTGTGTCAATGACGTCTTCTTTAGATGTAAGGCGTTACGTATATTGTCGTATATATGGCGTTGACAACCACCTTACCAGTAAAGCCGATATAAAAAAATAATTTGTTGTGTAGAAACCATAAAAAGTTAAATACTAGGCTAGCGCACTTCTACCTTAGACTATATCATCACTTATCATAAAGTGAGATTATAACAGATAAACACTAACCTGTCAGTAGTAGCTAGTAAAAAAATACTACCCAAAACTTGGCTATGGTGAGCTATGACTTATTTTGATACTTGTTACTAAAAGTGTAGAAAACTGTTGAGTCCCTTGGAATAAATGTCTGTATAAACACTCTTAGATAGAAAATCAATAATTCGAGCTTTTCAGGCTAAAATATATTTAAGCTATATATATAGCTATCGAGGGTCTTAAGCATATGGACAGATGTAAAAAAATAAGCATTTGCACTTTTTGTATTAAAAGCTACCATTTATTCATCAGTCCTGCAGTAAAAAGCTTGCCTTTTCTTCAGAGTCTAGTAAATAAGTCAAATTAAAACTTTGAAAGCTTCTACGAATTTTTTTTTGCATTTGACGTATAGTTTTGTTTATAATAAGTAAATCCTATCGATTGGATACATAAAAATACAAACGTACTAATGTACATTATAATACAAATTTTTAAACATTTAAAAAAATCTATGAAAGTTAGTTTTTAAATTTTATTTATGTCTTTGTCATTAAAATCTGAAATAAATCTGTAAAAATATATCTTTTTTATATTATATAGTGTATAAATAAACTTTCTTCTATAGCAATAAGCTGAATAAGCTCCAGAACCTTGGCGCGCAAGCTTTTAAATATTTTCCCGCCCTTGATTTATTGTTCGCCTTATAAAAGCCTCCCGCAGGGCGCGTAGTTTCCAGCGATTTTCGGCATTTTTTGCTTTAATAAAAATCGTGTCTTATGCTACAGAATTTTAATTTTTTTCCCCTCCCAATATTACGGCGTGGGTTATGAGATCGGTCACTGTGAAATTAATGCAGTAATAGATCATTTTATATACACGACAATATTTCAAGACAGGAAACATGGTATAATACTAATATTTTTGTATTTTATTCGAATAACTGACAACACTATTTGATGGCTACGCTGACGCAATAGAGCATGTGCTCGCAGAGGGCCTAGGTTCGATTTCCGGCAGGGCAAATAAGGCAAATGGCATTTTATTGTAGAATATAAGAAGTTTATTAACACGTCGTCATAAGTGTGGTTAGAGCGCTTCTATCTTAGATAATATCATCACACATCATCAGCAACGAAAAAAATATGATTCTTGTATACAATTTCTTTGTATATAAGGTAAGGTAACGTAAATAGCAGCCCATTATCGTTCCACTGCTGGGCACAGTTCACCTATAGGAGAGAGGGTTTTAGAGCATACACTCACCACGCTGTTCCACTGCGGGTTGGCAGGCATGGAACACAAGTGCTCTCTATTCCGTTACTCTCATGACACCATGACTCTCATTAGTCCAATGTGACTCCAATCCGACAGTCGCGGAGAGAGATCACGCGCAGGACCGACCGCTTAACGTTCTCTCTGACCTAAGGGGGTTAAGCATACCGCCAACTTCCCAATTTAAGCCAAGTGTTGAGAAAATATTAATAGAAAACTCAATATCGACTTCTAAATTGTCCCGACCTGGGATTCGACCCCAGGACCTCATGTCTATAGCTGAACATGCTAATCACTAGACGAATGAGACAGTTTCTTTCATATATTTTTAATTCATTAGTATATAATTTTTCTATATATTAATAGGTTATCCGAGAACATATAACGAGAAGTTAGCCACGATTAATGGTTAAAAACTGAATTAGTCGAGTGATGAAATCTTGGTTAGATGTCTCTAAAATTTCCCTATAGAAACTTATATTTAAACGGCCTCGCTGGCGCAGTGTTTAAGAAATTGCATTTTCTAATTTGTTTGAGTCTGGACTGGTGGTGAGCTTTGGCTGTGGCTAGTTACCATCCCACCAATAAGGACGTACCGCCAAGCAAGAGGTTTGTCTTCCAGTACGATGCTACGTGCAACCATTAGAGGTAAATTGCCTCTTACCAGCTTAGGGCGCTTAAAACTTAGATTGTTTTATCACTTACCATATGGGATCACAGTTAAGCGCTAAGCTGTCAGCATTAAAAAATATCTAATTTTGTGACTAGAGGTTTTGTACAATAAAATAAATTCTTTTATACATATCCAAGACTGCCTCATTGGACTAGTGGTTACCATGTTCGACTACAGTCATAAGGTACTGGGTTTCGACTCCCGGGTTGGGCCAATTCTAAATCGATATCGAGTTTTCTACAAAGATTTTCTCGATACTTGCCCGAAGTTGCAAAAAATTTGGCGGTGTGATCCACCCGCGTTCCTCGGAGAGCACATTAAGCTGACGGTCCTGAGCCTGATCTCCCTCCAGTCGTGACGGATTGCCGTCACGTCGGACTACGAGAGTGAAGGCATAAAGAGTACAATTGTGTACTATGCCTGACAATCCGCAGTGAAGCAGCGTGGTGGGTCTATGCTCTAAAGAACCCTCTCTCGTATGAATAAGTAGTCCTGTGCCCAGCAGTGGGACGTTAATGGGCTGCTACTTACCTTTTTTATACATGTCCATAAACTGACAATTATCCAATGCAAAAAAAGCATAACCCAATTTTTGATGGATAAGTCTTAGGAAGAAACTAAATATCTTATTGAATACATCAATTAAAAAAATATATCATAGACGGCAGAAATGACTATACTTGTGTACGACTATACTGATATAATTAATATACATACTAACTATACAGATTTATTATATTTTATATTACACATGTTACGTAATCCCTTATTGGAAAGGAATATATAGCCCGATTTATAAATTATATAATTATAGATAAAACCTTTTGGCCAGAATGGAAAAAGGAGCCAGTCATACTTTAACACGGGTTATTGAATAACCCAGCTAGGATGGCTTCCTTCTGAATTCCAACAATTATTTTAAGCAGAAATAAATAAAATATATTTCATGAGCATTAAAAAGTATTATGTCAATAGTTTTAAGTTTTTGAATTGTCAACAAAACAACTGTCGCTAAATAAATAAATTATTGTAACATTTACAAGAAGGACACCTACATATCCCAGCTGCAATTATGGGATATATTTAATCTTCCAATGTCTGCTCTAAAGTTAGTTAACTTTTTTGTAAATTTAGGAAACTCATGATCAATACGACATCAATAGGTTTAACGTGATACTTACTTTCTATACCGTAAAATTGTTTATTAATTTTAAAGCCAGACAGAAGTAACGTAAGTTTTTATATAACGTATTAAAAGTGTTATCTAACAAGCCCTTCCTCCTTTTATATATGGGCTTCTTTAATGGTAGGAAAGTATGGTAGAAGCATTATCCCACCATACTCCTTTAATGCAGATTGGCAGGCTGTCAGTTCTACTATATTTAAAAACTAACGCATTATTTGTTAATTCGATTGTTCAAAATGGCCTGGTTTTAGTCTAATAATCAATTAATAATTCACTAAACGAGTTACGTCTCCCTAAATCTTGTTCCGGTTACAGCTCAGTTCGAACATTAATTAAGATATATGCGCTTATAAATACATCGTCAACTCAAAGATTACAACTCGAAACGTCTCCAAATAGGTATTTGTATTCAGTTTCACTTATAAGGATCCATTCAAAGTGGGTGGTAACAAAGAATTACTACAATAAAACTGTCGTGAACTAACGACGTCGGAATTATCCCTGTCTATAACAGGCAATCAATCACAGCACAAAATTAGACTCATTTAGTTGTCTTTATGCCTATTCTCCGAACATTGTTTATTTCAATGTATATTATAATGTATTGGACTAACATTTATGTAATACTGGTATATGTATATGATTGAACTGCCTCATTGGTCCAGTGCTTTCTATTAAGATTTTCTCAATATTTGCCCGAAGTTGGGAAGTTGGCGGTGTGATCCACCCCCGTGCCTCGGAGAGCACGTTAAGCCGTCGGTCCTGCGCCTGATCTCTCTCCGGTCGTGTCGGATTCCCGTCACACCGGACTATGAGAGTGAAGGTATAGAGAGTGCATTTGTGTACTATGCCTGCCAATCCGCAGTGGAGCAGCGTGGTGGGTCTATGCTCTAAAAACCCTCGCTCCTTGGAGTGAGGAAGCCTGTGCCCAGCTGTGGGACGTTAATGGGCTGCTACTTACTTATATATGACTCAATTCCTATTATTAATTCACATACCTTATATCACGTTAAAATTTTGAATTGGTAATAAAATAATTTTTTATTCATCCATTCGAGGTCAAGTACATTTCTTTAATTTGTAATGGATGACACTTAATGTTAATACAGTTTTTTCAAATAACAATCCATTATTTCAATTAAAATCAATTAGGAAAGTCGGGCTCGATGGCATATAAATCGATTTTAATTTTGATTGGGGTTTTGTTTTGAACATTTCACCTTCGTGGAAATGACGAAATGAAGTCTTTTGTAAAGAGAAAGTTATTCTTAAATCCGCGACTCTCTGAACGTGAATTTGCGTCTCACCAGTTGGGCTCCCTTGGTATTTTTATCATCAAATTATGATAGTTATTATTACTTAATAATCTGGTTAATTTTTGTGTAAAACAAATCTTTTTCCTATCTATGTATCTCTTCAAAATAAACACGTAACTTTAAATATACAATAAAAGAAGTGTCTTGATTAGTATCTTAACCTATAATGTAAATTGCCACAAAACGAATCATTAATCGATATAAAGCAAAACATTTATTTGTGTGAATGATCCTTTGAAGATGACAGTTTAAATATATTATTGAGATAAATATACGATGGCTTAATTATAGGGTTGGATATTTATATGCCTATGCTGGGAACGATGTACAAGTTTAGTAAAGTCCCTCGAGAATCGTAACATTCAAAACATGGTTATATATTGATACAAGCTTTTAAGAAGTACATATTTACGAATGTGAATCATTTTTTTATCACGAGTTACAAATCTACAAGGGATCCATCGAGCCCTGTTCTTTTAATATCGTTATTATTATAATATCATTTAAATATATGTATTTAACTGCCTCATTGGTCTAGTGGTTAGCATGTTCGACTACAGACCTGAGGTCCTAGGTTCGAGTCCCGGGTCGGCCAAATTCAAAAATCAATAATGAGTTTTCTATAAAGATTTTCCCAATATTTGCCCGAAGTTGGAAAGTTGGCGGTGTGATCCATCCCCGTGCCTCGGAGAACACGTTAAGCCCTGGATCCGGAGCCTGCCCTTTTTTTCCGCTGGGAAATGCTTTTACGCACCCCTACCACGAGGGCAGGGAGTGTGGGACTCGCTAGCTTAGCCTACCTCTCTCCGCGAGTGTCGGATTCCCTCACATTGGACGCTGAGAGTGAAGGAACAGAGAGTGCATTCGTGTACTACGCCTGCCAATCCACAGTAGAGCAGCGTGGTGGGCCTATGCTTTTAAAACCCTCTCTCCCACCAGTGAGGAGGCCTGTGCCCAGCATTGGGACTTTATTGGACTATTACTTACCTTTTATATGCTTTATTTAATTTGAATAAATTTATTAGAAAGATTATTAAAATCATCTATATATTAAAGTACTAGAACGTTTATTAAGGAAACGCTTATAATTTACTTTAAAATGAATTATACTTTTAAATTGAATCAAAAAAATTAAAGTAAGTAACATACATTAACTCTTCTGCGACACAGGATACAGCTCCTTATTTATAGGAGTGACAATTTTGAGTTTTGTGCCCACTCCGCTGCTCACATGATTGGACAGGCTAGATATACCCCGCGAAGCTCTACAATGGGGGATTTTGCGAGACCATAGTCGTGAATCCTTAGTCGGACTCATCCGATAGACCAGGGAAGAATATACAAGTTTACCCTCTGGACTCGCACTTACATATGAAGATGACTCCGCTGGTTTTTAGTGAAAAATGCGAGGTCACCTTTCCTGTCGAGTACTTAAATGTATTTTCTAGCTAAAGAATGCTAAATTTACCCTGAAACTGGTTACAAGATATGCAAATTTCCTCGCGATATTTCGTTAAACCAAAATGCGTACTCGTGTTATTTAATTCATTAATATAACTTAATATAGCTTGCTGGGAACCAAATTGTATTTTTTAAAGTGATTATGTACGTGTCTGTTTAATTTTTAAAGTAATATTTGTTAACACTTCGTTTCAGAGGGCAACACTAGTCCTATTCTGTAAATTATATATTAAAACCCATGGGTATTATTGACCGGTTTATGAAATATCAACATAAATTATGGCCGTCATTATATAAACGAGCTGCTTTGAAAAATAGCCTCACTGGTCGTATGGAAATTCACCTAAAATATTCATACACCCCAGGCCCGACAAGTGACAGATTAGGGAGACATAGCCTCAGGCCTTGCGCCCTTACGTCAACTATTTTAGGGGCTTACATAATGCTGAAGTCGACACGGCATATTTTATTTGATATATTGCTAAATCATAGGCCCCCAAAACTTATTACTCTAGGGTATATTATTCAAGACACTTTTTTTAAATCATATAGCAGATATCTCAATCTATACATATAAAAGATTTAAAATGTTTCAACTTATGTCTGTGATAGTAAATCATCCAACCGAAGTTCCCCAACCCGACTTTCAATAGAATGGCAACTTTAATGAACTATTCTCAAATGGTTTTTGAACATTAAATTCACTCACTCATTTATAACTCATGGAATCTTGAAAACTATTCACGTTTAATTTAAAATTTAGCGAAATTACTCCTTTTGCCATATAGATGGTGAGTATGGATTTACCCATGTTCCCACAACATTATGTGGATGACACCGTGGGGAATAGCTAGTATATTTAAAATTTAAAATGACTTTAATTAGAATAAGTACTCAGTATAGAAAAAATGTTCTTGATAAAATAAGCCGTTTGTAATTGTAACAAATATTTTCTACTTGATATTTTAACAATTTTCGCTTGCACTTTTGCTAGCGCAATCAAGAGGGACAAATTAAATATAATGCACTTTTATAATAAAAAAGTTTTAAATTTAATATGTAAATCACTTTAATTGACACATTTTAAAATCGCAGCGTTTTCACAAATACTGAGATTACTTTATAATTGTCATATAATTTTTAAGGTAAACCGGCTAAAAATGGAAACTTTCGGGCAGATTCTGATAATATTTTTATTGGTAAAGAGCTGATATTTTAAGGCGTAATAAAAGCTTCTTTTATCGCAATTACACCGGGAATATTTTTTTTAAATAATATCATGCGAGCTGATGACGTGGCTGTGTTTGCTAGCCGAGGCCCACACTCATGGTCGGGATTTACAACAAAGGATCAATTCGCTCATTCCACCCTGGTGTCTCGGATGTTTCCGGCTGAGGATTCACAGATGCGGCTTTCTTTGGAGGTGAGAGGGATCATTTACTGCATTATCCTTCTTAGCATGAGAAATGTTGGGTGGAAGTGGCTTCCTTCTGAATGAGGAAATGGAAAGCTATAGGAAGCCTACGAATGAGAGAGGACGCAGTAGAAGCTCCCTCTTCTTGCCCAAGATTCAGAGTCGAGACATCTTTGTATGATAATACAACCATCTCACCACTGGGCTATACTGGGCTTTCGCGCAAATAATAGAATAACTCAAACGTGCAAGTATTTCTCAATCTTCGCATTATACGAATAACTTTTATAAAAATCCAGAGTATTCCCATACTGTATTAAACTAAAATTTCTAAGCTCCATATTCAAAATGCTAGGTTTCGTCTAGAGATTTCGTATAACCGGTGGGCAATTTAAAAAGCTGCGACGGTTTACACGAGACTGCACTGATATGACGGCAGCCGAGAATTTAATATCACAGCGAGTAAAGAATCGATTTAGCCAAAATTTCTTGAACTGGTGAGGTAACTGGTTTAAAATTTGTGTGAGAAACTGTAAATCTAAAGATATTTGAAGGGTGAAAGCATACGTGGCTATCTCGACGGATATGATCCTGCTGTAAATTCGTTATAACTGAATTGGTTTTTTTTATTCAACGCTTGAAGGTATTTTATAATAATGTAAAATGCCTCATTGGTCTAGTGGTTAGCATGTTATGCTCGGAGGGAGTCACGTTGGAGATCTGTGTCCTCCTTTTGCGAGTCTGTCACCTTGCAGATGGAGGCATTAGAGAGGGAAAGGGAGATTGCGGTCGGTGCTTATCCCGGCCGCCGGAGAAGAAGGGGTGCCCGAAGGCGCAGTTTTGCCCGTTTGCTTCCCATTCCTTGAATCTATGAGTCGGATTCATCCGCAGTGCCAGAGCTGAATGCGTCAGCGATCATCAGGCCCCCAGCATACGGATGAAGAGGGTTCCGCTGAGTTTTAGTGGGTAGTGGAGCCAGCGAGTTCACACTGTCCGAATGAGATTAACTTCATATGAGGTGCGCAAAAGCATTTCCCTGTGAAAAAAAAATTGTTTAGCATGGATTCCCGTCACATCGGAGTTTGAGAGTGAAGGAATAGAGAATCCACTTGTGTGCTATGCCTGCCAATCCGCAGTGGAACAGCGTGGTGGGTATATGCTCTAAAAACCCTCTCTCCTAGGAGTGAGGAGGCCTGTACCCAGCATTTGCGGCCCCGTCGGGTGACTTTGCACCTCGAGCAATGCCTTCGTCTTCTAGAAGCGGCGAAGCTGAGATTGTCGATCCACCATCATCAATGATACGAATGAGGAAATGGAGCTAGTCCTCCAACGCTTGAGGACTAGAAAAACCGCGCCGGGCCCCGATGGTATTTTTGGCAGAGTTCTCTTTCTTGCGCTGGAGTACCTAGGTGGATGGCTTCGGGAACTTTTTGACGAGTGTCTCTTCACCGGACAGTTCCTAAAAATTTTGTAGGAGGGGAGAATGTGCCTGTTGCCATCTCCATACAGGCCTATCATTCTCCTAAACGAGGCGGGGAAGGTCTTCGAGAAGATCCTAGCAGACCGCCTCGTTCACCATCTAGAGGAAGTGGGGCCTGGCTTCTCCGCCTCGCAATTTGGATTTCGGAGAGGTCGATCGACAATCGACACTCTGGAATCCCTGCGAGGCTTAACGATAGATGTGGTTTAGGGGGGGAGAGGCTGTTCTGGGGGTATCTCTCGACATAGCGAATGCCTTCAACAGTCTCCCGCTTCGTTATCATGCATTACCGCCTTATCTTGGGACGCTGTTGAGGGCGTATGTCCAGGACAGGGAGGTCCTTTGGAAGAGCGGCGAAAGGCTGTTCCGACGTCGAGTCTGCCGAGGCGTGCCGCAGGCGTCGGTACTGGGGTCGATTCTATAGAACATTGGCTCCTGCGAGGTTCTCTCCTGGAATGGGAGTGTTATGTTACGCGGACGACACTCTTGTCTCGGCTCGAGGGAGGACATTCGACGAAGCAACTCTCCTCGCGGATGTCAGAGCAGGTATGGTGGTAGAAAAAATCCAGCTTCTGGTTCAGCAAGTTTCTATCACAAAGACGCAGGCACTGCTTTTCCACGGACCTCGAAGAGGCACTCCATGAGGGGCAGCAATAAGGATTTGTGGCACCAGAGTAATTGAGGGGCCCCACATGCAATATCTGGGCCATTTACTGGATGGCCGCTGGAGCTTCGTGGCACATTTTAAATCTTTAGTCCCATGACTCATCGACGCAGCGGCTGCACTCGGTAGATTGCTGCTTAATGTGAAAGGTCCTGGATCGCCCTGCAGGAGATTGTACGCCGATATCGTCGCCAGTATGGCGTTGTACGGTGCACCCGTATGGGCGGATGCCGTGACCACATCCAATATCCTCTGCTTGCACAAAGCGCAGAGGGTAATACCGATCAAGGCAATACAAGGTTACCGTATAGTATGCTGGACAGCGGCGACCCTCCTAGCGGGCGATCCCCCGGGCGGAAACTTTAGCGGTCGTGTATCGGCACAGAGCGGCTGCAAGGGCAGATAGCCTGCGGCCTGATGGCGACGAGGTCCGAAGGGTCAGAGCCCTGGCCGACCTGGCTCTGGTCCAAAAATGGCGCGATCATTTCGGATCCCCAGTAGCGGGCATGACCTCTGTGGCAGCGATCCGTCCTCACCTCGAACAATGGCTTTCCAGGGAGCACGGGACGCTTGACCACAGATTGGTGCAGGTTCTGACCGGACATGGGTGCTTCGGAAAGTTCCTGCACCAAATTGGTCGGGAGGAGTTACCTGCTTGTCATCAGTGTGGCGCAGCTATAGATGCAGCGCATCACACTGGCGGATTGTGCGGCCTGGGGACCTCAGCGTCACCTTCTGGTGGCGTTGATCGGCGGCGACCTCTCGTTGGGAAGCCTTGTAGGCGCGATGCTCTCCAGCGAGAGATGGTGGATGGCAGTGGCCTTCTTTTGCGAGACGGTAGTCTCGGTGACGGAAGCCCACATGAGAGAGAGGGAGAATGGAATGCACTGGATGCAACCCCTCACCGTCGAAGGAGGCGGAAAACAAGGCGGCGCATGTTTACGCATCTCCTCCCGCCTCTGTGAATCGTCCGTCGGACTTTTTTAATGTAAAATGGATGTACCTACATCCTTTGGGATATCAATTCGCATAGCTTTATTCTATATTAATATTGTTAAAGCTAAAGCAACTGTGAATATCTGTTACATTACAAAACTAAGCCGCAGGTTTAATTTTAATGAATGTTTTAGTATATTTTATAGGATAAAGAAACTACATACATACATAGCATCACGCTTCATTCCCATAGGGGTAGGCAGAGACCACGTCCTTCCACTTGCCACGATCCTTGCATATCTCCTTCGCTTCTTTCATTCTCATTAAACCTTTCATACAAGTTCGTCGGTTTAGAGTACTCTTGATCTGGCCCTTATTTAAAATTTCCTGGATTTGGTCCATGAACGTTCGCCTTGGTCTTACCCTTCCAACTTTCGCATTCACTCTTGACTCATATATCCTATTTGTAAGTCTCCTTTCACTCATTCTCTCTACATGCCCAAACCATCTAAGCATACCTTTCTCGATTTTAGTCACTACCTCTTCTTTTACACCACAACGTTCTCTTATCACACTTTATTTTACTTATTTGATTCTTCTGCCATACCCAACTTTCACTCCCATACTTAAGTGTTGGCACCAACACTCCTGCATGCACTGCCAGTCTGGCCTTTTGAGACACCATCTGGCTATTCATAAAGGCGTGCAGAGCACCATTTACCATATTCCCTGCATTCCCTCTCCTCTCAATATCACTTTCACATCTGCCATCTTTTGTAAATTTAGATGCCAAGTATACAAATTCTCTCACGCATTCCACTTGTTCCCCATCTATCAAAATATTTCCACTCATTATAGATTCATCTCTTTCAAAAAGCATAAGTTTCGTTTTACTTACATTCACTTTCATTCCTTTCCCTTTCAAAGCTTCATTCATAATATTTACAACCTCCAGTAACACATTAGCGGATGATGCAAGTATTAAGTATAGTGATCATCGGCGTAGAGTAAACATTTGATGAGTAATTCATTCATACCCATACATACATTCTTTTANACGCCCCGTTTATTCTGACACAAGCACTAGAACCCTCATAGAGAGACTTCAATGCATGAATCAGATTACCGCTCACCCCATACGTTGATAACATTGACAACAGCTCATTCCTCTCCACTCGATCATAGACCTTTTCTCAATCTACGAACGCGCAATAAAGTTTTTGGTGTTTACCCAAACATTTTTCGATTATGCAGGGGTAAAGAAAAGACCTGATCCGTATATCCCATTCCTCTTCTGAATCCCGCTTGTACGTCCCAATATAGAAACTGGTTAATATTTTTACGATAATATAAATTAGAGGAGGTGAAACAATTAAAGATGAATTTTTTATCATGTTAATAGACATTTAGAATAGACTTTATATCATGTTAAGGATATATATAAATTTACTATACATACATTAAATTGACAATCTTTTATATATCAAATGCTTTTTAAAATTAGCACTTTACCAACTTGAACCAATGTCCAACTTATATAGTCAGTTTACCCCTGTAAAATATAGTAAAATTTACACACGTTGCAGCTGACATTAAACTATAACTGAAGTTTACCAGGACAGAGGATTTTGCATTGTAGTTTCTGTTGAAGTATTTGTGTAATTACTGCTACATGTCAAGTTTACGATGTCACTTCTAGTATCTTGGTATATGGTTCAATGGCTAGATATTAAATTCTTCGTCATATACACTACATACTTCAGAAGCCCAGTTTCGTGTAAGACGTTAAGCTAACGGAAGCGGAACCTGTGAAGCTTTTAGCAAGTTTGATGTAATTTGTTGTCTTAAGATTAATAAATTGTATATGAATTATTATAAAGATTAGTTATAAAAAAAACTACAGACATTAATTATTTTAGTTTAAAAAAATAAATTTGGTATAAATTCACTTAAATAATCTTATTTCTTACCATATTAACCATTTATTGTTATTATCAGATAATTTTCATAACTTGTCGCTTTATAAATTAAATTATAATTATCTATACATATTTATTTTTTTAATACAAATTAGATATAAAAATATAATAAAAAGCCATCTAAGAGTTATAAAAAAGTGGATTAGTTGAGCTTGATTGCGCTTGTTTTTCGTTATACCAGAATAAACAAATTTTATAAAATCAATCAAATCAATTTGATTATCACACTCGATTGCTAGCAATTATAATCTCGGAAAAGCAAATTTAAGGGATGTATTTCCAACGAAATCGTCTCATATCGATGTATATCTTTATCGAAGCTATTTCAAACGCAGAGTCTGTGCAAGCTAAACCAATATTCAGACAATTTGACCAACAACGACATCATGTGGCTTATAAAAATGCACTTATTGAACTAAAAGCACGTAAACATAATCTCAACCAGAACACCTATAACTCAATTAAAGAAAATACTCGATTATAATATAAGAAAGTGGGTCACCGAAATATACATTAGCCACCGAAATTGTTTACAAATGTTGTGCATCTTTACTGAAACCAGAACCTAGGGCAGCTAGGCTAGTACTCGCACCAAAGCGCTAAAGAGACATTCAAAAGATTTTCGTAAAGTACGAACACTCAAGTGAATACTGACTAAAATGCGGTGTACATAAGGGGGATTGGATCACCTATCCTATTCAACATATTTTAAATGCATTGACCACAGAGCGTAGGTGCGTCAGAGTCGGCTTTAATTTTGGCAATGATTGTGTAAATAAATTAAGCTACTCTGACGACATGGTACTTCTTAGCCCTTCGATAAAAGATATGCGAAAAGTGATTTCAATCTGTGAACAATATGTTGCTCGTGGATTGAAATATTCCGGTAGTTCGGTTGGGTGATACACAGATGCAGATGGTGAAGTAATTTAAATACCTGGAACACATTCTAAGTGAAGATACGAAAGATGGCATTGATATAGAGCGCGAACGAAGAGCCCTAGCTATAAGAAGCAACATGATCGCAATTAGATTTGATATTGTTCAAAGCATATTATATATCGATGTATATGTTAACGGAAATATATGTAATCCGTCATTGTATACAATTCCTAGGAAATATATTTAATTCCTAAAATCTCTTGGAAATCTGTGAAATAAATTATATTATACTTACACATTTCAGAGTTTAATTCTAGGTGCCAAGTAGATCTGATAGATTTTCAATCCCAGTCCGACGGTGATAACAAGTTTATAATGGTGTATCAAGATCATTTAACAAAATTTGTTGTTTTAAGGAAACAAAACTTAAAACAAAACGAGCTGAGGAAGTGGCTCACACTGATATGGGTGGAAATACCTGCAATAAAAATTGTTATTATTAAATTATATCCATCACAAATAAAGAATTAAAATGTAGTTAGTAAGGAAAACAAACAAGGGAAAACGATTTAAAGGAACAGTGTGATATAAAGGTTGATGTCACTCAAAAGATTTTGAAAAAGCAAGCACACTCAATTAGAGGAACGTAAACAAAAACTCACCCAGTACACCAATAACGCACTGAAACACATTGAATAAAATACTCGAAGACAATACAAGAAAGTGGGTCGCCGAATCGTACATTAGTCACCGAAATCGTTTCCAACTGATGTATATCTTTACTGAAACTTTTTCACAATTCCACCTTTTTTTTCATTCCTCCCCTTTTGAGCGCTCGGCGGTGACAGGCTGCTAATGGAACGCCACAGAGTGATTCGCTTTCTTCGCTGATATACGCTGAGAAATGAAATAGCTTCGAATAGCGCTGTTGTTCTTTTGTTATATGTACTTCGCTACAACTTGTGACTGCTTAATCGAGAGGGACTTATAACTTTATCCCTGTATCCGAGGATCGACTTTATCAGCAGGATTTAAAGTTAAAATTCTATTGTTCGAGTTCACTCATGTGGATATGTCTTTAAGTATTATACGCTTTTAGTAATGTACTATTAGGGAAAATTGTCGAATTTTGTTTAAGAGAAGTTTCCTGCTGTATATATATGAAAGTGGTTATTAAAAAAATTGTCATTACTAAATCTAAATTGAAGCTATGATTAACATGGAACTGCTTGCTCTTTTAAATACTAGCTTAACCCGTGACTTCGTCTGCATATAATGTTTTTTGGGTAGCAATTCAATTGATTTAGGCAAATTGTTTTACAAATAAGTAACATACCCGCACTGCTTTTTGAGGGTGGAATTTCCTAAAATTTATTTTTGATAGATTCCATTATGTCAAAAAAAATTCTGGCCAAGTTTTACGTGGCATAAAAGATATAGTTTGTAAATATGAAGTTTGATTTTTGTTTAAATGTCAAACTCGGCAAAAGGAATATTTCTACCAAATCTCGAGTCTTTACGCTTTATGATTCCCGAGATATCATCATCAGCCAATTGGTACCTGGATATCTCTTATATACGAGTATATAGATTAGGCGTGTTTTAAAGTGAAGGAAAACGTAATGAGAAAACTTGCATCGTCTATGCTCTAAAAATCATCTATCTTATAAGTAAGGAGACCTGTAAAAAACAATGGAATGTTAATAGTGTTTTACTTAATAATAAATTATATCTTTTCTTTATAGTAACTTCTAATTTTATTAATCAATTTGTAATAAAACTTCTTACAATTAACTTTGTCGCATGTATATACGTCTTTATATATTTGATATAGCAGGTCCAATTTTGTTTATTGTATACCAATTGTAGGTGCACACATCATTCCCGTTTGCTAAACAATTAAACATCTCAAACATTATAAAAAAGTGCACAGAACAAATTGAGTGTATCTAAATTGAGCACATGACAAAAAATTTTTGAATTAGAATAATATTAAAAATTAAATTAAAAGTAATTGTAACATATATGAATAATGTAAATTATAATAACATACTAATGAAGCAATAAACTAATCTAACTAAAAAAATATATATGTCGGAGGACAGATGTCTGTGGAACGCTGGCGCCATCTATCGTCGTGGGACAGAGTCAATGGTGGCAGTCCGGCGGGAGCCTCTCGGCAGTTGTCGAGTGGCGCTCGACCGGAGCTGGAACTGTCGCGTTCCTAGCTATTATTGTTAATGAGTTTGTGTAAATTGATATCAGGAACATTATGATTCCAGTTGATTAATAGAGTGTTTGATTGCACCAGCATTACCCACGAACGCCCACAGTATAAGAAATTAATAACGATGTCGGCGGAGAGTCCTACGCCCCTGTGCTTTATGCGTCTCCGTTCTCTCTTATTCTCCGACATATATTAATTTTACATATTTTTAGAGCCGACCTAAAACATTTGAAATTATTGTTAAAGATGTCACCTACAAAGCCCCTGTCTGCGGATAGTGTATTGAACTGCCTCACCATCTTATTAACAGGAGCAAAATTGCCCAGATTAGTCCGGCTTACTATACTTAGAAGGGTTTATTAACTGAGCTAGCTCTAGGTAGTCCATAGGGCACATTAAGGTTAATTCTGTGTAATAGTGGGGGGCAGTGCAACACACCATTGACAATCTTAAATAAAAATACAGCATCACTAATTTCTCTCCATTTCGCCAAAGATTACAACTGTCATGAATTTACAATAAAAACTTTTATGATTTCGTATTTTTGTTCATTTATTTTATGCACACGAAAACATTGTATTTTTTAAGACATGTAAGTGGATAGTTAAAATTAAATTCGAACTGCCAATTACTGTGCTGGTTCAATAAAAAACGTGTCCTGTAATATATCTTATTAAGCAACTGCAGCAAAAACAAGGATTTATCGAATATCTTGTAAGGTATCAATCAATCACGAATTTGAACACGTAATATTTCACGTCATTCTATATATCACCCAATTAAACGAGAACCAGTGAGATTGCACAAATCGACTTCAAAAAATATATATAAATAAAAATGTGTCTGTCAATATTCACTGTAACCTTTGAAAGTATACAACTAATGTACCCCAAACCGGTTTCATTGGAAAAATAATAATGAATGGAGATGGTTTTGCACTATTAAACTCACTCATCACGAGATCTTTAAACCTATTTGCGATTGTCTTGGAATTTAGTTAACTTACTCCTTTCAGAATGCAGACGGTAATTGCAGAGAACGGAATTTCCCATAATTCCCAACTAGGCCGTTTTTTCCTATAAAATATTTTATTATACAGTAACATACACCAGGTCCGAGAATGTATATTATATTTTCACTAGCTGACAACTTCATCTGCACACATTTCTAAGTTAGTTAAAAGCTGATCTCTTACTTAACGGCTCCTCAGTATAAAAAAATTGCCATATTTAATTAATTAAAAATGACACCTACGTTTTAAGTCGAAAAAACAAGAAAAATGAAAAAATAATTGCGTAGTTTCGAATCTTACCGCGTCAAACACTATAACGGGGAAAATTTAAATATTTATAAGTCAAAATCAATAACTCTTTATTCAAATAGCTATTTACACTTTTGAGTGTAGATATAACAAATATTGGACGGTTTTTAAATACAATTCGATAGTACAACTAACAGATGATGACATTAAAGAATGACTTAAAAGCTAGTGTTACGAGTTTGTAACACTATATAACAAATGAGCTTTAACTAAAGAGTTTTACATTTCTCATTCAGTTGGGAATTCCCCGTTTTCGACTTTTAAAACTTTCTACAATGTCCACGTTTGTAACCCGGTTGTGAAGTTCTGAGAGTCGTGGTGTTTCCACAACTTTGGCAAGTAAAGCTTCGAGCTTAAACCGCAACTTTTTATGGTTAATGTTATTCAAGGGGACTTTTCATGAATCATATAAAGTAGTTTGACTGTATCTAAATAAATTAGGGAACACTATAATATTTTCAAGTTAATTTAAGTGAAACTTTAAAGGCATGGTAAATGGTATTATATAACATGAATTTTAGAATTCAATGATATGTAAGTTTCACTTAATTCTAAACTATAAACTATAGATACTAAAACTATAGAATTTATCACAATAAAAGCCGTAGGAATTTCACTTCCTCCTCTTGTACAAATGATAAACGCACATTGTTTCAGACATATCATTAAAAACATAAAGGCTTTTTAAGAAAGGAAATGTCATCTTCGTCGTTGTCGTCGCTTCAACCGATGGACGGCCACTGCTGGACATAGTTCTCACGTAATGACGTTCACAAGGCCCGATCTTGCGCCGCCTGGCTCCAGCGGTTACCGGCGACCCTCTTTATATCATCGGTTCACCTTGTGGGGGGTCTGCCTACACATCGACGTCCGGTGCGGGGTCGCCACTCCAGCACCTTCGGCCCTCAACGTCCATCGGTCCTTCGGACTATGTGCCTCGCCCATTGCCACTTCAGGTTCGCGATTCGTATATAAGAATATTCAAATATGTAACATATTAGGCTTCTACATATTCATAGTTATTCAATTTCCACCATCGGTTCACTCTTATCGATATGTCACACTGATACATAATAACAATAACACAGATACAAGTTGAAACTATTAACACATAACTGTATTATAAAAACTAAATATTATGAAAAACATCTATCCCTAAACTAGGTGAAACCTGTATTTTAGGTGACAGCGCTCTCCTTCTTATTAGTATACTAATTAGTTATAAAAAACAAAGCGTATCTATTCGTCTCAGATCTTAGATTTTTTTTAAAGTTGATACGCGCATGTAAACGTGTGAATGTCTCTCTCTCTCTCTCTCTCTCTCTCTCTCTCTCTCTCTCTCTCTGTGTGTGTGTGTGTGTGTGTGTGTGTGTGTGTGTGTGTGTGTGTGTGTGTGTGTGTGTGTGTGTGAGAGAGGGAGATTGCATTATTGCAAATTTAGTAATTTTAGCGCTGGAATTCCAAAAGTTTCTCGCAATTCTGATAGATATAGGTGAGAGTAACTACTCTTAGTCTAGAATTGTTTTACGTCTAAACTTAGTTAAGAAATGTATATTTATATATTATTTAACCGTCAATCGTTAATATTACACTTTTTTATTGATCTAGTCATATTCAGGTATAATTTTTCAAACTTTAATCTACGGAAAACTCTTGTAAAAGTAGTTTTATTGTTTCTATCTATATCATTAGTTTGAGAAGACTGTTTTAGATGGAGTAGGATTTACATTGATTTTTTTACTTAAAACTCCTTAAGAAGTACTCACATCCTAAAAGTGATAAGTAATGTGACATCGAGCTATGATTATATGTTTCTCGTTTTGATAGTTTCCTAATTGTGTTTGAAAAAAATATTTACACACGCAGTTGAAGTACAATATAAACTGAATAATTCCGTTATTTATACACGAATTTGAAATGTGAATCCATTGCATACAAGTGGCACCTACCCAAATTATTGACAAATTGTTAATTCAAGACACTTATATTTAATCACCATATTCTTAAGTTACTTACAACTTGGTTACCTTGAAAATGTATGCAAATCACCTCTTTAAAATTTCTTCATGTCATCATACGAGATCGTAGTCTCAAGGTCTTAGTAAATTTAAAAGGTTTCGCTGCAGATCAATTACATTTCAAAGATAAATTTTATTTAGTTACAAAAGCAAAACAAAAATAGAAATGCCTTTCAACGTTGAATCAAATCTTAATTTAGAAATGTATAGACAAATTTATTGTATATTAATTTTATTGTATCTAAAATGTCAAAGTAATATTTTTATATCGGTATTTTAATATAAGAACACCGCACAAATAAAACTTGAGATTTATATCTTTTTAATATCGATCTTTAATTTTATGGGAGCATAACTTTGTTTAAGTCTTTCTTTGATAGGTGACTAGAGATGCTTTTGTTCTTAATATAATATATCAATAGCTTCGCTCTATCATATAATTGGGAGTGCTCGTTGCACTAACAGGGTTTTCGGGTTTGATTCGGAAAGCAAATATTAAGAAAATTACATTTTATAATGCGTTGTTGTCTAAACTAGTGGGAGGTGTTAGCCAAGGCTTTCAAAAAAGACGTGTCACTTTAGTGGAAGGATCGTATCTTTTTTTTATAATTATAACAGACAAACGAGCTAGCGGGTCACCTGATGGTAAGTTATCACCGCTACCCATGGACACCTGCAGCACTACGAGAGCTGCCGATGCGTTGCCGCCCGAGGAGGTGGGAGTTTAATTGCCTCTTAAACATTTGCCTGTGGAAGTATTGGGGGAACACTGCTGCTGGAAGTTGGTTCCACATTTTGCAGGTGTTACGCGTACGAGTCGTTCACGAGTGCCATTCGTCCAGAGTGTGTGGGTGGAATTTATTTCTTCGACGAGATGGTCGTAGAATTGCGACGGCGGTAACAACTTAAATAGTTCTGTACACTCCCCATAATAGACTCTATAGAAGACACAGAGGTAACTAATAGTTGGTCTGTGGTCTAGAGTCTCCAGTTTGTTGGTCAGTTTGGGGTCGCCGACAATTCGAATTGCCCGACTTTGAATCCGGTCAAATGGAAGGAGGTGTTACTGTGTACCAGCCCAAAGGTGGCAGCAGTATTCTAAGTGTGGCCGAGTTTGGGCTTTATACAAGAGCAAGCGATTTTTGGCTGTGAAGAATTGTTTAGCTCTGTTAAGCACCCGAAGTTTTTTGGAAGCGAGTTTGGTTTTACCTTCCAAGTGATCACGGAATTTGACTTCATTCGAAATGTTGACTGCAAAAATGCTAATGCTTTTGGACATTGTGAGAGAAGTATTCTGGAAGTGGAGTGAGAGGTCGAAGGCGGTTTTTTCGCAGTGAATGCGCAAACCTGCGTCTTTGAGGTGTTGAAGTGTACGATGTTTTTTGACAACAAACTCAGTCGAATATTTTGTATTTTGGAACAAAGCTCCTTATTTTTTTTTACTATCAATATCAATACAATAACTTATAAAAGTCATAAATATTGTTCTTATTATATCAATGAATACTAAAAATATCAATGAAAGCGTCTTAACATTAAAAAAAACCATCTAATAAGTAACGATAAATTTAAGGCTTACTTAAATTAAGTGTTGAATTTAACACACATCCAAGACACCATCAAAGCAAAAAAGGTATGCGTTCCGGCATAATACTGTCTGGAAACCATAAGAGATAAATAACCTTATTGTGTTATTACTTAATATCAAGTGAGATAGCAGTAAAGCGCTAAGCTATTGGCAATAAAAAGCAATACAAAAGTATACAATCACAATGGGACAGAAACAATCACTGTCGAATATCTCTATGCACTAGTTGCATGAAAAGCTTTCAGTGTATGCCCGGCCGCCTCAGTGAACGCACGCTGGGCGGGAAATCGTGAAAACAATACGGAAAATTTAGTATGTTTTTGTGGTAAAAAACTGTGATCGTATGGCTTTTTGATATACCACAAGTTGTAAGTATGTATACTAAATATAAAGTACTGTAACTACGAAAATTACTTAACTTCTAATATAAGAAACTTCGATCTAATTTAAAACATATTTAAAGTTGGGTTTATAGACTCTCATTTTATGTTACAAAAAACATAATCAATAAAATTCTGTTTAAAAATACATGTAAATGATATAACTTTACACAAAAATTACAAATTGAAAGAGCATTAGAAATATTGTTATATATACAAGACATTATAGTAAGTTCCCGGCGGTATTACCTTCGTAGTTACAGTCCCGTGATAATATGGAGAAGTCATTTGTTTATTATCAAAATCCACCTTAACCCACAAAAATTTCGTCAAACAGCATCAACAAGCAGTTCAATCACAAAAAGAAGTATTGCACATTTACAGAATTTTTTTTTAAATACACGGGTTCATTTAAAACAATCACATATCTGAAACAATTTTTCTTTTAAAGTGGGCCATATACTGTATATTTTCTTAAGCTATTTCGCTATTTAAAATTCAGTATTATAATGACATTTGTTATTAATTTGCAGATATAACAACTGAAATTATAAATTTAAACAAAACGATAAGTGTCCTAAGCAAATGTGTAAACAGTCAAACTACTAATTAAATGTTACTTTTAAATATAAAATCAAATATAAAGAGGCTTCCCTAAAACTTTTACGAAACAGCTATCAATTAAAAAGTTTTCCATCCCATTTGAACATCTGCGTATCACACTCGACGATTTTAAAAATTAATAATAAATTAACAAGATAATATTAACATTGTCCGCAATGTAGATTCTCGAAATTAAGTAGTTATATAATAATTTCTATATTTAATGCTATTGCGGTAATACAGCGTATAGTATAAATTGCGTTAATAAGGTCGCTGGTTCTTGCATGTACTTTTTAATCTTAACGGTGCGGCTTCTTTCGCTTCATTTTGCGTTGTAAAGGTGACCTCTGTTTCCCGTCTTTGGTACATGCCTTGAACGACTCAACTTCCAATAGAGTTCTTATGCTGGAACTGGATTGCAGGAGATAAGTAGAGATAAGATAGTGGGCAGAATTTTGAATATGCGCGCCGGACAATATTTCCTGACGCCATGCGGATAGACGCCACTAAGAAGACTTCGTCTTAGTCTTCGTCCAGGAAACGTAGCGATGACACGTCCCATGCTCAACATCAAAGGGGGTCTGTTGTCCTCCTTGATGAGTACAAGACTATTTTCCTGTAGACTTTCATCCGCTTTTATCCATTTAGTTTAGACTTGTAACTCTAAGACGTACTCCTTTGACCAAGGGCTCTAGACATGCTGACAACCTTCCTCCTCGCTGGTAACGAGTGAGGCGATGCGATGGCTCTTGCTCGAAGTCTTCACAGGCCGGCGATGTCAGTGGACGACCAACCAGGAAATGAACAGGCGTCAGAGTAGAATAGTCGTTGGAATCGGTGGACATAGGGTACAAGGGACAGGAGTTGAGGACGGCTTCTACTTCTACTAGTATCGTGCTAAGCTCTTCAAAGTCTTAAGTGATGCTTACACGATTGAACTCCCGTATCGCTCAAACCAACAAAATGCGGAATTTCATGAAATTTTCTATGTATGTGGCATAGGTTTTTTTTAAACAAAACGATCGTTATGCCTGAGTTATGTTGTCTATTAAGCCTCAAATTTAGTTTTTAATTATAATAGGTCGAAAATAGAATAAAATAAATATTAATGAATAAGGTAATGAATGTCAAAATGTTTAAGTATAGGCAAAGTTTTACGGTTCAGCCAATCTCATACATAGATTAGCCGTCGACTTTGGTGGTTATATAACACATAAGTGTATTCTCACACTCTGGAAAAGAATAGTCCCGAGAACCTCCGTCCTATAGCCAAGTATACCACAATTTAGTACAGATTCAACAAATAACAATAAAAACATGAAAATAAAATTGATTATTACAGTCCATTATTGTTCATTCGTGTAATAACGAGAGTTATTCTTGATTATCTTCATTGGCATTGAATTTAAGGCTAGGTCCATGAATTTTTTATGAAGTTGTTAAATATTATATTCTAGGGAAGGCTTTATCTGAAACTTAATTAAAACTTAGGCTCTTCACGCGCCAAATTTGAATATTATTTCAACGTAATGAATCTGCCTAATGTTGTCAAAATTAGGAAATAATCTTTGTCTTATATAAAACTAGCTGTTCCCCTTGGTTTCGCCTGCATAGTTCTTGATACTATAGAAATTTGGGGGGAAACTCGTTCTTGGTGTGAGACGATGGATCCGTTTTCTGATCTGATATATTTTGCTATTAATAATCTTTAGAAACGTTTATCGAAACTGTTGCTAAAGAATTTAGGTCGTAATTTTTACCTTTTAGCTCTGAGCGTCTACGTTCATTCAAGAGTTTCTATGCCAAATTACAAGTCAATCGAACCTATAATTTCGGATATTTTGTAATAGATGAGTGAGAGTTAAAATCGCTTATACATGTAGATAGATATACATACTGAATGATCTATAATGAGGCAATTCAATCTTTTTGACAATTGCTGTCTTTTTTACCTCAAATTTTTGTTTATACTTTACTTCGGGTACTTATAATGTATTTCAGTATCACAGGATTAATTTTTTTCAAGTATTTTTCCGATAAATTAATAGTTGTTCTGTTATTTGATGGCCATTAAAATAAAGCAAACACTTCTTGGTTAAATGGTAAAATGCAAAAGAGTTTTTAATATATTACTAAATAGTTGACCTACCGCACTTCGTATGACTCACATAAAAGGGATTATAGGGAGCCAAACTTAAAAGATAGATATATGCTGTTATGAAGTTTTTTTAAACTTTTTAAGGAGGACAGTTCTGACACACAATTTTTATGTAACTTTAACCGTTTACGCAGCGCACGCAGCAGAATCTCTCAAACGGAAACATTCGAAATGTTCTCCATTGAGGCACTTCTCCTACTGATCTTTGCTTGATATTATATAAGTTATAGTTTTCTTCTATAAATAGCTTATCTAACACTTTAATAATTTCTCAAATCTTATCAGTTGTTCATAATTTTAGTGCGGCCAAACAAATGAACAAATTCTTCATCTTTATAATATTAATACCTATTGAATAGTGTTTTATACCAAAAAATTACCAATGTAAACACGAAGTCCAACAAATATTTAAGCCCTACGTGACCACTTCGAATCAAATAGCAATTGAAAGTGCGAAGCGCCACAAGAGATCAATCATCGCACTGCCGGCTTCCGTAATTGGGTTACTAGACTATGGAAGCGACGATTGTTAACCGATTTTCGAAAAGCTTAGCTGGGCTATCTATTTGATACTATGCAAATATGACGCCGATTTTCTTGGTAATGGATTAAAATTATTGTTATTCAACAATAATTTTGTTAAAAGAAGTAATCTGTGAAGTTGAACTAATGACTTCAGCCACCCATTTCTATTTTTGCATACAAAAGGGTTTTTTATGGCTCAGGGAATAGAAATATAGATTCTTTGTAAAAGTCGTGGATTTGGATTCTGGGTAAACATCATTAAGTTGTTTTAAAAGTGAAGCAGCAGGGATCTGTACTCAGCAGTGGGATGTTTATAGCGTGCTTTTTACCTTACCTTTTCTATCGATTCATAGGAAATTACAGTAACTGTTTCAGATAATAATACTGGAGGAGAGATACAGGAGGCCTTTGGAAGGGCTCATAGCTAAAAAAAATTCGAACATGCTTGAAACTGTCCTTCAGAACCTTCGTTCACGTATCAGAATCCAAAATAATCCATAGGCCAGTTGATCTCCAATAGAAGCAAACCAGCCTGATTACATCCCAATAATCAATCGTCTTCACTCAAATGCGAGTGAATTTTAAAGCATAAACCCAACATGCTGCTACTGTGCGGGTTAGCACATTCCAGAATCGCTTCAAGAATGTGCAGCTTTCCTGACGTTGTTTCACAGAAAAACATAACGACGAATTTCAACCAAAAATTAGGCATCTAAGTTTTACTAATAAAAACTAATGAGGTCTGCCCAGAATTCACGGGTATTAATTGTTAATAATAAAAACCTTAACCTAGCAGCATAGCAGATAATCGGTTACTTATTTTTTTTTATGAAATCTGAAAATGGCACTGTGATTTGTGCCACTTCGAGAGTAGAATTGAAGTGAACTCTCAAGGGCCCAATCACAGCGCTCAGCCATAATTGTGTTACAGAGTTGCGGACGTAACGCTTAACGACGCGTTTGTCGCTTTCAAATAGGTTTGAACATTTATCTCGTATGTTTCTGAGACATTATGGTCTATTTTAAACCTGTTAGCATATGTTATACGTTAAAACATAGGACAGTTTTTAAAAGATTTACATGTAATTATACTATCAATCCAAAAAACGCCTACTTTTATTATTTTTTTACCTTCAGCTTGAATACTAAGTGGGGTAGAGTTAGTATAGCCTCCACATAAGAGGTTTTCGAAGCTATGACCCGTCACGCTGCATCAATGCGGGTTGTCCCACTATATATAACCCCAAAATTCTTTGGAAATATGCAGGTTTCCTCCAGATGACTTCCTTCATTGAAAATCTACGATATGTTCCCTACGAGTTCACCAGCGTAAATCCCAATCCCATGGGAAAATAACGAAATCTGTACAAAGTCATTGCTTGTATTGCAAAAGGAGTTTGCTAAATTTAAATTAAAATTTCGTGTAGTTTCTAAGTTCGTCCGTTTATGATAAGTGAGTGGTCTTTGCATTATAGCCTTTGGATAATATCTACAATGGATATAAGTAAAATGCTTGAGCATGATTTGAACCCATAACTCTTTCAACAAGAGTCCACATGCTTAACCACAAGGCCATCACGTTTCCCAGTTTATATTATGTCATAATTTGAACAACAACGCGACATATTGTATTTTTATTGGCCATATTTGTTCGAAATGCGAACATTGTGCATTTCGAATTTATATACGATTTTCAATGTAGAATAAAATTTGCTCTCCTTCGCTTTATCTGTTATCTTGTTTTATGGAAAACTCGATTCTGTATTGTTAAAGCGTAGCCGATAAAGCTATTTGAATATGCATTTTAAATATAAAATAGCTTGTAGTATTTGTAAATTAAAATGTTGATATTTGGTGGTAGTTTATAGAATAACTGAAATAGTAAAAAAATCACTATTGAAGTCAGTACTTTTATATATACTTTATAGCCAGCCACTATCTTAGGGATTAGCCGTGTGTAGGAATCTTACAAAATTCGTTTACCATTAGATCGCATGGTATAATGTATATTAATCCTTTGTCTTCAAAAAGCAATAACATTACAAAAGCATAGATAATACTCCTAATAAAAAATAGAGAAACGGAACATAAACAAGACGCAACTTATTTCAAAGGAAACAAAGGCTTCCAGCCTTTCTTTAAGCCTGACGTCTTGTGAACAAAATTTGGGTCGACACAAAATATAGAATATTTTTATATGAATTTTTAAATAGTAAGTAGTTTAACTAATATTTATTTATAAAAAATTGTAATAATCAATTCCGAGGACATCTAGAATATTTTAAACGCATTAAATAGAAAAATAAAAAGAATATCTCACTCTACTGAGCTTTTAATAGCTTTCAATAGATGTATATATTTACGCAAATAAAAATTTAAAAGATAAGTTTACCGCAACAGGTTAAGAAAATGTATTTAATCTTTTGTGCGTGAATAATAAACGATTGAAAATTCTAACATGACTTATGGAGATAGTGGAAATTAACTGAAGGTTTCCAAAAGCACATCCTTTTTTATCGTATTTCAAAAAAATCGTCTATAGAAAGATTAGTGACCGAGAACATATCCCTCAATATATAAAAAAATAATTAAGAAACTGAAGCATCATTTGTATAGCCTTTATTAGATCAAGTAAGCACTCACAGTAAAATCCTAACTGGTACACAATAAAAGAAAAGAAAACAAGCCTTTGTAAAAAGCACTGTTTTAATTTTGCTTTTGTAATATAAACTTAAATGAAAACCACGGATATTATAGGTATAAAACGCAGCCAAACAAGTTCTAGCTTGTTCTAACAGAGACAAAGGCTGAGTAAACTTCTGACGTCTTGTATATTGCAAACTTTACTTAGCTCTTCGATTCAAGAATTATTAGAAGGCTTACAATAATCCTCGTATATGACACAGTAAATATAGTTTCAGAAATTATTCAGATCTCTTAAAAAAGTCCTACCATAAAGTTTTTCTCGAATTTCCTATTGCAGTTTCAGTAAACTGAAACAGAAGTCAGATTCAATTGATCAGTTCGCTGACCCGTGCGTTCGAGCATCAGCTGTTTTCGATTTCGTGTTTTATTGCTGGTTTTTTTATAGACAAGTAATCTATTTTATGAAACTGTCGTTTCATTTAGCCGTATTAACATGGAACATAAATAAGGCAAATAAAACGGTATTAAAATATGATTTTTATTAATCCGGATCGATTTTTTCATCACCAAAGGTGTCATTAGTACTGTCGTCTGTCTTCGTTTTCGGAAGCGGTGGTCTAATACCTTGTATATGATTTCATGGAAGGATGAGCAAATTAATTATTTAGCGGTTTGAACGGTCAATCTACATAAATTCCCGACTGAACATAAAAAAACCATCAAAGTCCAGTCAGCTTGCCTCACTGATCTAGTGATCAGTTTGTTCCGCTACAGACATACGGTCCTGGTTGGGCAAATTAAAAAAATGTTATTGAGTTTTCTGGTCAGAAATTCTCAGTATTTGAATGAGGTTGGGGAGTTGGCGGTGCGTTCCACCCCATGCCTCGGAGATCACGTTAAGCCGTCGGACCTGCGCCTGATCTCTCTCCGGTCGTGTCGGTTTGCCGTCTCACCGATCTATGAGATTGAAGGAATAGAGAATGCACCTATCTACTATGCCTGCCAACCCGCAGTGGAGCAGTGTGGTGGTCTAAACTCCAAAAATCCTCTCTCCTATGATTGAGGAGGCCTGTGCCCTGCACTATTTTTTGTATATAATCTTATCATAAACATCTCCTTTCTCTAGCGACTTACGGTTTAAACATACACAATACTGTTGCTACTTAAGGTTGGTATCCTATGACTGACATTCTTTTTCCGGCTGAAAATGAATATTATACAATAACATATTCCTTTTATTTATATTTAAAGAACAAAATACTGCTGAAATGATCATTTTTTGCATTTACAACTTTAAAACAAATAAATCCTTTCGCTATAAACTAGCCACTATTTGTTGTCTATGACAGATCTGTCATAATTGTCAGATGACCCTTCCGCGGTTGACACGCTTCAATTTATTGATAAACAATTGATCTCATGCAGTGGCAATATAACTCTTATTCAACAGTAATAAGATTCTAATTTGAATTACGGCTTTTAATAGGTAAATTGTACAAAAATATAATAAAATATTACCACATTTTGTAATCCGCTGTATTGTTTTCCGAAACAAAGTGACAGTCTCCTTTGCGTATATGCTATATGGGTTATATTGAATGTTTTAACTACCATAAGATTTCAATAGTATTTAATTATAAGATTTCGGTAATAGTTTCCGGTCTTACCGAAAAGATTGATTTATGTTTAAATTATGGTTACAAGGAACATAAAAGCGAGTCTGCTTTAGTCCATAAGACTGAAGTAAAACATCACTCTCTCTCTTTTTATCTTCACAAATTTTACTTTCCTCTCAACTTCCGTTCGCAGTTTTCGTAACTCTCTCGTCATACATTTATCAGCTCCCCCGATTTAGGCGTGCCCAAGAAACGAAGTACTACTTATACGACGATAACGTAAATTCATTGTCATCAAAATTTCTAAATTATTACAAAAACTTAACATTACGTACCTTTTAGTTAAATAAATTATTTCATGTTCAACCTAAATTATTTAAGTTCTCGAGTTAACTAAAAAATACCGCAGGATATTTTCTGGCGTTTTCCATTAACCCAATGCCGACCGATATAAATAAACCCTCTATAATAAAATGCCGAGCTCGCACTTTTAATCGCGATGATTTATTTTACAGGTTTAAAAAATTACAATTTTATTTCAATGATATTTTATATAACACACCATTTTCGAAAGATAGTTAAAGAAAAACCTCATTATTTTTTAATTAGTGACGCATTAAATATTAAGCTTTAAATATTTTGTCGGTTGTAGGATATCGGATCGCATCAGCTTGATGACTGATGAAGTGAATATTTTGATTAGATTTCAGCTTAATATAACACTGATCAACACAAATTTTGACTTTGATGCCAGAAAATAATCATATGGTTAAAAAAGTATCTACGATATGAAAAAGTTAATTTTCGTACCGAAGAGAATGAAGAGAAAAAAGGCTTAATTATTATATTATACATTTTACCACAAAAGCAAACTTTTTAACTAATTTGTTGCTTTTCACTCACATAATTAGATCATATTCAATAGAAATTAACGAAACACCATTTTTTATGTCTTTAAAGTTGTGTAATCTCTACACTACTGAAAGTATTTAATTATCTCGATATTATAAGCATAAATAAATTAAAACGGAAATTATTGGTATAAAAACCAAATTTCTAACAATTATCGTTATATTTCAATTCTCAAGAATCTATTGGTAAATAATTACATGAAAATCCTTTCACTAGTATATGCGCTGTCGCGAAAAGACAGACACTCTCGAAGGAGGACTTTTTTATAATGTATAAGAATTTAGGAGATTTTAATTTCGAATTAAATTAATTTCTAGCATATAGTGTATATATTTTACAGAGAATGGGTCTATCATAAGCATGACATTGATATTCTTGTAGTACTTGGTTAGTCTTACATCGTCACAATAATGTTTTTTTGAGAATAAACTTAATCATTTTAATATTTCCTTGTTATTTCGTTAACCTTTATAATTTCCAATTTATCCCGACTAACTGTTCTTTATAATGTCTAATAAAACGCCTGGGAAAAGGCGTTAACGCATTTTTACGCCTTAATTATTCCTAACAAAGTTCCTTAATACACAAGAAAAATTAATAACCACCAAACACCGAACGACTATTTTAAGGGAAAAATGAACATAGAGGTTTTTCGGAGCTTTTCATAAACCCGTTGGCGGCAGGCACAAATAAACTGCACGTAATTTTTATTTAATCACGGTAAAAGGTTTAGAAAATGTGTGACATGTTATATAATTGATTAAAAGTTACTTTCAAGTTTATACTATGATAAAGGATTTTGCCTTCCTCGCGGAATAAATGGTATTTGTTCCGCGAGGAAGACAATATCTTTTCAATGGAGTGTGTGACTTGCTGAGGTACCAGAATATCCACTAAAACCCAGCGGATCACCCTCACACTTTATTGGATACCACTAGTGGGTGTCGAAATAGTTGGAAGCAAGTCATCCGACAGACTCTAATGCTGACCACGATCCTCAGACACGACCGACCGAGGAACTGACCCGAGAGAGAGAGAGGGGTAATAAGGTAAGTTCATAGTAAATTACAAGTATTTACTGTTGTCTAAGCAATGAAGGTGTGTTCCTAACGTCAAAGAGTCAATTGGCACTTTTTTACCGCTGCACAAAGTTCAAAATCAATTGAATAGTCACAACCCGACCAAATTGAATTATCACAAAATGTAAGAGCTATAGATATTTAGTACTGCTGTAATTTCATTTCGAAAATCATTCGTAAAATTGAAATCGGCCATATTCCAAATCATTTTGACATAACGAAGTCTGTCGGGTCTGCTAGTTATATATAAAGACATTAAACCTTATACATAAGCTACTAACAAATACTGCTGAACATTTGATGGCGAAAAAACCTTAAATGAATCTGTTATTATATTCACAACCTACAATATAGTTTACTAAAAAAAAAATGAATAAATACTTCAACTACTTTAATGTTTAGTTATTGTATTTCACTGTGATCTTTTTTGGTGTTCAATGAAGTATACATCTATCGACCTATCTACTTTATTAACTATTGACAATTTGAATAGGACATATTTATAGAAAGTTGGAATGGAAAAAGTTACGATATTAAGAATTTTCACAAATTAAACTTACATGATAACATTACAAAACATTTATCAAAGCAAATTGGTGGTTTTTATAAATTAGTTTAAGAATTTATTTATCACTCTGGTCTTACAGAAGAATTTATGTCAGGGAAACATAAATAATTTATAAAGCAACTGTATAATATACACGATAATATAATGCACATGAAGGCCAGCGTCAACTCGAAAATATTCGAAATGCGATTCAATTATTGTGTATTCCGTGTTAACATGCAAATTGGTCCACTCAAAATTTGCCCGTCTCTTAATAGGAAATGGGCCTTTTCCGTTATTGTTCCCTGTTCGGACCCTTTTGTTTTGACATTGTAGATTTGGAAATTATTCCAGACCCTCCTGATCGTCAACTTTCCGAGTGTTAAGTGGTGTACGTTTTGTGAGTTACACAAACATAATGTGCGAGTCCCTTGAATGTTTTACTAGGTCCTTTATCAAATTCAGACTGAAAATAAATTTAAGTAAAGTAAGGTAAGATATCTAGCAGCTCTATAACGTCCCACTGCTGGGCGCAGACCTATTTACTCATATGAGCGAGGGTTTTTAGAGCCACCGCGCTGCTCCATATACTCACCGCGCTGTTCCACTTCGGATTGGCAGGCATAGTACACAAATGCACTCTTTATTCCTTCGCTTTCATAGTCCAAGATCGAGAGCTTAACGTACTCTCCGAGGTACGGGAGTGGAGCACATCGCCAATTTACCAACTTCGGGATAATACTGAGAAGTTTACGTTAGCGAACATCTGACGTCCAATACCCGGATGAAGAGGGTTCCGCTGGAGTTCATTGCGTATTCTGGTGAACAGTGATTCCAACAATCTTGGCTGGAGCTATATACTCTATCCAGCGTGCTTAAAAGCATCTCCCAGCGACAAAAAAGGCCTATTACATTAAAACAGAGAAAAATTTTAAAACTGGTCGTCCTCATTACAAAAATATTTGGGAATGTTAAGACAGTGAAAAAAGGTCGTGTAATCGAATCTATCGGATAATTAAATTCATAAAAGTTAACAATACACATATTGCTTTCGAATTAATTGTTGTCTTCTTTAGACATCGTGATAACCATGTGAATAATTGTACGTTTCTGTCATAGAAAATGGACTAGTATATTGGGTTAAAGCTGCAAAGTCTGTCTCGTATACGTAGCCACGTTATAAACACTTCAAACTTAATAAATCATTTAATTGTAGTTATTGTTCTTGCTACATATACTGAAAGGCGGAAATTGTTGATATCGTTTTCTTGCTACATACACGGTGCCAAAGGTATGGCATAGGACCGTGGTAGTTCTGTTCTTCAAGAAAGGTAACACCTTATTATCCAAGGATGACGAACGATACGCTGGGTATTGGGTATACTGGTTACTTCAGAGAATCTCACACTCTCAATTGGAAGGATTTTTGCTTCTTCCAGCATGAATAAAGTCAAATCCCGGTGACAAAAAAGTGCAAAATTATGTACTACGTAGTTACATAAATAACTATATGTATTGTCAAAATTGAGTCTGTTAATGTAGTACAGCCTATACGTGCACCAATATCTCTCCCGTAATATGCAGATTTCCTGTATATTTCAGAAAAGCACTGAAATAAGCCGCCTGGCCATAACCTTTAGTCAAAAATACCGACTCATCCCTTGAAAATATAACAAAGCCACACGTGATGTGATACTCCTCCTATATTAATCTAGAGAAAGACCCTTAATCTATCGTTTAAGGATAACTCACTATACCCAATTTATCTTTTACGAAAACGGTTACGTACTATGTGGTTATTGGAAAGGTTTTCAAACAGATACACTATTAATCCTTATTGACACAAATACGTACTTACATTAAGTATATCCATTTTGATGTATAAGAAGTTAAAGCAAAAAAAAATTACGTGCGAAAATAAGTTATACCGCTTTATATTATCTCCCATTCTGGTCCACTGTTGCCATATTCGTCGTCGTCGTCCTCGCTTAACGATGGAAGTCTACTCCTGGACATAGGTCTCGAGTAATGACGTCCACAAGGCCCGATCTTACGCCGCCTGGCTCCAGCGCCTACCGACGACCCTCTTTATGTCGTCGATCCACCTTGTGGAGGGTCTCCCTACACTGCCCCGCCCGGTGCGGGGTCGCCACGCTAGCACCTTCGGGCCCCAACGTCCATCGGTCCGTCGGACTATGTGCCCCACCCATTGCCACTTCAGGATCACGATTCGTAGGGCGATTCAGTATATAGTATAAGAGGAGTTTTGGGGAGCATTAGGGTTAGGTAAAGGATATTACTACCGCGGAAAGAAGAGTGAAGAGCGGTAGTAATAGCTCGAGGCACCCGGGTTCGCTTATCCGTATGCTTAGTTAGTAATCGGACAGATTATCTGACTAAGCACCCTCTGGGAAACTTGCTATATTAGCCGATCATATTCAGGAAGGATTTATCAATGTTGCATATAAATAAAAATATTTTCGTTCGCTTTTATAATTATAATATTTATATAATAAAATATTTTAAATAGTGTATTCTCTTCTAGCCGTGTGAAACTGAGACGTATTATTAGTTGTTTATAAAGGAAAGTTACATATGTTTGTGATAAAATGTTCATGCGTGATAGAAGTATTGGTCAAAACAATAGGTATACCTGTACCGTAGTAAAAGGTGGCCTTCTTTGCGAGACCGTCATCTCGCTAAAGTAGGCTAAATCAAGGATGGAGTTGATCCTCTTTATCATCAATGAAAGAGGCTGTTTTGCAGAAAGCGCAGGTTTTTTGTCTAAATTATTGCGCTAAAAAGTTATCAGCATTTTTCATAAAATATAAAGATCTATTGAACTTGATTTTCAGTATATGTAGCAAGAAAACGATTACAACAATTGAATGATTTATTAAGTTTGAATTGTTTATAACGTGGCTACGTGGCACGAGAGAGGCT
This sequence comes from Elymnias hypermnestra, assembly GCA_015832385.1. Taxonomy (NCBI): domain Eukaryota; kingdom Metazoa; phylum Arthropoda; class Insecta; order Lepidoptera; family Nymphalidae; genus Elymnias; species Elymnias hypermnestra. Next base: position 2,018,837 of record JACTOM010000028.1, read on the forward strand.
TTGCAGCTTTAACCCAAGATACTGCTCAATTTCCTATGACAGAAACGTACGTAATTATTCACGTGCTTATCATGATGTATAAAAAAACTACCATTAATGGTTAATATTATATAAATAAAGATTATTCGTTTACATATTATAAATTCGAAAGCAATATGTGTATTGTTAACTTTTATGAATTTAATTACCCGATAGATTCGGTTACACGACCTTTTTCAGTGTCTTCATTCCCAAATATTTATGTAATGAGGACGACCAATTTTCTAAATTAGAGGCACATATTTAATAACTTTTCATTGACCCTTTACTTTTTTAATACTCGCAAAGATTAAAAAAAAAATCCCTGTTTAATGTTTTAGGCCTTTTTTGTCGCTGGGAGAAGCTTTTAAACACGCTGGATGGAATACATAGCTCCATCCAAGATTGTTGGAATCACTGTTCCCCAGAATACCCACTGAAATCCAACGGAACCCTCTTTATCCATGTGTTGGATCAGATGTTCGCTTTCGTAAAGGTTCCAAAAATACGAAGCACAGGGGTAAAATTGCGCCGACTTGCAGCCCCCTTCCTCCGGCAGGAGGGAGAAGCATCTATCACTCTCTCCCTATGCCTCTCTAATGCCTCTTTCAGCCAGAGAACAGCCTCAGAGAAGGCAACTGTCCTCCATACTGTTACACTAGTGAGAGTAGAGAGGTCACTCCTAACCCGCGATGTACGTCTAGCTCAACAAAGTTAGCAAGCTAACCTGTATTCCTTTAATATCTATCTGCTCAATAAGTTACCGGGCAATAGCAGAACTATTACTCGTTTGAGATCTAAGTAAGTAAACCCAAAGGGTCGGGCTAGTAACATCATAAAAGAAAGAAATATGTGTTCCCAGTACAATGTTTAGCGCTTGTAAGTAGGTCGACCGTCGTCCCGTGCAGAGTGTAGCTATAAATCATAGCGCAGCTTGCGTTCGAACTGCTTAACTTAAGGCAATTTATTGTGAGATGTGAGAAGTTTCCTTCAATAGATCCCATATTTTATAAAAACGTGTACGCCTAACTATTATAACAAATTACGTTCGAACATTATCAGAAGAGGTAGAATGATAGACCCTACTTACAAACTGCACAAATCGTCAAAACTTCAAACGTCTCTGACGATATATAACTTTTTTAATCCGTAAAAGGTAGTATTAATAATTTTTTTTGCATGTTTAAAGTAAACTGACTGACTGACTTCCTGACTTCGTCTGAGTAGAATTTGTTTGGCTACTGACGTATATATAACTTTATTTACTTGTTGTTGTCTGTATCATATAAATCTGTACCACAGACATGCTAAATCATTCCCAATTGACCTATAAGTATAAACTTTTCTTCTTTATTACGTATCATGAATATTTCATCGTAAGCTATTTATGTATTCGGTTTCAATTTATTTACAATACATTTATAACCAGTTTAATCAATTAGGTACGAAAAGAAACATACAAAGCTATTATTATAATTTGTAACATTATTTTCATTCATCTGACATCATATCATTTATTAAAATAAGATGTCATTAAAATTGCTATCATGAAATTTTTGTCAGTAATATATTTTCTTTTAGTACACGAAATTATATTTATAAGCCAAGCGACGATTCTAATAAGCTTTTGAAATTGAAAAAGAAGTAAGTCCAAAGCGTAACAATTTACAATTTCAGAGTCCGGAGAAAATAACTGGCAATGATTTTGTGAAAAATGAAATATTTTTCTTTCGCAATTGTCGCATGAGATTCAGTTTGTAATGATCCAGTGAGCAGGTTATATAACTTTTCACTAAAGATAAAATTTATTATATCAAAATTTTATTTAGATATTACAAATTTAAATTATTAACGTAAGTTTTCAGTAGATAGGACTGTGAAGATTTTGGCAAATAAAATATAAATAAAATTATAAAAGAAAAAAATTATTAACATCGAGCGTTTCCTTCTACTACAGGTTTACAAAAGACATTTGCATATCATATCATTTCTACTTCAAATATTTTCCCTAAATAAAAAATGTCTATCGCAAAAATACGATTTATATAATATTGGCTGCCCTAAACTTGGATTTATCTTTCGTCGAATAGTGAAAAAGTATTTTTTAATAAAAATGTTGTCATAAAAAAGCTTAAACCCTATAGAGAAAGAAATTACACATTGTTGTATACCCACACACAAGTACGTTATTTAAACAGATAAATATAAAAACGTACAAAAAAATAATAAAATTATATTCAAATAAATACAAATTAAGATATAATGGTGGTTCAAATGTTTGTAGAGGATTTTTACAAGCTTTTTCAATGGTTAAGTATGTCGATTTGGACACACTTGTAACTATTAGTCTATTCAAGTATCAAAGCAGACAGTGCTCGTTTCAAGAATTGCAAGATTCTACTCATAAATAATCTTTATCTTAATATACAACAAGCAATTTAATGATTTCAATTATAATAAGGCCCGCGCGTAATAAATTAAGCGATAAAATAAAGCGACTGTTAAGCGAAATAGGGCTCGTAAATTTAACAAAGCGCTTTGTAGCGCCTCCGATGTAAAAATCCTATCTTTTTCGCTCGGTTCATTTAATGGAGAAACAATGGGATCATGGTTAGGTCACAGATTAAGTGGGACTTTAATTATGGCACTTTGAACCTTTTAATGCTTAAGCCTTCTTCGACCCATACTGAGTTTTCCTTTAGAAATTTTCTGCTGCATAAACAATTATGTTATCATCTATTTGCCAGCTCTCTCTTAGTGTACGTCGCCAAAATCGGTCGAGTAATTTCGATTTCGGGGAAAAAATAAATCCGAAATTGATTTATTTTCCTTTAGATAAACAAGAATCATTAAAAATTCTCCGTAATCTAACACAAACTTCTTAAACTCATCAGAATGAACTTTTACGTAAGTTTTCAATCGATGACGCTGTTCAATCTTTCGTAAAAAAAAAAATAATTAAGAAATATTTCGAACAACTTTATTAACCTCAACTGTCGTCCACTAAAACTATAAAAATGGATTTAAACTTGAGCCATTGAGTGAACTAGAAAATGAGCTAAGAAAAACATCATCTATAAAACGATTTCAGTTGCCGATAGATAACTGCAGATACCAAATTTTGCCAAAGCATTTTCGTATAAAACGGGATATGATATTTTGAATTTCCTATATTTAGTCAACCAGAAACTTTTAGGCAGTGAAATGCCTTATACATTTAACAGAAACCAGCCCATAAGTTTTTAGTTGTTCTCAATTCTAGTAGGCTGCATAAATTTGTCAATTCATTCAAGAGTAACTGTATACTGCTTAATTAAAGAAGAAGAAGAATTTACAAAGTGAGAAAACTAATTGAGGAATCGTTCTACACTTTGAAGCATGACTTAGAAGATAAAGAAGCGTGGGAGTGAATGAATTTCTCTTAACATACATATTGTAATGATAATGCCAAAAAAAAGAGGATAACGGCTAAGATTTTGTTGTGGGCTCTTCTCAGAACATGGCGTGAAGGAAGCCTTGTCGTTCTTTAGTATCATCATCATCAGTAATGAAATAATATATGGAAAAATCAACATTAGACGATTCGAATGTACTGTAAAGCCTACCTGAATAAAGAATTTTGGAATTTCAGACTTTGATATGTATTTAAGGACAGCCGCTCTATATTAGTCGAGTTCATAAGAATTTAACAATATGTCACTCTATATAAGTATTTGGAGTGATACATTGATTCATTCTACTTGTTTATACACTATACACAAAATAAATTTGAATCTCCTGCTTATTTACTAACGCTTAAGGGCGATTTGTATGAGCTTTATCCACACAATTTGCAATAATTAGTTGGCTTTAAATTGCTTTGTAATTGATAACTGTTTCATATAACATATTTCAGTTAAATCAATTTATATTTAAGTTTAAGTCATTAGGAAGAAAAAATCGTATACCTAAATTAGAGCCTAGCTATCCATATATCTATATATATAAAAGAGATATCTATTGACTCATCACGATATCTCTGGAACCATAAGGCGTAGAGGCTTGAAATTTGGTAGGAATATTCCTTTTGCCGAGTAGTGGTCAGCTAAGAATGGATTTTACGAAATTCCACTCGCAAGACGGGTTGCGGGGGTGTTCATTAAAAAAATTCAAATTTTCACATTAAAAATATTCAAACTTCATATTTACAAACTATATCTTTTATGGTACGTAAAACTTGATCAGCATTTTTTTTTTTGACATAATGGAAACTATCAAAACTAAATTTTAGAAATCTCATTCTCAAATGCCAGTGCGGGTATGTTTTTTATTTGTAAAACAATTTGCCTAAATTAATGAAAATGCTACCAAAAAAACATTCCACGCAGACGAAGTCGCGGGTTCAACTAGTATATATATATATATAAGAGCTATCCAGGTATCTATTGACTCATTACGATATCTCTGGTACCATGAGCCGTAGATACTTGAAATTTGGTAGTAATTTTCTTTTTGCCGAGTAGAGCTCAGCTAAAAAAGGATTTTAAGAAATTCCACCCGGAAACGGGTTGAGGGAGTATTGACTCATCACGATATCTCTGGAACCGTAAGACATAAAGACTTGAAATTTGATAGGAATATTCCTTTTGCCGAGTATTTTATTTATTATTTTCTCGTTTGTAAAATAATTTGTTCGAATTTGTGGGTTAGAATCCGTATAGTCACCAATAAGTTTCTCTTAAAAACGTCTGTGCCTAGTTATTGTTCAAAATGTTGCGAAGCTACCTGCTTTTCGTGAGAGCAATTGAATACAGCAACAAAACAGCATATATAGTCTACAAATCATCATCATCAATCATCTCAACCGCTGGACATAGGTCTTTTACAAGAATTTCAATAATACATGATCTAGTGCCATTATAACCATCGGCTTCTATCAACCCTTTTCAGATATGAGATATGTCCACCTGATGAGGTGTTTACCAACACTGCGCTTACGTGGTAACCACTCCAGTACCAGTCAATAAAACCGAATTAGGATAGCGTCGTGGGTGTAAACACAGAATTACCTCCATCTCATAAGTGAGGACTGATTTAATTTATGTTAACGTAAACGAAAATTGTTCTCGTATTTATTATAACTTGTCATTACAGTAAAACGCCAACTTGTATATATAAAAAAATATATAATGTTACAATTTCATAAAATAAGCTCTAAACATATTTCTGTTTGTAATAAAAAGTCTCCCGTGTTTATCTCCATTATGGACGCTATTCGAGCGCAAAATTCATGAAGATTGCTGGACTAATTAACGCTTGAAAGCATAATAAACAGAAGACACAGTTTTGCATTTATAATATTAGTTACGGAGAGGGTTATGATTCATTACTTTGTAATTTTAATATATATGATTATTATTTAGCTGGGTTGACTGTTTCCGTAGAAATTTCTGCTATTTTCTATTTGCCAGCTATTTTATTAAGTCCTTCCAAAAATGACAACAATTCGGAGATTGGCCGGGAAAAGAGACAAATAAATTCTTTTAATTATTCTTATCTTGATATTATAAAGATCTGTCGATTTGATTTATTGTATTTAAGTAACAGAAGTTATATTATCATACTCTATCGTGGTAAAGTTCCATGGTTAAAAAAATAGTTTTCCAAACATCTACTCAAGTTCAAATATATTACTTGTATTATATTAGCATACATATATAATCATTTTAACTGTAGTTAAGTGTGATGAAAATTAATTAAAGTTTATTTAATTATTTATTTATTATTATATCTTAAAGTTTGTAACACTTGATGTTGATACAGTTTTTGCACTTAATAATTCATTAATTAAACTTTATTTTACAAGAAATTTTACAACAATATCAATTAAAAGCTCACTTACAAGATTCAAACTTTTAGTTTTATGTTAATAAAATTAAATCGGTTCTAACAATTTTTTTATAGTAAACAGCCCAAGTACATAAATAGGTTCTAGAATATATTTAAAGTATATGCTTGCTGGTGTCGCAATTGCAAATAAATAAATAACATCTTGGATATCGTCAATAAAAAACTAAACTGTTAAATAAATATATGCGTATCTATAAATAAAATCTATAACAATCTCCTTTCCAGTCTCGTTTAGTCCCCGGGGCTGCATAACGCAGCGTGGTACCATTTATTAGCATATAAATTAATTTTAACACTACAAGTGGTGGTACACATTGCTTTATGCTAATATACAAAACCATATTCGATTTAAATCATCAAGGACCCCTATCTTTTGTATGGATGTACTTCATATTAGGATTTCTTTGAGGATCTGTTACTACTTTATCTACGTTCAGAGAGGTCGTGGATAGGATTGAAATCCAGCTCTAAGTACCTCTTTATAAAGAGAAACTCACATCAGTTTCTTTTTGTTTTTTCCAATCCATGGTTACGCTTTTCGATGAAGGAAAGTATCGTGAGATAACCTTCATATCCCAATGATATGTGAAGTTTGTCAAGCTGCAATAAAGCAGCATGATTGGTCAATGCTCTAGAAACTCTCTTTCTTATTAGTGAAGAGGCCTGCTACTAGCAGTAAGACGTTAATAAACTATTTCCTTTATACAGATATATAAAAGCTTAAGGTGTCGTTAGTATTATGACAGGAGTATCTTGGGTACTCGGGGCTCCTAGTTTGATCTTCCGTCAGAAAGCAGAGAAAAAATGGGGTTTTTTTAAGACAATTTTTTTCCGAATTAGTTGGAGGTTCAGCCTCAACTACTTACTACAAACACAATGTGGTGTTGAGACTTTTTAGAGGTTAATTATAAGTATACTTATATACATAGTTAAGGTTTGATCTTATAATATAATTAATGACCATTAATGAAACAATACCAAATTTTGTGTTTTAGTTTATGTATATTATCTGTCTTCTATCAAAATACTTAGCCGAATAGACCAATTTTGTTACGATTTTTTAACCAACATAATACTCGTGTAATGAATAAGATAAAATTTTATTATAAAATATCTATGGGTATGGAAAGTTTAAATACAGCCTTATGCAATAGAGCTTTTCAACGCGTACTTAAGCTTCCTACAATAAATATATTTTAATAAGACTTTAGTTGAAATATCCAGAATGGTCTTATTTATATTTCAGTAGATACAGAAACAGTATCATATAATATCTATATTAAAAGAGAGCTTAAAATATTCAAATAAATACAACTTATTTCAAAAAATGCGGCAATACTTCACGAAAATATCGTTTATAATTTTATATAAAATAATAAATCTTGTTTTTAATCAACGAGCGCTTCAAAATGGAGTACAAGATTGCAGTTTCTCTTTATACCCGCCATCTTGTTAATTCAGTGGCTTAATTGAGAGTCTTGTTGCAGATAAAGATATTTTCAGGTCAGAGTTCTAGTGACTTGCAAATGAGCTAACATTACGAATAATTAAAGACCAAATGAACGTTATTTACCTAGGCTTTAAATCAAATGAATCCCTTTCAACAATATTTAATAATTTCAAATAAAGTAAGTAGCAGCCCATTAAAGCCCCACTCTTGGGCACAGGACTCTTCACTCATATGAGATAGGGTTTTTAGAGCATAGACCCACCATGCTGCTCCACTGCGGATTGGCAGGCATAGTACACAAGTGTACTCTCTATTCCTTCACTCTCATAGTCCGATGTGACAGNGTCAATAGATACCTGGATACATCCTATATATATATATATATAGATTTATTTACTTTATTACTTCGTTAATATATTTCACGGATTTGATTTAAATAGCCATTTGCAAATAAAATAATGTTAAGAGTGTATGATAATATTTGATGGTCAGTAAAATGTGGATTTTAGTCTTTTTGACTATAAATTATTTCTAAAATACCAGTAGTATCACAATCAGAACCAACAGATGTTAGATTTATGCTTCCATATTTACGCCGAATCAATCATTCGTGCTGAATGCTCATCAATTTATAAATCATCACAACATTCATATTATAGTTACTAAAGGAATATTTCGTATACTATTTACATATATGATACTTATGTTATAAAAAAATATAGATATAGAGTTTTCTATTAAGATTTTCTCAATATTTGCCCGAAGTTGAGGAAAAATTGGCGGTGTGATCACCCGTGCCTCAGGAAGCACGTTAAGCCGTCGGTCCTGCGCATGATCTCTTTCCGGTCGTGTCGGATTGCCGTAAGGTCAGACTATGAGAGTGAAGGAATAGAGAGTACACTTGTGTAGTATGCCTGCCAATCCGCAGTAGAGCAGCGTGGTGGGTCTATACTTTAAAAACCCTCTCTCCTACTAGTGTGCAAAAATGGCACGTGTATGGGCTGCTGCTTACCTTTTTTACCTTACGCCTTTTTAGTCCCAATTCCGGATTTTAATAGGTTATTTATCATGTCCGAAGCATGCCTTCACATGTCATACCAGCGCAGGCAAGCTTCCGTAAGCTTTTCTATTATTGGCCTGAATTTGGAGCTACCTCGAATGTACATATTTGTCACTCTGTCATTCATGGAGATACCTGGAGACCATCTGATCATTCGTATTTCAGTGACGTGCATTTTCTTCCAACATTCTGCTCCATATATTATTGCTGGTCTCATTACAGTGCAATGATGTATGGAGCAGAATGCTAGCCTTTCAAATGATACACTTTTAAAATAAACGGTTTTCAATTAGTTCATATTTCCACAAAAATCCATCTTATACTTTGCATCCAACTCAATTTACTTCAAAATAATTCCTTTCATATAAGTTACATACTTCAGTAAGTAAAATATCATGAATGTCATGTTTATTTGTATATTATCAATACACTGTTAGTTTATAATTGGGTAACGGGAGCTATACACAGACAATAACTACGTAATATGCAAATATTATCTCGAGGATCCTAACTTGGCTTTGAATCTTCTATAGATCAAAGGCCTGACAGACAAACAAACACGTGCCTCAACATTGTTATTAACATACAGTGAAACATCACAATACAATCGCTGTAATGTTATTTTGACTAAATTGAAGCCTCTCGAAAACATGACAAACACTATTCCAGTTTGTTAACCTCATTCGGATGTCGTCTGTTATACGACTATTTGTTCAAATCTTTACAAAATTAAGTTTCAACGAAGGTTAATCGAAATTCGACTATATTTTTCACATGATAGGGCTTAAATCAAATGGGACGCGAGTATACAGCAATAAGCGTCTGGGAAGGAGGAAATGGCAAAATCGCGAACCAAAATTAGGTTTGGTTTGAAGACGCATTGAAGTGTATACCGAGGATATTCTATACGAAATATTCTCGATATTGACGTCAGAAGCGTGGGATGTAATCGATAATAGTATTTTTAGAAGTTATACTTCTTTTGAGGCGTTAGGGAACAATGATGAGAGTAAATTTTTAACGATGCGTGCGCACACCGTTACAAAAACCCGACACCCTAAAGTTAGCTATAGTCAACATTTTAGTTTTTTTTTTAAATAATTTTATAATTATTATATAATACCTTAATTATTTTATTATATTGTAAGATATTGTGAGTCTCTTCGACAGCTCACACTCGCTGATTCAGGATCAAAAGAAAATGAATGCGATCGAACGGAAGTTTACGTCAAAATGGCTTTCTTATATGTCGTATTTACGACTGGCACGCGGACACTATTGTGACAAGTAAACGCCACTAATTGGCTCTTTATTGGTAATAAAGTACATCTTATGATTGGCGTTCTATTATTCTCCATTCAAAGGGTTTACATAAAGTGCACAAACAACATTATTCCGAGAAAAACAATAAAAACAAATATATACATACTATAGTAGACAATAATACTTCTTATACGATGTTACTAATTATTTATATACATATAGACTCTAAATGAAATCAAATATATAATATTACTAGACGAACGTCACGAAAGTCGCGAACAGATATATTGTGACATTGAAAATATCAACGTGACATTCTCATCAAAATTATAACTTTCAGACTCAACTATAGAAAACAGATTATAAACTATTTATATCCAATAAAAGTTAGTTTACGTTTATTATTATTTATGGCTGGATCATTGTATTGGTTCTCNAATGGACCGGTCCCAATAGAGTCGGACACCGTCGCGTTCGAGTACTTTATTATTATTATTATTATTATTATTTCTACAAACATAGAATAAGGCGAAAAATATATTTAAAAAAATCTTTTTACGCCAAAGAAGTAGAACTTCTAACATGTATACATAAGTACTCACGTTACACATGTACTCACACACTTTTTATAATAATTGTATGAAACTATATTAATAATCACAATCCACTTCGTGGAAAAACTTATATTTGACGATTCAAGAGTGCTTTTTAAGTTAAGAAACAATTTTTATATTCCATATGTGTATATACATTATAACTTCCATTACCTCAATTAATTTTCAACTACCATTATAGTTAATTAAAATTAAAATTTAATAATTTCTGCAAGCTCTTGCTTTTGGGACTACATTTACACTTTTGTGTTTTTTTTAATATATTTTTATCTTTAGATCTCCATTTAAATGAAGCGCTGTTATTGACAGTTTTGATTTACATTTCATATACAACGCATGTAACGCATTTAATTAGATAAGAAAAAATACAGTATTGTATAAAATAGTTAGTAACTCACAAATATTTTTTGATTTTATGTAAAAGATAAAATGGATTACTGTGGGTTATCGTTTAGAGATAAATATATAAAATTACGAACGTTTTAGCTATCTTTTTAAGATATAGAATTCTGTAACACATTAATTCGACGTATCTCGTAAGGTTTAGACAACGTGAAATAGCAAATTTATCAATGTATCATCTTTTCTGTACTATAATATGTATGTATTATACATGTAAAATTACCTCTAGAGTCACTCCAGCGATTGCATTAAAATCTGTTGAATGGTTTAAAAGATCAAAGAGAACAGACGGCGGAAGTTCTAAGGCAAAGTTTTCTGAGGTAATTGCAGGTTACCGGCGCATTTCACCGGTAACTATACGACCCTTGATCGTAGCTTATCTGTTTGTTCGAGTACATAGTTTAAAGCAATGACTTCTTTCTCTGTGATTTATTGCAAAAGCCTTAGACTACAGCACAATATCGAAATGTTGAATAAGATATTATTATCACATTTTATTTTCGGTGTCTTGTGAGTTTTTATATTTGCTCTTTAATACTAAACCTAAGTAGAGATAAATAAATAAATGAAATAAGCCTTTATTGCTTTATATATATATATGTGTGTGTGTGTGTGTGTGTGTGTGTGTCGGAGGGCAGGTGTCTATGGAACGCTGGCGCCATCTATCGGTGTGGGACAGAGTCAATAGTGGCAGTCCGGCGGGAGTCTTTCGGCAGTTTTTGGGTAGCGCTCTGCCGGAGCGGTCGACTGTTGGGACTGTCGCGTTCCTAGCTATTATCATTAATAAGTTTGTATAAATTTAAATTGATATCGGGAACCATAAGGTGATTGAATTAAGTGTTTGATTGCACCAACATTACCCACCAACGCCCACAGTATGGAAATTGAATTATAGATGCTATTAATGACGATGTCGGTGGAGAACCCTACGCCCCCATGCTTTATGCATCCTTTTCTCTCCTATTCTCCGACATATTTATAATTCTGATGTGTTTAAGTATGCCACCATACTCCTTATTAACAACTGGACCGATTTTGTTTAAAATTTTTGTGTGTCTTCAGGTGGTTTCAAAACTCTAGATGGTTTACATAGATCTCCACGTAATAAGAAAATAGGCTGGTCATACCGCTGGGAGCAACTTGTATATAAATAAAGATAATGCAAACACGTATTGTTGCTTACTTACGAATATAATGTATTGTTTACTATTACATAATATAGCAAATAAAGAGATTAAATTTTTCATATTCTTGTCTTGAATTGACACAAACGTTAATTTAATATGTATACCGCATTGAAAACATGAAACTATTCCCGGAGAAGATATTTGAAATAACCGATAAACAAAAACCATTAAGAAAGTCACGTAATCGACTCAATAATACTGTCGGTCTGTTCGTAAATATTCAATGAGCGCATCGTGACCTTTGATTGTCGAGACCCTATACCGGTACAATGGAAGCGGAAAGTAGCCGGGCCAGAGGTGCGCAACAATTATTGTGTGTTGCAATTTAAAGGCGAATAGCGTATACTCAGTTACAAATACTAAGGTCATGGCCATTACAAAAAACGATTCCTTGCATTGTAACATCATAGTCGACGGCCAAAAGCTGGAGAGTACCTAAATATAAATCACCTATGTATGTGGCTTAAAAAATTTTGTCTTTGCGTACTCGACTACTCCAATACTACGTCTGGCCGATTCTTTTATATGGATGCGAAGCGTGGACGATTAAAGACCTTACAAAGCGGATTCGTGCTTTCGAGATGTGGACATTTCAACGTTGACCATTAGCTGGGTGGACAAAGTGTCAAACGTGGAAGTTCTGGGGCGAATGAAACTAAAACCGAAACTTTTGCAAACCTTCAAGATGGGAAAACTCGCATATCTGGGGCATGTGCTCAGGCACGAAAGATATGAGGTCCCAAAACTCATCTTGAAGATAAAAGTTGCCGGTAAAAGAAGTGTTGGCCGCAGAAAAAAATCCTGGCTAAGAAACATCCGCGAGTGGTCAGATATATGGAACGCCACACTTTTTCGCCTCGAAGTTTTTTTTTACGCCTTATTAAGGACTGTAACACATCACGCGCGGCGGAAGGGGAACTCCCTTACGAGACGTATTTACGTACCTAACTATTATATCGTTTATATTAACGCCTTTAGATACCTAATTACCTAAATCTTCATCAAAACTAATTTTGTTGAATTAGGTATACTTTTTAAACTTTACGTCCAATGTAAGTAATTTGTTATTATATCTCCAGAAGAAAATAAATAGTGTATGAACTCCTCCAAACGCTGTACTGACATTGTCGAAATTACTTGTGTATGTTCAGGTGGATTCAACATTAGTTTAGATTGACAATTAAATCCGATAAATAAAGAATTTACCCACATCTGCAGGAACAGCTAGTATTGTGTTAAGCTCTCCCGAATGATCTTAAATAGCTTCTACAAGAGGCGTTGTTTGAATAAGATCTCTATCTTGTGATAGAGTCTGGGGCATGTTTTACCCTATATTCCTTTTTTTCTCATCTATGTTAGTTTGTTTTATAATGTGCCATGTATATATGTACTAGTAAGTTTTTCTAAGTCTTAAAAATAGTAATATTATTAATAATCAGATTATTATTTCACTTTGTTTTCAACGATTCTGTAATTTAGACCACAACGCACCCTACAGGCCAAGATAACCATTTAGCAGTTGCAGCGAACCTGCCTATTACCGCTGTACTGTAGCCATTGTTCTCGCTAAAATAATAACCCGGTAAAAAATTACAGTAACTTCGTACGCTGCCAGCGAGCTATGTATAAGTAAAATGCAATCTTGTTGTACGTGCATAAAAATATTGATACTTTCAAGATAAAATGTGATTACTTATCATATAACAATAGGATACACGAAAATAACAATTTATTTAAGGATAATGGTGTTTGTTTCTATAATAAAGTTTCTAGAGATGTCACTTAATAAATTTAAATTATTCATTAAAAATCCTTCTATAAGACTAAAAGATTGAGTAAATGAACTGCTCTAAACCGAATAAAATTAATTAAAATTGTAATACAGGAAAACATTCGTAACTGTAAAAGTATGTTAAATGCCTACTGAATGAATACATCATGGAAAATATACATCTTTGTGTAAATTTAAGGTTCATTGATTGAAAGCTTAATGAGATGCATGTAAATTAAACTTCAGATAATTCTGTACAATTTTACCTGTTTGCGAAATCCCAATTTTCCTGTAGTCATTATGCAAAATATATATGTTGTTTAAACATTGGAATTATTAAATACGTCAAATATTAATATGTAATTTTTATTGGACAATGACGGGCGTAATGGCGAGTTTATATAAAATTTGTCGCCCATTTAATTAAAAACCATTTCAATTTCTTTTAAAAAGAACTTTTCTACACGTTAATTTAAGGAAAACATGAGGACATAAAGACATGGAGATCTAGAAACACTAAGTCATAAAAATTTAAAACATGGGCATAGTGCAAACTATGTGACATGGAGACAAGAGGACGTGGAAACCTAGAGGTCTTACGATATAAAAACATGGAATCATAGAGACGTGGAAATGAAGAATCCATTTCTTCATTCAACCACGTCGATGTTTTTAGAAGTCTATAATGCGATGCGACGCAATATGAAAAATTTCCAGATTTTATTACTATTTCTAGAACTACCAACCCTTCCAAATAGATTTGGATAAAAACACATTACATCGATGTTTTAAATATCCTTATTAATACATCGGGAAATGTAATGAGCCCCTTTTCGATGTTTCAGACGTTGCAAATTTTAAGTGATGCAATGCAATACATCTCTCTTAAAAAGACTTTATTGTATCGTAACATATTTGAATATGCTGTACAATTTCGCATAGATTTGGAAGTTATCTTTGTCGATAACATGATTCTATAGCAAAGCAAACGCAAGGAAACAATTTAGAAAGTTTTAGCTAGTACGAACTACCCAGAACTTCTGAAACTGAATGCAATACCAAGAGTCGAATACAGTATCCGGATACCCTATAAGTTTTTAAACAATTTATTTTGTTAGTCTTATCGCTTTGAGTGTAAAAGATAAAAAGAAAGAACGTCATTCAAAGTAAAATAACGTTCTTCAACGTGTTTTAGCATTATGAAATTGTACTAAGAGGTGAATTAAAATTAATCTCTATACGTAACCTTCGGGATAAACGATCCCCGTATGTTTAAAAAAGGATGCATGTAAGATCAAATCTAGCTACGTTTTCCTTATAGTAATAAGTATTGGCTGATTGTAATGTTATTTATTTTAGGTAAATAATAATTCAAATTACTTTATTATAACTTTTTTTTTTTAATTGTGTGATTTATAGATTTTTTTTTTAAATCGTGTGACGACTTTTTTTCACTCCCTTTTTCGTTTTGATCGAAACCCCTACGGGATAGTAATCTCTCTTAATGGTTTGAAAAAAATCTGAAAGCAAAGAAGTTATAATGACTGGCGTCCTCACTCTTCAAATTTTATACTTATTGAATATAATAAATATTCCATTTTATCAAAGTAATGTAATATACCCCAATAAACTTTGTAAGACGTCCAACTTACTTTATTGTTATAAAGTAAGTAGGACATCATACAAAGTGTCTCTAAATTCTATTTCACATGCATGTGTCGAGGTTTCTCAAATTTTTAATATAAATTATGCATAATGACTTATGAAAATAAAATGTCTCAAATAACGATACCGAAGTGCCATATCCTGCTGGTATATCAACGTAAAACAGCAAAATTATTACTACGTTCTGCTACGTAAATGTACACTTAAATGTAGGAATTTCATTACAACGTCATCTATTTGATGCTTCAGGAATATCTGATAGCTGAACTTAGGTATCTCTTGGTTTAAAAGAATTGCTATGAAAAATTGTAAATTCAAATAAAACAAATGTTAATATCCTAAATTGAAATAACACCAGCAAAATGAACAAAAATTCTTTATAAATATATATAAATAAGTATAGCCATTTACTTGGGATACGTTTAAAAAATATTTAGTATAAAGTATAATACACGCTTTAAATTCCGGGTCAGGCGTTAAGATGAGAGATTACGGCGAGTGGAGTCATATTTCATTTGGTTGGATTTATGGAGGTGAATACGTTGTGTGACGAGTGCATAAGTTATGATAACAGAGAATCTGCACCTGTATACTAATTTTACATAAGTGAAACTAGCTGTGTCTGTTCGTCTGATACGTTTTTAGTTATATGCTGCTGAACAAATTTAACTTAAATTGGGTATATAGATAGACGGGCCCATAAACACGACCTATTTCTTATCGCAGTTTTTTCAACTTGAACTATATAAAATAAAGTAGTAATGAGTAACATAGAATAAGCATGTATAGAACTGTGTTCGTGACTTTTAGGGTACAATAGACCTATAAATATTAAAGTCAAAGTCAAAATATCTTTATTCAAGTAGACCTATTACAGCACTTATGAATCGTCAAATGCCTTTCTTTTCATATAATATTTATATGAGTGACTGATGAAAACATTAAAGAACGACTTACAATCTAAAGTTAAGAGGGTTCCTTCGCGCTACGATCCGAGAAGAGTCCACAACAAACTCAGTCGGGTGTACTTTTTTATGTCATCATCATTACAATATATGTTTTAAATTTATTCTATATCAAGATGTATATAGAGCAATTCATTCACTCCCGCGGTTTTTTGACTTCTAAATATTCCTTCAAATTATAAAATGATTTCTCTATTAGCTTTCTTTTAATGAAAGATTTAAATTTCCCGATAGATATCTTTGTATTATAAATAGATAGTTCATTATATTTGTTGTAGAATAAGGTAATTATTATTGGTTTTCAATTGTAACTCGTTGACATTGTAATAGGGTTAAGTGTAAGAATTGTAAATACACATTGTTTGCAATAAAGATAACAAGGGTACAGAGTGCGGTACTAGTGAAGTCGTGTGTAACATCTGGTGTCGGCGACCATAGGTCTACGCGGGGCCGCCATACCAGGTAGAAATATTTGAATGTATAACAGGTGCTTGCGTAGCTACCTCGTCTTGAACACGCCGACACCCTTCGCTGCTGAGATACGACACACGACGGTAGCAAAACGTACTTCTGACTCTGGTAGTGAATATTCGAAGCATTTTACCAATAGCGGTTTTCCTCACTTCGTATAGAACCGGCATAGTTTTATGTGATGTGGGGCTCACAAACTGTATAATACTGTATTATCAACCATATTAACTATTTTTAACACAATAACAATCTAACAACAGTCACCTTACTAATTTAAAAGCTATGATAACTTTACGCCATGTATAAACTAAACTGCACCGCCGACCGACCAACTAGTAGTCCACGTTGCACCATTTCCACATCTTTGGAAAACAAACAATTATTTTATACTTTAAAAATTACTTAGATATACATAGTAAGTAGCAGCCCATTATCGTCCCACTGCTGGGCACAGGCCTTCTCACTCCGAGGAACGAGGGTTTTTAGAGCATAGACCCACCACTCTGCTCCACTGCGGATTGGCAGGCATAGTACACAAGCGCACTCTCTATTCCTTCACTCTCACGGGGGTGGATCACATCGCCAACTTCCCAACTACGGGCAAATATTGAGAAAATCTTAATAGAAAACTCAATATTGATTTTTGAATTGGCCCGACCCGGAACTCGAACCCAGGACCTCATGTCTGTAGTTAAACATGCTAACCACTAGACCAATGAGGCAGTTGATACATAGCTATAATACATTTGAAGATTATATTAGAGTTAATAAGTTATACGTCGATGACAAGGCACTTCTCCGGTCGAGCCAGCCAGTGGCTGAATACAAGTAGGAAAACCGTTATAACTTAATACTCAGAACTAGTGAGTTGAAACATTACTGGGAGTGCGATTGAATTCCTCGTTTTGGCTCGTTTGTAGTATGTATTGCATTGTTTGCAACGCTGCCTTTGTTTCATCTCAATAATACATAATCGTTTTTGATACTGCATCGTCCTCTGGGAAATTGTAACGTAATTTTAAATGTTACTCAAGATTGTAAAATACTTCATTTACTTCTTTATGAGAATGTGAGATCGCACCAAATTATTAGTAACAACTTTTATTGTTTTTTTAAGAGTATCATATCAATCTAACGTTGCTGTTGTATATCCTGATATATATTCTAGGCACTTACGTAAAAACCTTTTAATGGTAAAACTTAAAGTTTACAATTAGCCTAAGTTACCTAATCTTCACAAAAATAGTTACTTGTTCAAAAAATAAAACGATCCAGACGGATGTGGCAATAATGCAAGGATCGATTTAGACTACTGAACTCATTCACTCACTCGCAATCTTAAAGCAATTCCTTTTCAATGTAGACGGTCACTAAGTACGGATTGCTGTATGTTGCCATGGGATCGAGAACTACGCGGGTGATAATAGCAACAGCTGCTTTGTTATAAAATTATATAATTCCAGTGTTTTTCCAATAATATAAGTCCTATTAAGTCATCGGCACTAAGAATATTTTAATGTATAAAAGTATGCATGAGAACTTATACAATTTCTTAAAAGTCAATGTTGTAGAAGGCTTAACGTACTCTAATACTTCTGGCATATAACGGAAGATAAAAAAATGTGTTACCTGTATCAGTGTAACATCTTTGGCTTACATTGTGTTAGATTCTATTTTTTAATTTGCCTTCTTTTTTAAGTAGTGTGACTATTACATACACACACGTACCTCGTAACGTGTTAAGAAGTTTCGCTTCAAAATAGTATCATTTTATTGTTGCCCTTTTTTTTCGTTGGGAAATACATTTGCGCACCCCTGCCACGAGGCAGGGAGTGTGGGACTCACCGGCAAGGCCGGAATACCCACTAAAACTCAGCGACAACCTCCTCACCCTGAATCGGGAGTGACAGAGGCTCCCTTGCGCATTCACTCTGACACTCCCGTATGAATCGACTGAGGATTTGCAAGGAGGAGACAAGCCGTGTTCGTAAAGACGCCTCCTGCCACTCAGCCTCCTCCTCCTGAGGGGAGCAGCATCTGCTGCAGCTTCCCGTACTCGCTCCATTGCCCTTCAAAGAAATGACGGCTTCGCAGAAAGAGGCAACTGCATTCCATCCTATCTCTCTGTCAAGCATGGCGCCCACTATACTTGGCAGTGAGTGATACGCCAGAGCATGTCGCTGTGATCCCCAATCCGGACATTCTGCTACAGTGAGCGCCGCCGTATCGACAGGCAAACCCCACTGATGGCAGAAATAGGACTCTTCCCGTCGTGCTATCTGATGCAAGTACTTTTCGAAACATCTGTTGTCGGTCAGTACTTGCACCAGCGTAAAGGTTTGTTGGCCAGTCTCAGGTTCAAATCAGAAGTTGGTAACTTATGATGATGTATTTGCTGATTACTAAACCTAATAGGCAGTCACAAAAGAGTGTATACAGATTAATATTCTATAGATGATGAGTATCAACAATGTGGGGGTTACGCTTAAGGAAGGACTGAATAGAACAATTGTTTAATAGAAATCGGTTGGTTTAAAAGACAACCAAATAAATCGATAACAATCAAATTACATTTAAGCCAGTAACGTCGACAGAAATAAACACTTTCCGAAAATGAAATACACCCTGTTGGATTGGTTAATTAATTATTTTCTTTATAACAACTTAATTAAAAGCTAAGAAACGCCGCTTCCCAGCGAGATGTAGATTGGTCGATAGATTACTTACTCCGAATTAATTTGTTCAAAGTAATTTATTGTTTATAACTGCTCACAAACTCAAAATTAAGTCGTGACGGGGTAATTGAAATATATTTTAAGGAATAAAAACAGTTATGGCATCACCGGTTGTGGGGAATGACTTTTTATTTTGTTTTTTGATTACTATTTGTGTTTAATAAACTTTTAATTATGATACAATTCAAATTTCAAGGCATATAAATTAATAATTCCTCCAAAATCAATTCTATTTGACTTACAGAAGAATATATACAGTTTTCTGCCACACTGTGTATAAAGTACCTCAAAACTGCCATAATATTATATAGAAATTATTTGTGTATCTTGGGATCGTTTCCGACATGGAAAATTCAAGAAATTCACTATTCTGAAGATATAAAATATTTAGTCTATTTTTGCACTGGTGAGAGACTTTCTCTGTTTAATTAGATTTTCACCAAATAAAAAAGGAGAACTTTACGTTTTGATACGGTGTTCTATAGAAGCCATTTCAAGGTAAATTGTAAAGGAAATTAGCGAGTTACCATCTTAAACTGCGTTACTATTTACTGCTAGGTTAATTAAGATTCAAGCACTAACCTGTACAAGAGAAAAAAAATTGTATTACAGTCATAAAACTACAGTGTCAACCAAGATTATGGCCCTGAACTTTTTGTTATCATTCCTTGTGATCTCATAATCGTTAACTATCAAAATGAATCATCAATTTAAATTGTTCTTAAATCCACCTGAAAACACGTAGATATTCATAAAAAATAGGTTAACAAGCGTTCAACAACATACATACGTATATAAAAAAACATAAAAAACTTGCTGTAAATGCCTTTTATTGCATCAAATTCATAATTAGTTTCTTATTTACGATTTCGATAGTATTATCTTAAACAAATAAAATTATCCGTAGCATACAACAAACTGACTATGAAATGCATGTATTAAAGTCTAGCAAACCCTTGTTCATGCATGTTAACACGGGGAAGAACCGTTCATATTTATAACGTATACACACGATGTCCAATGTCCCCATTTACTATATTAGACTGGGATTGTTCAGTTTATGTTAAGATTTAAATATATTACCTTATATTATAACCAAGAAGATAGATGCAATTTCTGTTTAATATATTTTTAAATGGAATTCTAAATTATACACTAACAATCCTGGGACACATTTAATCTGAAACCGAGTCACATTTTTGTCGTAGGCTTATTAGCATCCATTTTATCTGTAGAAAAACTAAAAACTATTTTGGTGGAAATCGTATTACATGAATCAAAATCTTAACAGATACAAAAAATTAGCAAAGATAACTATTTAAAAACATATTGTGTGGCTTGATCAAACCAAGATGAAAATAAATCAGCCATAAGGTAAGGTAAGTTGCAGCCCATTAACGCCCACTGCTGGGCAGAGGCCTCCTCACTCATGGGAAAGAGAGTTGTTAGAGTGTAGACCCCCACGATGCTTCATTGCAGGTTTGCAGGCATAGTGCACAAGTGCACTCTCTATTCCTTCACTCTCATAGATGTAATGGAAAACCGACACGGCCGGAGAGAGATCAGGCGCAGGACCGATGGTTTAACGTGTTCTCCGAGGCACGGGGGTGAATCACACCGCCAACTTCCCAACTTCGGGTAATTATAGAGAAAACTCTTAATAGAAAACTCGATATCGATTTTTGAATTGGCACGACCTGTGACTCGAACCCAGTACCTCATGACTGTGGCTGCACATACTAACCACTGGAACAAGGAAACAGTGGCATGCCATGGGCTCGGCTATATTGGTCTTGGTTGCCAAGTGCCTTTTACTTCACTACTACGCGGGCTACTGTAATGCGATTTGCGTTCACGGCCCCGCTGACGTAGTGGTGCAAGTATTCACTTTGATAACAGAGGTCCCGAGTTCGATCCTCGGTAGGTCAAAGATTCTCGATAGTTACAACCCCACGAACATTTTTGCTGTTGGGGTGGTAACATACGGCCAAGCTAAGAGATTTGTGTTCCAGTAAGATGCTATGTAGAAGCCATAAGAGGCGAATTCATCACTTATTAACAGGTGTCATCACAGCCAAGCGCTAACCTATCAGAAATGAAATATGAACGAAAAATTTTGAGGCGATGTAAACAAGTTCCACTTAAAAAATCATGGCATAAATTTTTAATATTATAATAACTGCCTCATTAGAGGTACTGAGATACTGGGTTCGAATCCCGGGATAGGCGAATTCTAAACTCGATGTTGAGTTCTCTGTTTAGAAATTCTCAGTATTTGATCGCAATTATGAAGTAGATAGTGTGCTTCACTCTGGAGCCTCGGAGAGCATGTTAAGCCGTTATCCTGCACCTGATCTCATTCCCATAGTATGGGATTGCCGTTCCTTCCGACTATAAGAGTGAAGGAATAAAAAGTGTTCTTCTGTTAGCTTATACATTGGACTACCTGCCTGGAGCAGAGTGGTGATTCTATAAACACTCTTTCCTATGAGCGAAGAGTCCACTGCCCAGCGTTGGGACGTTAATGGGCTGCTACTTACCTTACCTTTTATGATACCACAGTTCAATGGCTCTTGTGTAAGTATTCACACATATAGGGTTGCTTGTACGTGTATATAAATTGAATGCCGAGTGCACACCCCTATGTCTGGAGGCGTAGTCTGCAAAGCGATGCGCGACCGAGCGTGCCGCCGGCCGATGCGATATAAAGATTACAGGGTTATATATCGCATTCGTTAATTTTTATTGACTCTTTTACTATATTAATACTAATATTGTAAAGGAATTATAGAATAAACGTATTAATTTCGAGTAACAAGCTCTACAAAACGTTAGTAAGGCTTAAAAGTATGTACACTTAATAATACACAAAGATAAAAGTTTGTAATTAAGTAATGGGTTTATGCTACCCACAGCAATGTGTTAAATAACGGCAGTATGTAGATGTCCCGATCGTATTTAGGATGGTGTTAGGGCTAATGCTGAGCGACATTTTGAGCTTCAGGCTAGCAAAACTAAGTTCCCTGTTAGCCATAATAAATACAGCAATTCCTTTACGACCAAATCAATAATAAATATGGAATTCTTTACCACTGCATAAAACGAGAGTCGGAGTCTCTGCATATTTTTAAAAGACGATTGCATTCCCACTTTTCGAGTCACTTGAAATCATCCATAGTTTGTGTATATTTGTATTATATGTATCAGTTAATATATTTTTAAAACAATGACTCAGTGTTTTTTATAAATTTTCAATTCTTATATTATCATCATCATCATCATTGGACTTAATCCGTCTTGACAGACGTTTAAAGACTGTCTAGGTAACATTTTTTTGTGTGGCTAAATAAGCCAATACGGGAACGACAATTACGGTTGCAGGTAGGGCAGCAGAAGTTCAATTCTGTACGTGCTATGGATCTGGTGGTGATTCTTCTTTCACGCCTGCGTTTCAGACCTGCGAACCATGACTTGTCATGCGCAAGGCATGGTTCGAAGCCACCTTTAAATGTTTTCCTCCATTGGTCTTTTTGCACCACAAGCTTCTCCTATTCCCATATATACAGCTATCATTTGTGTATTTGCATTTTATAATCATATTTATTTTTGTTTATGTCTTTAATATACTTCTTGTCGCGCTTTCTATTACTGGGGATTTCCTTTTATACAAAGGCTATTAAAAGACTGCTTATACAATAAGACAGCCTTTGTATCCTGCAGTTCCTTGACTATTATGTAAGCTATTGTGGGTGTGCGATAAAGTTATCTATAAGCGAAAAAAATTATGATAAAATTTTTCTAATTCTAAATAAAATGTAACTTTGAGGGTGTAAAATATAAACTACACCATTGTTAATTAAATAATCGTACTAATTTAGTTTCGGAAGACAACAAATATATTGTAAATAACATTCGCACAAACAGACGTGTTAGCAAAACTAATAGCGCTCTTATTCGACCGCTGGCTCTGTCAGCGCCTTGCCCCATCCGCTTTATTGCAATTATACCGTCCGTCTTGACTGGGACAACTCGGTTACAAACATAAATACATATGTATTAACAACACAGACATGTTTTAGATTTAGTTTACTTCTGTTATTTTCTATTAACAAGCTGGTAATCTTCCCGGACAAATGTTGTAGCACAGTGTAGCTTTTTAAAGAAAAGTCTTGTTATACGAATTATTTTTTAATAATTTAATCTTATTTCACATACAAAGTATAAAAAAGAAAATGACAAAATTGTAGATAAAAGTGTACAAAGGCGGTCTTCTCGTTTGGAGCAATCTCCTCCTGGCAACACTGTAGATAATACTGGATAAGTGCAATAGAACAACATGTTATATATGTCGGAGAATAAGAGAGAAGGAGAAGCATAAAGCATGGGCATAGAGTTCTCCGCCGAGATCATCGTTAGTGTGGATCACATCGATGCTGTGGGCGTTGGTGAGTAATGTTGGTGCAATCAAACACTTTATTAATTTACTCAGATTGTAATATTCAATCACTTAATGTTCCCGATATATATTTACACAAACTAATAATAGTTAGGAACGCGACAGTTTCAACAGCCGACCGCTCCGGCTGACCACCGCTCGAGAACTACCGAGAGACGCGCGCCGGAGTGTCACCATTGACTGTCCCACGCCGATAGACAGATGGCGCCAGCGTTCCACAGACTCCGAGATGTATATAATTACTACTGCTAGTACATACAAAGTGAATTTAAACAAAACACACATATGTATATGTGCTACAACATCTAAAGAAATACAAATTAGTATATATGTTCTAGACGTACAGACTTATATTTTCATTAAGTTTAAATACCCTAAGTATTTAAAAATTATATATAGTAAATCATTTAGTCCTTAGATTGCTCGTGTAACTACTAGTTGACATGTTACGATAGTTCTGTTTCAACTCGGGCAATCAAATATAAGCATCTTTTTCTTTTTAAGTCATTTATGTGTATTATCTATTTCTCTTCTCGGTAACTATCCTAACAAAATAGAGATAGCCAGATAATAGAAAAAAATAAATACAAGATGGACTTTTTTCATTACCTCAAAGTTTAGTGCAACATGACGTTACACGCTTTATTTATCCGCTTTATTGTACACCACTATTACATACTAAGTAGAGTAAAACTTATACTAAGAAGCGACTTGATAAAAAGCGGCCTTATCGCTTAATAGCGATCTCTTCCAGACAACCTTAAGAACAAAGAAAGTCAGTAATCGAAAAGGTAGGCGAAGTACGTAAAGACATTTTTTACTATCATATACTACATGTATATTATAAGAATATAAACTAATATACATGTTGATATATACAAATAAAGTCGTCGTTTTCATTTACAGGGCAGTGTCGAATCGAATTTAACATACAAAAGATAACTTTGTATAGTTTAACTATTACCAACATAAAAATCATAACATTTGGTAGTTTTCATGATGATCATTTAAGTCCCAAGAGCCACTTTAGCGTCATTTTACCCGCGGGGCAATCGACGCAAATACGTCCGTGCGGGGCGGGTTACAAATTACGGGGACCTATAAAAA
Organism: Elymnias hypermnestra; assembly: GCA_015832385.1. Classification (NCBI taxonomy): domain Eukaryota; kingdom Metazoa; phylum Arthropoda; class Insecta; order Lepidoptera; family Nymphalidae; genus Elymnias; species Elymnias hypermnestra. The sequence continues at coordinate 2,043,890 of JACTOM010000028.1, forward strand.
TCGCGACCGGACAATCTATAGGTAAGGGATGGTTTAACACAATTCTGCGTATTCCAAGATACAATAATGGGTATATAATGATAGCTAGTGTATTTCTGGTATGGTTATTCTCCAAAAAGACAGCGGAGAATTTTAAAACATCACATTAAAATCGTCATCTTCAATATAAAATCACCCAAATATTAATGAAATCACTTATTTCAAAAACACTTTACTTTGATTCATAATTAAAAATGACAGCAACATAAATTTTGTCATCTAAAATTCGCAAATTTAAACTTCATTATACATATACTAAATAAAATCGTATATCCAAAGGGAAATTTCACAAACCTGTCGTAACCCTAATAAGGCACGCACGACTGACTGCTCCATGCATATCGTACGAATCTCCTTTCCATAAAACGAATCCCGATATGATTTGAAATAATGCAACTTGATCCTATTACAATGTTAGCGATTACCTCAATGATAAATGAGATTAATTATTATACATTGATACTAACTAGATTTAGAAATATAATGACTGTTATACTAAAGGGATGAAGTGAAACTTCTTTAGGCGCGCGAGGGTAAAATTTTTACGGACAAAACGCGTGTAGATCTTCACGAAGTTTTGCAGCGTTTTTTATGGCAACTCCTTTGAAGGCTAAGTAGTTTCATTTACAAATAACATGTACCGTTATTTAATAATTTAATATACTATTTTTCATAAAATAAAAATTATAAAACCACTAACTAAATTTATTTAAGAATTTCAAATATGGACAAAAAACACGTGGCATTTTTATTTACAATTCCACATTTGAGATTCCAATAAAATAATTTTCAACACTTAATAATTTAATGATAATCGAATTCCTAAAATATCTTCCTTTTCCCGGAAGTCTGAAGTTTTAGATTTCTATAAATATAAACAAGACTTAAAAATTAGTTTGCCAATGAAGTTTTACTTGTAACATGTGTACTTTGTGAAATGAATTTTTGGTTTCACTTTATTCTTATTATGCTAATTTATATATAAAAACAACAATTGTTGTCCTTTATAGATATCCATCTTAGTGCGAAGATGGTTTTAGGCTACTAAACGCTTCCAATCATCACGATATATTTAAAACTATTCATAATTCATAAATTATTATTTGCAAACATAATTTATTACAGAAAGGTGATATGATGCTACTTTCATATCATAACATTCAACTAACTTAATAGTATGCAAGTGAGTCTTCTTTTTCTTCTTTTATAAATATCAGGTGTGACGAGACACACACAATTTCGCCAGTGTCACGTTAATTGGAGAAGGCACGTAGGAGATTGCACGATTTCCGTTTACCACAAACACTAAAAATAAAATAAAAAAATTAGGGTTAGGGACAACACGATACAACACATGATAAACACTTATTACAAAACATTCACAACTTAATACTATTACATTTAATAAATTTACAATAGGGACTATATACAAGGGTTAACAAATACTCAACGTTGAAAGGAAAGGGAACAGAAGAAGGAATAATGGTCATGGTCATATATGGGATAGAAAATTTTAGGACAGTTGAACATCCGGAATTTCACTAGGTGGACAGGAGAACACAAGTGACCAAAGCCCATTTGTGAAATAGTAGATGATACAGAACGATTTGCATATCGATGAAGAAAAAACCAGGGTCGCCTTGGGATATTTGGCTGGATGGCGGCGCAATATTTGCCTTTAACCAATTTTGATGAAATCCAGAATGAGTTCCAAAACTTTTCCATGTAAAACTTGGAAAGTGAGCTTATATCGCGTGAAAAGTTGTGAAAATGATCGAGCGTACCATCTTGGACTGCTGCTTTAGCGCATGAATTATAATCTATTATCGCCATGTATTTATAACAAAATGATTATGGTCATCGCTATACTACAACGTTATTTTCATTAGATTGACATTTTTTAATTCGTTATATCTTTGGAATGGAATGTCCGATTTCATATATAGATATTGAAAAGGTCTTGAATAAAATATCATTTAATATGGTAATGATTAATAAAGAGGTATGAAAAACACGATTTGATTATTGTCGGCACTTCTTAACTTTCAAAATGTAAAAAAGTAGTTATAGTGGCATAACTACAATAGTTGGATATGTGGTACTACCAGCTTTTTTGTAGATATTAATGTGTTGTATAATGTTGTTTTTTTTTTGTTCTATCATCAATATTTTCTGCACCGCACGCGATGACATATTTTTTGTGACAGTTCTTTTCACACCTTGGGTTACATTAATGCATTCGTATTAAGGTTTCCTATTTATTTGGAGAAAATAAAACAGCTTATGTGACTCAGTGAAAATGCAGCTTTCTAATAGAGACGCTTTTTTTTTTAAATCGGTAAAATAGTTTTTGTGTGAGTACATTACAAACATATAGACATGCAAAATATAAACGTTTCCTCTTTATAAAATTAGTTTGACCGTTACATGTCGTAATTGAAATCAATTTGGTATAAAATTATTTTATAATTCTTCATAAATTTACTTATGGTGCTCTGCACGCCTTTATGAATAGCCAGATAGTGTCTCAAAGGACTAGACTGGCTGTGCATGCTGGAGTGTTGGTGCCAACACTTATGTATGGTAGTGAAAGTTGGGTATGGCAGATGAATCACAAAAGTAAAATAAATATAGAGTAGAGATGAGAGCGTTGAGAAGCATGAGTGGATTAAAACTGAGTGACAGAGTAAGAAATAGTGTGATAAGAGAACGTTGTGGTATAAAAGAAGACGTAGTGACTAAAATTGAGAAAGGTATGCTTAGATGGTTTGGGCATGTAGAGAGAATGAATGAAAGGAGACTGACAAAAAGGATTTATGAGTCAAGAGTGAATGCGAAAGTTGGAAGGGGAAGACCAAGGCGAACGTTCCTGGACCAAATCCAGGACATTTTAAATAACGGCCAGGTCAAGAGTACTCTAAACCGACGAACTTGTATGAAAGGTTTAATGAGAATGAAAGAAGCGAAGGAGATATGCAAGGATCGTGGCAAGTGGAAGGATGTTGTCTCTGCCTACCCCTATGGGAATGAGGCGTGATGCTATGTATGTATAAATTTACTTTAATTACCACTTTTAATTTTTAGCCCTACGAATCGCGAACTTGAAGTAGCAATGGCTGGCACATAGTCCGAAGGACCGATGGACGTTGGGGGCCGAGGGTGCTGGAGTGGCGACCCCGCACCGGACGCCGCAGTGTAGGCAGACCCCCCACAAGCTGGACCGATGATATAAAGAGGGTCACCGGTAGCCGCTGGAGCCAGGCGGCGCAAGATCGGGCCTTGTGGACGTCATTACGTGAGACCTAAGTCCAGCAGCGGACGTCCATCGGTTGAAGCAACGGCGACTACGACGACTAATTTTCATGGTTGTCATTATACTATCGTTTTAAAATTGCCAATTGATGGACCCTCTACTTTAAATGTGCATGCAAAAATTAAACATTATATGAAAGGGTTAGAAGTTATGATACGGCGCTATAATGAATCATTCAACGGGCTTTAGCTAAGGGGAGATGTAAGCGATATCCACGTATTATCATAAGTGGTCAGTCATGCGTTGCTATCGGGTATTAATGGATAGCAAAGAAGTATATATAAGGATAATAGTATAGAAAAGAGTATAATTTATTTTATAGATATATCACATACAAAAAATTCTAATAAAGTCACACATGGTAAGTTATTTGTAATTTACAATGGGCCATCATTGCATAAAAGTGATCTCTTGCAGACAACCATGACATAAGGAAAATGAGTCATTCAATACAAACACGTCGAAATGCATTAGTTACGGATATATTAACAAAATATATACAAATACTTAAACATATGACGAATTTTCGTGAATATGAAGATAATTGACTATTCTTTCATATTGTAATATTATTTCATCAACATGTAGTTTTCTCTCCAAAAAAATTATTGGAATATATTAAATAAAAATATCTTTATGTGATTTAAATTGATAAAGGACTGCCAGACAACAGTTAATTTGTATGGCATATGGAAATAAGTAAAAAATGTATTTATTACTATGTAATCTATTGCCCTATTCGAATTACCATATAATAAAGGAAATGTGATTTCTTTTTTATTTATATTTCTGTTATAGTTTGCTTATTACCTAACCAATAAAGTTACCAGTTTTTACATAAAAACATATAGCCGTAGTAGTTTTACATAGTATATTAATACACTTGTTATGGTATTTACTTATCTATTTTTATATCGTACAGTCGATTTGGATTCACCAATCATGGGAATTAAAGTGCAAACTGAATCAGCAAATCAAATTTGCCCAGAATCTCTCTCAAAGACTCATATTCTTGATTTATAGATAATGGAAGGAGCATTATTTTAACCTTAATGTTACAAAAATTCTGTAAATTTTGCGTGTTTACGATCACAGAAATTATTTCGGAAAATTTCTTCGATATCAGATAGGGAGATTATTGTGACATTATTCTTTAGAAGGATTAATACTAAATTAGTGATAATAAGTTAGATAATTTTTGCTACAAGTTTCACATCCTTATAAGTAAATAATAAGCTAATTTTATGCAATGCTTTTCAATGCCTCCTAAATTGATTTTATTTAATTTAATTTAACATCTACTTGAAAACTATAAGGCGAATGGTTATTATAAAGAAAATCCCAACATTACATCTTTTCTTCATTCTACTCGTATATACATATGTATCTACATAGATATTCATGCTTTCTGTAGCGAATACTGCATGTGCGTGTAAGCGTGTAGAGTACGAAAAATATCGTTTAAAAAATAAATTTATTAATGCTTTATTAACTTAATCATTAATTACGTTATTCAAATAAAGATACGGTATTCATTATTCCATTATCAATTAATAAGGCACTTCTAGAGTACACTCTACTTCAGTTCGTCATCTATTAAGTATTCTGCAGACAAAGTGTACAAAATTAAATTGGACGTCCAAGTCAACAAAGCGCAGTTCTTCATTTTGATTTCCGTTAACAAAATTTATAAGACTACGACTTTTCTGATGTTCTATATTATAAAAATTTAAAAGAAATTCCTTAAATCGACATTAATATTATATTTATACATAATAGGCAAGCCTGCAAATTGTGTATGTAGAAGACCCCTCTTTAGGAACCCAAACTTTTCAATGATACTAGTTAACATTGTCTACCTAATAATAATTCAAAGAGGCTTTCGGTGATACTTTCTTCTTAAAGTTCCATTTCTCTTCTTTATATTTATTGAATTAATGTAATCCTATTCCTGGTCCAAAACTATTCGAACTATGTTATTTCACAATTAAACTACAATAAAAGAATACTCATTGATTTCACTCGACGGCGTTTACTTCTTACTACTTCGCGGGAATGTAGAGCGGAATTAATTTGTCGCCAAAACGGCCTGTATATTTATGACAAATACGTCTGGCAAACGGTAGGTTAGGAACGAGTAATCGTCCCGTGGGCCTATCATATTTTACATACATTTTATTATTATTATCAGCACATTTATCTTCTTCTATTCGTTAATTTTATTTTTCTATACGAGTATACTTCAATAAGAATCTTACAAATTTTATGCAGTTTAATGTGAATCGAATAAAACTCTAATAAGATCTAAATGAATATAATTAACCCTTTAAACATAAAATAATAACAGTTCTGTATGGAAAAACGATCTACGAAATAAGTGAATGTTAAGTGTAATCGATCGTCAAAGTAGCCGTCATTCTTCACTTACAGGATGTGTCATAGTATTTTTTAAGAAAAATGATAAATATGATAGATGAAATTAGGTTTGAAAGTTTTGCAATAAGTTGTCTTTTTTATTTAGAAATACCAGCACGTAGCAAAGCCGAAGTAGAAGATTTGAAGAGCAGCACAAGGGCAGCACTCGTATATATAATACGCCGATGTGTATACATTGTTTTTGAATAATAGTGACCCAATTCAAAGAAGCTAACTTTGAAAACATTTAATGACGTAATGACATGTTGAAGAGCCATTTTTTCTGATTTGAATAAACATTTTTGACACAAAACATAGCATCATGTCTCATTCTCATAGGGATAGGCACATACCACGTCCATCCACTTGCAACGATCCTTGGATATCTCTTTCCCTTTTTTCATTCTCATGAAACCTTTCATACAAGTTCGACTGTCTAAAGTACTCTTGACCTGACCCTTATTCAAAATGTGCTGGATTTGGTCTAGGAACGTTCGCCTTCCAACTTTCGCATGCACTCTTGACTCTTAAATCATTTTGCAGAGCACCATTTACCATATTCCCTGCATTCACTCTCCTATCAATATCGCTTTCACATGTTCCATCTCTTGTAAATTTAGATCCCAAATATACAAATTCTTTCACCTCTTCCACTTCTTCCCCATCTATCAAGATATTGCTATTCATCATACATCCAACTCTTTCAAAAAGCATAACTTTCGTTTTGTTTACATTCACTTTCATTCCTTTCCCTTTCAAGGCTTCATTCATAATATTTACCATCTCCTGTAGCTCATTTGCAAATGATGCAAGTATTTCTTGATCATCAGTGTGGAGTAAACATTTGATGAGTAATTCATTCATTCTTAACCCATACAGTATGTATGGGTATTCTTTTAAATCTGTCAAACAGTTACCCATGAATAGGTTGCCACCGTGTTGCAACACATCCCAAAAAATATGACCTTTATCGAAAAAAGGGCGATATATATGTTGTGTGCATAAAATGTAATGTTGATAATGCTACTAAACTTTACTTATGCTTTATTTATCCAAGTATGAAGGCCTGCCCAATTGAGTACTATACTGATTAGTTTTTAAACACGTAAACTCGATCAGTACTGCATGTTGTATTTAAAACCATATATGATCGCGTATATAACAAATAAAAACGTGTGTCCCAATTGATGTTTCGTGACTATAATTGCAAATAATTGAAGACTTAAAATATTCATTTAAATATGATTACTTAATGCTATAATTTCTTACGTGGTACACTTTCAATTCGTGCAGAATATGGAAACTATTGTGCAACCCCAATCGGAAGGTGATGCGAATAATGGCCAATATCGATAACGTCCCGTCTGCTCACTGTAATGACGATGATTATACAGGCCATTTGACTGGATATTGCACAGAGACAATGATATTATTCCACTGCAATGAAACTGTATCGTGGAGCTTTCTCTTCATGAACCAGTCGTCAAAACACTTAACGCATTAAACTAGCTTATTCGTGGTGTTATAACTTATTTAATATGTATTTACGGGTATATATATACCAGGACGGAAATATATTATATTTTGTCGATATTTTAACCCAATTACATGGAATTTGGTCAACATGTAACTGATGTAGGTTATTATGTAAAGTATCAATAAATTAAAGCATACTGTCGTCGTGGTATATACCCGTTAAAATAATTTTAAAATTCTTATGTAAAAATACATAAGAAGATAACTTTTAATATTAAACAATCTCCACGTTTTTATTATGTACAAAGAATAATTACATTAAACAACAACAACTTTAGTTTATTAAAGCTATGAAGTTCCGGTAATGAGACGCCTGAAATGTTACCCACAGAAGTTGTAGATTCGGATCCAGGGTAGTACCACTTGGTGGTGGAAAGAATCCAGCTTCTGGGTCTGAAGGTTTCCACCACCAAGACGGAGGCGCTGCTCTTCCATCGACCGTGTAGGGGTCCCCCACGAGGAGCAACGTTAAGGGTGTGTGGTGCAACAGTAGCGGTTAGTGTTCAGATGAAATATCTGGGTCTGTTGCTAGACGGCCGTTGGAGCTTCCACGCGCATTGCGCTTGGTTAGTCCCGCGGCTCGTCAATGCCGCTGCTGCATTGGGAAGGTTGTTGCCCAACGTGAGGGGACCTGGATCGCCCTGTAGAAAATTGTACGCCGGAATCGTCGCTAGTATGGCACTATACGGTGCACCCGTGTGACTCGATGCTCTGACTACTTTAAATCTCTCTCTTTTACACAAAGCTCAGAGGGAAATAGCGGTCAGGGTAATACGGGGGTATCGCACGGTATCCTGGACAGCGGCATCTCTGCCGGAGGATCAGGGCTCGAGCCGACCGCGCTCTGATCCAACGATGGAAAAAGGATCTTAGGACCCCCGTAGCGGGTGTGGCCACTGTGGAGGCGATCCGCCCTCACCTGGAACAATGGCTTTCTAGGAAGCACGGGTCGCTCACCTACAGATTGGTGCAGGTTCTGACCGGACACGGATGTTTCGGAAAGTTCCTGCATATAATTGGTCGCGAGGAATCACCGGCCTGCCATGAGTGTGGTGCTGCCATCGACTCGGCACAGCATACTTTGGCAGATTGTGCAGCCTGGGGACCTCAGCGACACCCCTTGGTTGCGTTCATCGGCGCGGACCTCTCACTGGACAGCGTTGTAGGCGCAATGCTCTCTAGTGAGAGGTTCTGGGCGGGAGTGGCCCTCTTCTGTGAGACGATTATCTCACTGAAGGAGGCCCACGAACGAGAGAGTGAGATTGCAATGGATGCTCCCTCATACCGCCAAAGGAAGCGGGCTACAAGGCAGCGTTTGTAAGCGTAAGTCCGTCCATCGTCGAGAATCCTCAGTCGGATTCATCCGGAGCACCAGCGATGAATGCGAAAGTTGAACCCCTGGTGCTTCATTCATGGATGAAGAGGGTTCAGCTAGGTTTTAGTGGTATTGCGAGGTCTGCTTGTTCGCCGAGTCCCACACTCCTGACACACGGTCGGGGTAAGTGCATAAGAGCATTTCCTAGCGAGAAAAAAAAAGGGAAGTACCACTAAAGTACATTTTATAAAAATAAAATTACGTGTTTAAGTTTGCTTTGTAATTCATCTTTATGCCTTTCGGTATCGATTCGGTATATCGCAAGTTGTTTTGAATTAAATGCAGTCTAAGCAACCCTGTGTGCAACAGCACGGTGGGTTTGCGCTCTAGAAACCTCTATTTTATGAGCGAGTTAGGCCTGTTCTCGGTGGGACATTAATAGACTGCTGCTTACTTTCTTATATGTGTTGCCTTTATATAGTTTATATTAATAACATTTTCAGGCCCGTTTCAAATCACCTTTCCTTATTATCCTAAGCTTATTAAGCCAAGTTGAATAATGGATCATATTATTGTGACTAGATGAGAAAGAGTTAACACTTTTAACCGATTCATTGACATTAATGAAAATTTATATGTGAATATTATTAATTTCCAAAGAAAGTTTTCAAAATATGATATGATGCTTAACATTCACAGGTCTTTTATTTATGAATTTGTAACAGGGATAAGTAACGAATATTAAAATACGAGGCTTTCTTTGAAACCACCTCAAATGCTATTAAGTCGACACCTTGTCAGACCCCACAAGACTGCGACCCGGTAACGAGCAAACTTTAAAACTCCCAAACTTATGAATAAATTACATCAGACCAGACAACTCGTAGATGTTAATGTAACTAAAATTATCCTTTATTTGCTTATATTATAATTGTGCTACGACTGAAGTAAGTTCTTTATTTATTTATTTTAAAATAAGGAATATTCGTCTGATGTACATTCTCAATGTTGGAATTACCTAATGATTTCAATAATTTATCAGCCTCACAACAAAATGCGGCTGTTATATCAAATAACTACTTCGTTATTTATTGCAACTCAAGAAACAAATCTATATTTAATGTGTATAAAACACATAATTTATATGAAATTAAACTGGCCTTTGATTTTTTTAATAATGATTATATAAAGTGTCATTAAAATAGGAATCATTATTAACTACGGATAGCGAGAGAAGAAGTAAATTGTAGAGTGTAATAAGTATCAATATTTTATTTAATGTGTGATGGGAGATAAGAAGATTTTTCTAAAATAAGACGTGTTAACCTGAGAAAGGTTAAATTATTGGCAAGCCAAATACCAGGCAGTTTTAATTAATAACTTTTAAACACTAAAATCAATACAAAAATAAAAATAATACATACTTTTATGATGCTATGGAACTAAGGATCACTACCAAAGCAGTACTACAAATATAGAAAGCAGCATATCATGAAAGCAACGAAGACAACTTCAATATTTTGCGACGACTCATATATTCTACTAGCTTGATGTGTAACCTGCGTTGTGCCCGATCCCTTGGGATTATGGGGAAACGTTGTATTGACATAGTGAAAGTAGTCACTGCTAAGTATCACTTTTCTTAATATCTCTTGATGACTAAGTCAGTGAGCGAGTTCAATAGGGTAATATCATCTTCGCATTATTGCCTTTCTAATGTTTCTAATGATTTCAATTCAATTTCGTTTATATATTACTAACTGAAACAACGACTTCGTCGGCGTGGAATGTATTTTGGGTAGCATTTTCATTAACTTATCTGTTCTTAGCTGACTTCAACTCGGCAAATGAAATTTTCCTACCAAAATTTCAAGTCTGTACGCCTTAGGGTTCCAGAGATATCGTGATGAATCAATAGATACCTGGATATATAAAGACGAAATATAACTAAGATCGTCCTTCGCTAGTTTAGGAGCCGGGTTGGATTCCCGAAAAGAAAATTTCAGGAAATGGCATTTTCTACTGGTCTGGTGGCATTCTTGTGCCTAAAACCTATTAAGTGACAATTAAAATTATAGCCAAGTTAGCTTGCTTCTAAATTAGATTGTATCCTTTTTTACCATTCGGTGAGATAGCTGTCAATTGTAATCTAGTGCGCAACAATAAAAACAATACTTTACATTGTTTTCTTTTCAAAACAACATAAGTGGCGGGTTGGTAATAAAATTTTATTGTCCAAATTAATATTTCGTAAACTCAGCTAGGCTTATCGCTTTAAGAGTTTCACCAAACTTTAGCACCCAATTTATCAACCAGCACCTGCAGTGGACTTCGGAACTTTCCGATCGCTACCGAGCACCGATCGGGAGAACTTTATATACGTTTTATGCAACTAATTTAAATCCAGTCTCAGCTGAATTGGTGTTTTCCGATTATGAAAGTAATTATAAATTTTACGCTTTTGAAAGCCAAGTGTTTATAAAACCTATACCTTTTCTTACCTACATTGATACGTTTAGAATGAAAAGTAGTCTGTTTAGATGTCAACTTCATCAAAGTATTTCTATCTATCTATTTAACAATTATAATTCAGGCTCTTTTATGTCAAATTTGTAAATAGCAACAAGTTTAAGATTCCAAATTACGTAGTGAACTACTGACCATATTTCAATTGAGCTCAAATTAGCACTGCGTATACTCTTGAAATTTTCCATGTTTTCATTATTCTAGATATTTTGGATTGATGAAGCATTCAAGGGTATCACTATACAATTAGCTATCGTCCAGTATTCGTTACAACTGCCTCTGACCAATAGTTTTCGTTACTGGCCATGTCAAAACTTTCATTACCCGTATTCATCGAAACTGATTAACCCTTTAAAGCCTAACACAGATATAAATATAGACACTTTCGTATTCATAATAGTATATTTTCTAAAACCTCGTAATGGCCAAACATTTGCCCTTTCTCACATATGTACGGTTTACGTCCTACTTATGTACGTTGTGGATATTATATAAGAACCTTTCTGAACTGAAACAATTTATTTATAAATCTAATAAAGCTATCTTGATTAATTGAGGCTATACGCTCACTTGAAAGCCTTAATTTGTAAAAGGTTACAAACCTTTCTCAATAACACGACATTCCTAAAGGCAATAATATAAAATATACAAATACTAAGGACATGTTTGACGCTGAAGATATTTGAATGTATCTCAGCCTTTCCCTGGACACCTTCACTCCGCAACATGCGAATATGCCCGGTATTTCATATATAGCCGAAAATATGACCACCTTACCAAGAGCTCTTCTCTCATTGACGCTGCTAAATTGTACTGTAACATTCCAAGGGGTCCAGGTATTCTGGTAAAGGTGTGTATGATACAATAACAATATATCAAAAGGACAGCTGCCGAAAGTGAAGAATGGTCTGTGTCACCGTTCTAGTCCTCAAGGAGTTTCACAATGTAGATTCGGTGCTCTATTCTGTATAGCTTTGATTAATAGCTTTTTGTTTCGAGAAATATGATATTATATTTGAATTTGCTAGTTGATGCTTAGGAATTTTATTGAAAATTGAGTTCCTTTATTAAATGATTTCCTCTGCAATGTCACGAAAGCGGCGCTATTCCTTTATAATTACTAAGTACAACTTATTAAAATATTGTAGTAAAAATTTTAACAAAATTAATAATTACATTTATTAGTAATAAAGAACGACAGTTTTTTATGTACTTGGAAAATTCAATCCAATAAAAAAATTAGCATAATTAGTAAAAAAATATACTTTTTAAAACATGATATATAACCAATGATGTTCGTCTACTTTACATATGACGTTTATCTTTAAATGTACAAGTCTCTTTTAGATAGATTTCCCTTTCAGACACTATAAAAGACAGGTCACTGTTTACAAGACCCTTTGTCATCTTGGATTATAATTATTGCATCCTGTGTACGCTTTTTTAGATTTTTTTTACCTAATATTTCTAACAATAAGTTTGCCTGGTAGACATCACTAATTAGCGATAACGTTGTCTGTTAGTACTATTCTTTAAAGTATGTGTCTACAAGACTAATGCTAACCTTGCTTAATTTTTTCTATATCACCATCAATATGGAATATTTAAAGGGTTTTTAGGACCCACCATTTACCATATTCACCCTCCTTTCAATATCACTTTCACATGTTCCATCTTTTGTAAGTTTAAATCCCAAGTATACAAATTCTTTCACATCTTCCACTTGTTCCCCATCTATCAAAATATTTTCATTCATCATAAATTCATCTCTTTCAAAAACACAATATTAGTTAATTAGTATTCAATTGAATATCGCCTGCAGTATGCCTGACATCTAAGAATATATATTTGTTTTATTATTTAGTAGCTTTAAATTAGATGAAGGTGGTACTTAGTGATATATCTCATTTAATTGTCATATAGCTTTGCATAGTCGTAGGTAACCTGACTATATTTTTCAATATGGCGTCCGTACGGCTACACGCATAAATCTTGCACGCCTGTTCGAGATAGCGTCGAACGGCTAAATTAATCTATCTTGTACACAATGCACGATATTTATTGTGAATTTATTACAATACAAGTATAGGTCGTTTCAAATCTCACGTTTTGTTATGATCATATAAATTAAATTACCTTTTAAATTGATAACATGGGCTGAGCAGTATTCGAAAATATGTAAATTGTTATACAGTAGCTATTGTATTATTTCTTAATAACGTACATATTTGATATTACTCCACAGTCTAACACTATTTATGCTTTTTAAAACATTATAAAATTGTTCATATATAGAATTTCTTATTTAATTTTATAACTGCATCAATTGTCTAGCTTTTATTAAGAAATATTAAGTTTGAAATAAATGTGAAATCGTATTCCTCCTGCGAAACTTTAAGAATTATTCAACGGCCTTTTAATTGAATTGAGAATGAACCTGTTTAATTTTTTTTTAATTTATATGAACGTTTTATATTTCCACAAAACATCCTCAATTTGTTAACTGAATTAGGGCTTTTTTAAGAAAAAAAAATCTTATCTTTTGTATAATAATATTCAATAAGAATTGTTTTTAATTCATTTATAACAGCATTTAAAAATTTGTGCATTTACAACTGTCTTAAATTGCCAAAGGAACTACGTTAGAATTTTATTCTGTAAATGGATAGATTTCGTTTTTTAAGAGGTCAAAAAGAAACGCAATTTAATCATTTACTTAATATTGTTACTAAGCTGTACTATTTGTACTCGTTGTATTAGCTTCAGCAGGAGCGGTCCCATTACCCTTATCGTCGGTTACTGTCGTATTAGTATCTGTTGTAGATGTAACATTTGTTTCTACTACACTTGTTTCATTGCCTATCGAAACCGTCGTTGTAGCATTTGCATCAGGCGCAGCAGTAACCTCTGTTGTAGTTTGATTATTATCTGTAACATTACTTGTAACATTAACCACTTCAATAACTTCAGTTACTTGTTCAATTTCTTCTGTGGTAGCGATCACATGATAATCTGGCGGTTGTGCTCTTGCTGTAAATATACATGTTGCTACGCATTCATATTCGTCGTGAAACATGTTAATGTTGGGTAGACATCCTCGCCATATACCAACTTCACATCGAGAACCTGGTTTCCAGTAATAAAGAACATGGCGCGGTGGTCTGCCGCAGTCTTCCCATCGGAACTTGGCAAAACAAGCTTCTGGTGGCACTGAAATTTGTAAATGAAAAACGCTACGTTAGGCTATTAACAACAACGATTTAATTATGGACTCAGCAAAAGCGAGAATAGTATATATTTCCTCATGTAAAAAAAAACTATTTTCCAAATTCCCAAACTGGAGCCAAAAAAGTCATTAACTCGTTAGTTAATTTTAAGCTGTTCTATAAAATTAGATTATTTTGAAAGTGTCTCTTTACTTGAAAGGCAACGAAATATAATCATCGTCGTCGTTGTCGTCGCTTCAACCGATGTACGTCCACTGCTGAAGATAGGTCTCATGTAATGACGTGAATGACAAAGCCCGATATTCCGCCGCCTGTCTCCAGCGGCTACCGGCGACCCTCTTTATGTATATTATCATCGCTTCCTCCTAATCATCGATCATAATCATCATTTAAAAGTTCTCTGGATCTATTTCAGGCAAAGTACAATTAGGAAATTGTAATTTTGACTGACTGATAAGAGACTTCGGCCGCGACCACCATACCAGTAAAGACATAAAGCCAATCAAAAACATTGCGTTACAGTTGGTGCATTGTAAAAAATATTAAGTGTTAAAACTCTCTTAACAAGTTAGGGCACTTCCATCTTAAACTGTGGCATTAACTATTAGATGACAAAATAGTGAAGCACTACATTTTTAACAATAAAATATCATATCTTCCATATTCTTTTGACGGCGTCGCTGACGCAGTGGTGCGAGTATTCGCTTTGCTAGTAGAGGTCCCGGATTCGTTCCCCGGTAGGAAATAATATTTTCTAATTTGTCTGAGACTGGACTGGTGGGAGGCTTTAGCCGTGACTAGTTACCACCCACCAGCAATGTACCGCCAAAGATATTTGTGTTCCGGTACGTTGCTGTGTAGAAACCATAAGAGGTATATCGCCCCTTACCAGAGCGCGCTTCCATCTTAGACTGTATCATCACTTACCATCAGGTAAGATCACAGTCAAGCGCTTATAACTGTCAGCAACAAAAAGCAATAGATATTAATGACATTTTTTTTAACAAATTTATCGTATATCCCAGAAATATTTAGGTATATATAAGAAGATCGTATTTGATTTCTATTAAAATTTAAACTGTTGCCAAACATATAACCTTATATTAAACTCATAAACAGTTTATCCGCATTTTGCAACAATGTTGCTAGTAAACGTAAGGATTTCTAAAGGTTAATATGGCATCAAAGGGAACGTCCGAGCACCGTATGAGCTGTTGAAATTAATTTGCGCTTTACGACGACAACATTGTCACTAAGAAGGTCATTACAGACCTGAGAAAAGAAGCAAGTGTTTCAAAGAATGTACAACGGTTATGTGAGTTTTAATTTAATCTTTGCAATACTACTTGCATTACTAAAACCTTACTGAAATACTATACTTATACAGAATACGAGACTAAATATTGAATATCCTCAGCTATTATTTGTCTTATATATGACAAAAATGTGAGGCCAAAATGAAATGAAAACATACCTGCATTTATTTTTATATAAACTGAAAGAACTAAAATAAGAATCGATTTTCTGTGTAACATTTTTAAAAATACACGAATGTCGTAAACAAGTATTATGGATAATGAGGAAATTAAAAAATGTATATACTATTAATCAGTAATTAAAATTCGAGTTTAATGTTCAAATACTTCATAGAATCTATTAAGAGGAGAATTACGTTTTAACAGTTTGTTAAATATTTACTTAAATATTTAAAAGAATATCATATTATTATATAGTAGTATATGTATGTAAAAACGTATTATTTATTATATCAAAACCAAAAAGGCATTATAACTGGCGTTAAGAGACACGGGTTCGATCATTGTGAAATTACCGTTAAGTTTTCTTTGTAAAAGTTATGTGTCTAATTTAAAGTACATCAATTTGCTTTTTAATGCTGTGGAGTAAGTAAGTTAGTAAGTAGCAGCCCATTAACGTCCCACTGCTGGGCACAGGCCTCCTCCCTCATATGAGAGAGGGTTTTTAGAGCATAGACCCACCACGCTGCTCCACTGCGGATTGGCAGGCATAGTACACAAGTGCACTCTCTATTCCTTCACTCTCATAGTCCGGTGTGACGGAAATCCGACACGACCGGAGAGAGATCAGGCGCAGGACCGACGGCTTAACGTGCTCTCCGAGGCACGGGGGTGGATCACACCGCCAACTTCCCAACTTCGGGCAAATATTGAGAAAATCTTAATAGAAAACTCAATATCGATTTTGAATTGGCCCGACCTGGGACTCGAACCCAGGACCTCATGTCTGTAGTAGAACATGCTAACCACTAGACCAATGAGGCAATGCTGTGGAGTATTAAAAAGCTACTTCTTACTTTATTAAGCAATTTACATTAGCTCTAAAAACCCTCTCCTATATGATATGTGCCCAGCAGTGGCTGACACTGCCTAATTTTTTGCATTTAGTAAAATGTAGCTTTATTCTGACATGCCTCATGATTTACTCAAATAAATTCAAGATGTGGAAAGTACGAACGTTTTACGAGCATGACTGATATGTGCCTCAGGGGAAAAACTTTATTATGTTTACCTGCGTAGGTTTAGCTAGTTTTATATAGTCTGTAATACGAGGGTAGTAAACACAAGTTAGTCTTTTTAAGACTTTTTTAGAGCTACAACGTATAATTTTCATTTACATTTACTTTCATAATACTAAATGGGTTTTTAGAGACGTGACGCTCCAAGGCCAGTAGATTCTTGTTGAGATTTACTGAACAAATTACTAAGTTCTCTTCGAAAAACTAATAAGTTCAATGTTGTTTAAAGTTCATCATTGCGCTTTTTAATACGGGAAAACTTGGTTAGGAAATCTCCATATTCTGGGAGTTATTTGGAGCTAGCCGTGGAGTAGCGTCGTGAGTTTATACTCAAACCCCCCTCTTCTCTTATAATACAAAGGGTTGTTGAAGCATAAGGCCATTGCGGGTTAGCAGGCATTCCATATCTAAAATTGCTCCCAGAATATGCAGAATTCCTCACGATTTATTCCTTTACCAAAAAGTACAATGATGGATTTTGAAAGAACAATTCAGCACTCAAGCTTCTTTTTAAAAAGAGATACTTAGTGATACCGAACCAGGGTTTGAACCCGCGACTTCTCACAACTAAATACACGCGCCTAACCACTAGGCCCTGGCTTTTCAGTATAACGTATAAGAAGCAAACTGTACTCGAGCACCTAAACCTTACTTCTGATCAAATATTGGAATTGCATTACTCATAACGGAATTAAAACACCATTTCAAAATGAATCATCCCACCGACGTTTGGTAAACCAATCGGAAAATAATTTCCTTTTGGCAAACTTGACATGATCATATTAGTTTTGTATTGGAATAGCTACGCAAATCGTGCAATAATTAGTATAACATCATTTTGTAGTCATTATTTTGGCTTACTCTTCTTTTTTTCTTTAACAAATAAAATAATGATTATTTGTTATAAGTTAGATAATATAAAGAAATATCTTATAGTGTAATAGAAATAGTAATTTTTGCAAGAACGTTATATTAAGCCAATTTAATGTAATCATAGCGTGTCACAAAAATTAATTCCTTCCAAGTAGAAGCTGTTTATATTTGAGTTTTTATTAGGTCCAGATAGCGACGCTGAATATTTTAAGTAATAAGTAAGTAGCAGCCCATTAACGTCCCACTGCTGGGCACAGGCCTCCTTAGTCCAAGGAGCGATGGTTTTTAGTGCATAGACCCACCCCGCTGCTCCACTGCGGATTGGCAGGCATAGTACACAAGCGCACTCTCTATTCCTTCACTCTCATACTCCAATGTGACTGTAAAAATGCACTGTCACGTTCGAAGTATAGTTGAAGTACGATTTCCCCATAGTTCCACGGGACCATATATATTTTATATAAAAATGAAATATTATTTTATAACTTATTACGATTTCTCACAAATTACAGCCGATTGACATGAATTTAACAAAAAATCTCCCCGTCGCGATGATATCAAGACCGGATTCACTCATATTCTTAAGGAATTACAAAGTACGTGGGTACCATATAGTGATACATCAACCAAGGTAGATCACATAACTGTTTCTTTATTATTGCTGACAGTATAGCGGTTGACTGTGACCATACCAGATGGTAAATGACGATACAGTCTTAAATGGAAGCGCGCTAATATGTTAAAGGTATGCTTTGCTTAACGGTATGTCTTTGTTGGTAAGATGAAAACTACAGTTCGTTCGCGTTAAGAATGTAGTGAGTCACAATTGTGCGCCGGTCTAGCTCCGCCCTATTACCAATCAAATCTTTTCAAATTACAAGGACAAGTTCACAGTGACAATCAAGTTAACGCGAACGTACTTGTAGACGCAGCCGAAGCCCCCCAGTAAAGACTCAAACAAATTAGGAAATAGAATATCCAAAATTCGCTCTACTATGGATCGAAGCCGGGACCTCTGCTAGCAAAGTGAGTACTCGCACCACTGCACCGACGACGCCGTCACATTGTTTCTAATTAGGATACGTTTTTGTGTATGTATGATCAAATGGGGACCTGCTAAACGGCTGAATCGATATTTATGACATTTATATATATTCAAGCTTAACAAAAACTTACTTGGTTTACGTTCAAAATATTTATCTATTTATTCCATAATTAATTCAAATTAAAATATTCTTCATTCAAGTAGGCTCAAAAAGCACTTTTGAACTGTCAGTACTCGGTCCTTTCGTAACAAACCTACCTCCGCTTCAGTTAGTTGATCCCACTGAGAAGAAATCGGCAAGAAACTCAGTTACTCTTTAAAGTATAGTTTTGTAGGTTACATTTTTTCGCTTAAATAATCTTCAACATTATAAAATGCCCTTTGCAAATCCAAAACTGATTGCAGTATCTCATTATAAATGCGTATGCTCAACCCGATAAGTGATTTGTGAACCTTCTTCGTTCTAAAATATGGAATTAGAAGTTTGTTTTTATTTGTGTTTAAAGTAAAATCAGTATTATTAAGTAATAAATGGATTGTTCGCTTTTAGTAAACAACAAAATTCTTCAAATCTCCACGGCAGCTACTTGAGTAGAACTGTCAGAAACGGCAATTGTTTATTTTTAATTATAAGTCACAAATATAAATAAGATAACAGTTCTTTTCCACAGAGAGCTGCTAGATTTCGTATTAATTATACAATTTATGTGTATATTTAAATTTATGAATATAATCTATATGATGAATCCGGTACCATTAGCAAAAGTCTCTATTTCACAATATATTAAGGTCGGATTCACTATTCCCAAGAAATTTTAAACTATTTGTGTATCATAATTGTGTAATTGAAACATACATAGTAGCATCACGCCTCATTCCAGGTGCCACGATCCTTGCATATCTCTTTCGCTTCTTTCATTCTCATTAACCCTTTCATACAAGTTCGTCGGTTTAGAATACTCTTGACCTGGCCCTTATTTAAAATGACATCGATTTCTTCCTGGAACGTTCGACTTGGTCTTCCCGGTCCTACTTTCCCATTACTTGACTCATAAATCCTTTTAGTCAGTCTATTTTCATTCATTCTCTCTACGTGCCCAAACCATCTAAGCATACTTTTCTCAATTTTAATAACTACATCTTTTAAAATGCCATATAATTTGTTCTGAATACGTATACATTTTCGTTTCATATAACAAGTTTTTCAAACCACGCCGTTAGTGCCGCCATAGAAAATCTAATGCAATATTTTAATCGAGCGATTCAACGAGATTAAAAAGCAATTATCGATAGGACGCCCCGTGGTGTTACAGCGGCATTGTAATGGTCAGGCGAGCGGAATTAAGAGCAATTGGCCAAAAATAATATATATTTTTCAATTGTTTTAAACTTAAATTTTCGTGGTTTATTAACATATTGACTATTTGAACGGGTACATATCACGATGGCGATTTTTAATTTTTAATTTTGCCGATATTTCGACCCAGTTGCATGGATCGTGGTCACGACGATACTGATCGTCGTATTGTATCGTCGTGACCACGATCCATGCAACTGGGTCGAAATATCGGCAAAATTAAAAATTAAAAATCGCCATCGTGATATGTACCCGTTCAAATAGTCAATATATATTTTTCAATGTTATTGATGAAACTTAATACTAGTTTAACAATACTAATCGTCGTAATACATTTAAATTATACGTTTTAACATTTAGATAAAAATACCAACGACTATAAAAAAATCTATAAACCATCGGTTTATCACGACTATACACAAAAAAGATGTTGCAATAATCTATTTATATAGTCATTGACATACTCTCAATGGTCTAGTGATTAGCATGTTCGGCTACAGAGACCAGGTCCTCAGTTCGAGTCCCGGGTCAGGCCAATTAAAAATCGATATTATGTTTTCTATTAGGATTTTCTCAATAGTTGCCCGAAGTTGTAAATAAGGCAGTGTAGTCCACCTCTGTGCCTCAGAGAGTACGTTGAGCAGTCGGCCCTGGGCCTGATCCCCACATCGAAGTATGAGAGTAAAGGAATGGAGAGTGCACTTGTGTACTATGTGTGTCAACCAACAGATTAGCAACGTGATGGGTCTATGCTCTATCAACCCTATGAGTAAAGAGGCCTGTGCCGAACAATAGGACGTTAATAGAACGCTACTTGCTTTTATTGACTTATATAAAAATGATAATTATATTATATTTCTATTTTCATATAGTAAGCACTTCAGGAGAAGTTTTCTAGTAAATTTTCTAATGTAACTTAAACCATTATTGATTTCAACGCATACATTAAAAAAATCAATAAACTTTGAATTGTTATATTTTACAAAGATTGATTGGTGAAAAAAAAGAATTATTCTTTTTTAAATAAAGAGAGTTCCACAGGGGTTTAGCTGCAAACTTCGATGAACGAAATTTAATGCAATATTCCAATCGACCGATTCAACAAGATTAAAAACCTATTATGCAACCCTCACGGAGAATTATATTGAAGTAACTTTGGTTAGATGAACGAAATTAAAAGCTATTGTTTTCTTTGTTTACATTAACTAGGAAGTCCCCCCGGCTTCACAAGGGTAATAAAAACATTATTATTTAATAAGTAATTATATCGTAAATTTCCAACTGGTATCATGTAATTAAAATTTTGTATCTGCCTTATTAGTTGGTTGGCTGAGTTTTCATTGTTTGGCCGTTGAAACTAGCACACTTGAACTATAATAATTAACCGTACTATTGTATAGAAGATGATTGTTAGCGATCCTGTTTGTGTAAAAATTTATTAACTAAAAACTATTTTCTCATGACGGAATATTGAAAGAAGTGTGAAACCCATAACTTTCTTTTATCACAATAAGAGTATATCCATCTGGGCAATATCATAGTCTGAACAAGACACGACCGGAGATAGATTAGGCACAGGACGAACGATCTAACGTGCTTTTCGTGGCACATATGTGTAGGACACTGCCAACTTCCCAACTCTGGGCAAATACCTAAAATTTCTTAACAGAAAACTCAATATTAATTTTAAGATGATCGGACAAGGAACTCGAACCCAGAATTTCATCAACTGTAACCGAAAAAGCTGATCCCTTGATTAGGTGCAATACACATACGTGATCTTTAGCCATGGTCCATGAGGGCAGAAAGAATTAAAGGTAAAATAAGAATACGGGATATTTGAAAAGCCTCCCAATATTCTGATTTTTATCTGTCGCTTTGAAATCAGACGCTTGAAGTAAAAGTTACCTCAATCCAAGTTTCTTCTCTAAATGCTTCTTCCACTAAACTCCTAAGCAAATCACTAATGAGATGGGTAGCCGAGGTTGAATTTCGGCAAGGATAATATTATTTAACTTTCGACACATTGCTCTATATCAATTAGGATCTCGTGTTTGCTAAAAAGAAAAAATCAAAAAAACATCAATTCTCCTAGTACCGTCGCAATATACATTGAACAACATTTTATATAATCTTAAAAATATTCACTTATACAGCAAAAAGAGCAAAACACACAATTTTAATATAAGAAATAAAAACAAGCTTGTTATGCCTTATTTTAGGGTGAAAAAGGTCCAAAAATCATTTGTTGGGATGAGCATACGCAGTCGTAATAAGATACCCGAATCACTTTTATTTTTTCATTAGCTAAAGGAAAGCTAAGCATTGTAGCCTACAAAAACTACATTTAAAAGAGTAACTGCTTAGTTTCTTGCTGGTTTCCAATCAAATCAAATTAAACATGTCTTTATTCAAGTAGGCATATTACAGCACTTTTGAATCGTCAAATTATATTTTTTTTTCTCCACACTCTGATTCTAATATACGTCTGATGATGATACTCAAAATCGGCTTAAAATCTAAAGTTACGAGGGTTCCTTCGCGCCCTGATCCGAGAAGAACCCACAACAAACTCAGTCGGGTATTTTTTTTTTCCATCATCATTACAATAACAAATTAGTTTACTATATTTTAATTAAAATTAGAGCAATTTGTTCACTCCCAAGCGTTTCTATCGTCTAGGTAATCTTGCAACTTATAATACGATTTTTCTATCAACTTTCTTTTAACAAAGACTTTGAATTTATTAATTGACATCTTTAGAACGTCTTGTGGGAGTTTATTATAGAAACGTATACAGTTACCCTTAAATGAGTTGTTAATCTTATGCAGCCTACTAGAATTTATAACAAGTTTGTTTTGGTTTCGTAAGTTATATGATGTACATTCACTCTTTTTATTAAAAGAGTCAATGTTTTTATGTACATACAACAAGTTTTCTAATATATATACGCAGTGAACTGTCATTATCTTAACTGCCTTGAATTTGTTTCTTAGCGACTCTCTTAGAACCATATTGTAAATCGCACGAACGGACCTTTTCTGCAGCACAAATATGGCATCTATATCAGCAGCATTATCCCAAAGTAGAATACCATATTACATAATGCTGTGAAAATAACTGAAATATACCAGTCTGGCAGTATCAACGTCGGTCAGACGACGAATTCTTTTAACCGCGTAAGCCGCAGAGCTGAGCCTGTTCGATAGACCACTTATATGGGGCCCCCACTGTAATTTATTATCTAAAGTAATTCCTAAGAAAACGGTACTGTCTACAAAGTCTAGTTCCTCATTATTAAGTTTAAAAATGGTTTGCATTTGTTTAACATTAGGCAGACTAAATTTAACACATTTTGTTTTATTTCCGTTGAGCAATATATTATCAGCTTCAAAGTATTGGGTACAATACTTTGAAGCTAAGCTAAGCTCTCTCAATAAAGTGGTAACTTTATTGAGAGAGTTGTTTACGTCATCATAATTTGTTTGTCGCCTATTAATCTTAAACAATAGCGAAGTATCATCAGCAAACAGAACAATGTCATGTTCACCCTTAACAAAGTAAAGAAGGTCATTGATATAAATGAGGAAATGTTTCTTTTGAACGGATTCAACTTTCCGGATCGATAGTAGTTTTCTTAGCAACATACAGACCAATGATTAATCAAAAGTGTTTTTAGCATATTTAAATATAGAATATTTTGATTTTGCTTTGGACATTTAATTGAATATCGTATTGAAATATGTCTGGACTCTCAATTTTCAAGCAACATCAGCCAATTATGTCTGAAGTTCCACATAATGGTTAATCGACAAAGTTCTCAATGTTTGACTTCTCAATACCCCAGTCATCTATAGCGAAATTTCAACAACTCCTTATTTGAGATAATTATAACATACTGCAGTAACATAATTGCTTTTAGTTTTATAACTAGGCTTTGGATGTGAGTTCCAGATTTGATAATCTTATACGATTTCTACCAGACGTCATAGGTTAAATCTGCCGATGGGCGAATTAAGTTAATGAAGTAATGTAAATTTATTTAGGTTAGGTTGTTAGGTTTTAGTATTTTTCTTTCTTGATTAAGTAATTTATTTATATATTAAAAAGTGTGTCTTTAACCGTAATTAAAAACATGAGATATAGTTTTACATTGCAAATATAAAGGTTATTTATTTATAAATTTTTATGGTATACCTACTATGTAATATCTGAACTACACTTTTTGTATAAATTATATTCCGATCTTATTTAGAACATACTGAAAACTACCACCGGACTATTTATCCACTCAAATTCAAATACATTTTTTAGCTTGTAGTAGATGATATTTGATATATACAATGTTTTAAGTAGAATTTGATTATATTACGTGTTTTTTTATAAATTTAAGCATGCAAATTTATAATTACACGGCTCTGAGTGAAGTTTTTTTTCTTTCAATTTATCTCTGTAGAACGGCTTCTCCTAGTTGTTTCATAAACCAATGCTAATTTTTAAATAAATATACTTTAAATCGAAAATAATTGAGTCTTATAAACCATACAATTTTGTAATCAATTTTCATATAAGACAAAAAACATTTTTTTAATGCCCACAATCTTGAAAAAAACTTATATTTCGTAATTGAATACCTTTTTCTTGCCTTGCATATTGCTTGCCGTTTGAATTACTGCCTCCAACAGTATAAACTTAAACAAATTATAAACTGAAACTAAATTTGTCCTGGAATCGAACCCAGAACTCGCACCTATGCCCGGTGAGCCTTTATTATAAGTCCAAGCAGTGTAAAATATGTACAAAACAACTAGCTATGCCCTTATTCATATTAGATTTCGATTTCACGCTCCGCCTAATAGTTAGTCGGTAAAGTTTTCATTGTTCGGTCGTCCGAGTTAGGTCTGTAGCTACACTTTAGCACCTAGCTCCCATACTAGTTATAATTTATGAGTTTAACTTTAACCGACCGACGTTATATGTAATTGCGGTAATCGTTGTGTCATCTTACTGCCATGTTGTATTCGTAACAACAACCGTTAAAATTTAACCTGACTTTAAGCAAATACAACGACAAATGTAGAATATATTCTATGAACGATGACGTTGAACGAGCGATTTAAATTTTCCCATTTTAACGATCATATACTAGCGCTTGAGTGTAATCTCACCTGATAACATAGCTTATTGATATCATGCAAGTTATCACCCGTATGGATTAATGCCCTCAGCAATGAATAAAACCTTTTTACGGTGGACCCAGAGAGTAATAGCGATTAGAGCGATAAGAGGGTACAGTACATATGTACAGTATCCTGGACAGAAGCAACTCTTCTGGTGGGTAATCCCCTTGGGAGTTGAAGGTTGAAGTTCTGGCAGCTTCTTACCAGTGCAGAGCAGTTGTGAGGGCCAGAGGGGAAACACCTGATGCCGACGAAGTCAAGAGGGTCAAAGTTCTTGCAGACAGAGCCTTGATCCAAAGATAGAAGGAGAACCTCGGGACCCCAGTGGCTGATGTAGCCATAATAGGAGCGCTCCGCCCAAACTTGGAGCAATGACTGAACAGACAACACTGATTGCTTTTCTACCGGTTGGTGCAGGTGTTAACCGTTTATCTCGGAAAATACCTGCACCAAATCGTAGGCTGTGAGTTGTCGGCCACCTGCCACAAATTGCTACTGCAGACACAGCGCACCACTCGGTGGCCGAATGTCCCGCATGGGAATCTCAGCGTCATCTTCTGATGTCGCTTCTTGCTGGCTTGTATTATAGGTACGGTGCTTGTCAGCGAGCGGTCCTGGAATGCTGTTGCCACCTTCTGCGAAACTATCATTTACTTGGAAGAGAGCCAAGTGAGAGGATGAATGCAGTCGGAGCATAGTACCCCCGACGGAGGGGAGTGGGAAAGAGGAGACGGAGATTTATCCAACTCTTCCCCCTGTAATTCACTTTTAAGCCGGCTTCGTTCGAAGGGGCCAAGGTGGAATGTCCCGACGAACCTCTGTTCCTTCCATTCACGAATGACAAAGGATTCGCTGGGTTTAAGAGGGTATTCTGGTATTTCCAGCGAGTCCCACTGTCTGTCCCTTAAGCGGGGTGCGTAAATGCATTACCCTGCGCAAAAAAAATTGTACAAGTTATTATATAAGTAGTATTGTATAGTATTTAGCTATGTATGTCGGAATGCAGTAGTCTGTGGAACGCTGGTGCCATCTGTCTATGGCGTGGGACAGAGTCATACGTCGTGAGCCAACGGCGGACTAACTCCCGAGTGATAGTCCACCAGAGCGGTCGACTGATGAAACTGTCGCGTTCCTAGCTATTATAATTAATAAGTTTTTGTAAATTTTTACCGGCAACATTAAGTGATTGAACATTATAATCTGAGTTAATAAAGTGTTTGATTGCACCAACAGTACCCATCAACGCCCACACAGTATGGATGTGATTTCATCTCGAAATGCAGAGTTAGTAAAAAAATACAAAGCATCCCACGCTTTTAGAACAATTCTTATTCAAAGAATTATTTTCTACTTTTTAGCTTGATAATACCTAAAAGTATTAGTTTTTTAAACTATGATTTATTATTAACTGGAAATAAGTATTTTATGCTAATTAATAATGATTCGGTTGAAAATAAAACTTAACTGTAAATTGAAATAGTCAAACAAGTTACTAGAGAAATTTGAAATATAAATATCTTCTACGGAAGGAAATTGTATACGGGACTTTTAATATTTTTAATTTCGAGTTATAAAATTGAGATCGAATCTTTTCTACTCTGGCTATACATTAAGAAAATTACTTCAACGTTGCTTTCAAGTAAATTTTCTCAGTACTTAATATTAGGACGTTTAATCACAATTTTCCTGTGAGACTACGTAATAGGATTAAATATATGTACAATATGTGAAACACAAATGTTCCAACTATATCTCTTATATAATGTGAAACCATCAGAACCATATGCATTGTTTTAGGTCACAAACTCACTTAATCACTCACAAAAAGATAAAAAAAGTATACACAATTTACTTAAGTGACTTTTTTCGCGATGTAGGTGATTACTAAGTCCAGATTTCCTCATTTATTTACTGAAGTTGGTTCTACTAGGGTAGAGGCACTTATATTTGCAAAATTTTCATTGAAATCATTATTGATTAGATTTATCAATACAGATTCAGAGAGTGTTACTTAAAATAAATTAAAATAATTCTAAGTTTATGTATTTTTTTATTGTTAATTAATTTTAAATGTTGTGTAGGTCTATAAAAAGAACATGGTATCAGACTCACACTTTTTTTAAATATTTTACTGTGAGTGTGTCTCTTTTTCTATGTGTTTTATGTTCCGCTAAATATACCGGTGTGCATGTATATAAGCACAATGCACATGCACATATTATTTTTGTATGGTGTGGAATTACAAAATACATACAACCCTAAATTGTCACCTATCTACCACCAAACACTATTTTTTAATAGCTATAATAGTTATATATACAGCATATCAACGTTTGCTTAGTCGTAGTATATATATACTATTTTCGTATATATTTTTGTATGAATGTAGAAAGTGTATTTTAAACTTAAATTATTAGTTTGTTTGTTAAAGTATAAATATATGAAGTAAATTAGAATCCTGTTTAGAATTTTCATTTCAAACTGTATTCGATATGATTTAGCTGTTTCCCTTTCATATTTAGAATATAGCAGTAATCTAGTTATATTAAAAGGTATTCATTAATTTTATTGTTGTAGAGTAATGGTAGGATAATATCAGCAAGTATTGAAAAACCATGATTAAACCAACTCTTACTGTGGTAGAGCCTCCTCGTAATTGGTACGACGGAGCTTCCTATAGAAAATCAGAGTGAAATAGCAACGTTATTTTGCTATGTTTAGTTTTGATTATATATTTAGAACCCATTGGGGTTAAGATAAGAGGTACTAGACTATTCACACACACATACATATATAATAAATGTCTCTATTTCTCTATTTAAAGGCGTGAATGCTGAAATAATTTAGCTGCTTCTATTTTTTGTTATGTTTGTTACAGTCAGGAGATGGTCCTAATGAATGAAAATATTAAGAAAGTTGCGTCGATTATAAAATAATTTAATCATCTAATTTGATATTCTAATGTAACCTTTTTTTTGACGCAGGGAAATGCCTTTACGCACCCCGTTCAGACAAAATCTAAACGGGAGTGTGGGACTCGCTGATAGTTAGCCAGAATACACCACTAAAACCCATCGATACACTTCCCGTCCTTTTATGGAGCACGAGAGGATCGGTTGACACAATCTACCCTGGTACTCCGGGATACTCACGCTGGGAAACTTAGGAAGGGAGTAGGAGAAGCGCAAATCTACGCCTCCTACCTCCCAACCTCTTGCGCCGGAGAAAAGGAACGTCTATTGAGTCCTTCCTTTGCCTCTCATGTTCCTCCTTCATTTTAATGTAACCTGCTTAATGTTTTAGTAAATGTGAATGTTTTTAAAGTAACATTATGAGCGTTTAACATAATTTTCTGCGATTGGCAGCTCACTAAGAACAGTTTTCCTCATATTTTCACGAGAATCTGGAGGTATAAGTGAGAAGCAACCACATTCTGCACGATTTACACAACTTTAAATTTGTCATACATGTTCATTTCGCGATATTCTCATCGGATGTTGCCATATTTCAACGGTATCATGAAATACGCAAGTAAGACCGTGGGGAACAGGTACATTGAAATTAAATTACAATCTTTTTACAGCAAAATATATAATTAGTGTTAAAGAGTCAGTAATTACTATGCAAAAATTCTCGATCAATCTTAAATGTCACGAAAGTATTACATTAACAGCATTTCACGGTTATTAATTTTACCTATATTTATCGAGATGTTTCACAATAATTGGTATTTAAGAGATTAACCAAGCGTTTGCTAAAACCCTCCCAAATTACGTAAAGTCCCTTGACCTTTTAAACCGGTCCCCAATGGGGACAGACTGGCATTTCATTCATTTATTGGAGCAATATTTTTCATTGAATAATATTCACTACATTATTCAATTTAAACGTGAAATAATTATAATAACTTTTGCCGGAAACTTTGTCCATGTTGTTCAGATTTTCACCCCTGATTTTTTTACTTAACAAAAAAAAACAGTTTTCTAGATATAATATAAAAAATATCTTGGAAAATGAAAATTGTAGAAGTAATGTCATGTGTAGAATTATAGAATAGTAAAATCAATTACACTGAAAAATCTTTGTTGGAAATATAAATAATAGATCAGCAAGGTATTAAATAACGTTTTTTATTTAATTATTCACTGATTTCGCAGATTAAAAGAGACAAAAAAATCTGGATAGAAACACAAATAATTAATAAGTATCATCTAAACATGTATGTTTATATAATAGTAAAAAAGATAATAATATGAACTAACAATTAAACTTTTTGTTTCAGATTATTGCAGTTCAAGGACCTCCAAGTTTCATTGAATAAGATATAAAAGGTATGAAAAATACGTTGTTTTAAATATATTTATCATTTTCATTAAAGAATTTATTCAAACCGAAAATAATTATTAAAAATATAAATTACATAATTTAAAAGTTTATGTAATCTAACAAGAACGAGGTTTTCTTTAAACGAATTTTACCTTTTATAACCACTTTGATTATTCTACGTATTTTGAATAATATGAAATACGAAAGAATATAAATGCAATCCTTACTAATATTATTAATGCATATGTAACTCTGACTATCGTACTTTCACGCCAAAACTACTGGACCGATTAAAATAAAATTTGGTACACAGACAGTCACGAGCCTGAGAAGGGACATAGGCTACTATTAAAGGTACAACGTAGATGATCACTAATAACGAGTTTCCAATATTCCCACGGAATACGGCTATATAAGCGAAAAAATATTTAGCAGTTTGACTTGAAATTAGACTATTATTATCCTTTCACGACGTTGTCTCTTAATTTAAACGTGTTTCCTCATTTATACACGCCATTCGGTTATAATCTAAACTTACTAAGAGATTTCCTTTACTATTAAAGCTTTTGATCTGACATTCGCCCTACATGTTTCTTTCGCAACATAAACTTGCATTAATAACGTGTTTTCCGTTATTCCAACGGAATCAAGAAATGCGTATGTAACACCGCGAGGAAAACCTAGTAATATATAAAAATCTCGCGTAAAAACCCGTTGCTATCGTTGTCCTCATGAAACAGCTTGACCGATTATTACGTTTTTTTTGTGTATTACGGTAAGTTTTAAAAATAAAAATTTTAACAAAAAAAGAACCGCTTTTAATCAATCTCTTCCAAACAAATAAATATGCTCTAAAAAGTAAAAAAATATTACGTATCTTTATTAGAGTTAAATCAAAAGAAATGAAAAATGTTGAACTACTTAAAAGTCTCTAAAATTATTACGGTAATATAATGTAATTACAATTAGTATTATATTTTGGTCGGTGTCAGGCAAAGTAGGCGTATCCCTTTTTTATCGCTGGGAAAGGCTTTTACGCACTTCGGAAGAATAAGAATTCTTTCAACCGGGAGTGAGGGACTCGCTGAAACCAGAATATCCACTAAAACCCAGCGCATCCCTCGTCATCCTAGGATGAGATCACTAGAGGGTCCCATTTCGTATTCCACTCTAGTGACCTGGATGATGCCGACTATAACAGTCTACAGTTTACTGAGGGGAAAAGTGGAGCGCAAACCTGCGCTTATTGCCACCCAGCCTCCTTCAACGGAGAGGAAGGGCATTAGCAGCATCCTCCGTTTGCCTCTCATTAGCCTCCTTTAGCGAGATGACGGAGGCGTATCCTGCGTGTCCACTTGGCAGCTCTTACCTATAACTATTACCTCCTCCTTTTTTGAAATCGGTTAAAAGTCTTAAAGTCTTTTTCATCCTCTTACTTCCATTTGTATCTCTACAAGAAATTGCGCTGATCAGTTAGTTAATATATAATAACAACTCGGTACGCCGCAAAGTTTTCAAAGTTATACCAATGAACAAGACAGTTCACAACTTGTAAATTACAATGACACAGGTCAAAAGTTGGCGTGAAGCGGTTATATTGACATAGTTCCCAAACTATATCCGGTTCAGGTTCAAGAACTTTAAATTGTCAGTTTACTTCTAATAGACACCCCTAACATTTGTTTTACTAAACTTACAAGGCAACTGAACGAATTGCTCTAATCGATATAGAGTAAAATAAAAATATATCCTTTAATATATTAGGAATATTTGAATTTGATTTGAAAACAAGGTGTCTTAGTCATTTTTTACACTAGAAATACCAAAAATCAAACAAGCATTTGAAGTTTCTCTCAGCATCTTCATCTGCGTTGACTTCAGAATTTGACTTAGAGGGTACTTTCCCTATCTATAATGTTTTTGTCTAATATAAAAATTAAATTGTTAAACTAGATAATTTATTGGGATAACAACTATTGAAGGCCAGACTGATGTCACGGTGCGAGTATTCCTTCCAAGAGGTCCTGAGCTTTTTTTTATTTTAGCTTGGTCTAAGTGAGGCTTCGAGCGTGACAATTATCACCCTACCAGCTTATCTGTGTCGTAATGGTCTGTAGAAAATATACGAGGTACATTACAATTTACCAGATGAGAAGACTAATTTTTAACTGCAACGTGATTTACAATCAGATGATATGTGTTCAGCTAAAAAAACAAACCTTATGTATGAAACAATAATCTAGGTCCAAAAACCATTAAACGTCAAAGTACAGTCAAATCTGTTCAGTAGTTTTAATAAAGAAAAAGTCAAATGCAATCAAATCTTACTTATATTTATACAAATCTAAAACTTAGGGAGAAGGAAAGGAAGATATGTTAAGAATTTAATTGTCATTAAAATAATAAAACTGTCGAAAATTAATACACATAATTTTTTTAATAAATTATAATATAAATTGAAATACCACGTGTTTTTGTCAATATTACTAGTTATTAATTAAATTTTGTGAATTTAAAATTTAGAAAAGAGAATTTATGAAATTTTTTATTTTACATTTCATGAAAAATAGTGTTATAAATTATTAAATGACGGATGGCAAATTGTAAATATTAAAACTACCTAACCTTCAAACGAATTACATGCTAAAAAGGCTGCACATCTTCGTGACGCTAATCACGCGTTTAATCCGTAAAAATTTTACTCTCATGCGCCTAAAATAATATTGCTATTAAAAGATGGTGATATAAATTTTGCTACAACTTGGTTCAACTCAACATTCTAAATTCTCATAAGTGCTTGTTTTTCGTACTTATACAGATATCTCGCTAAGATATGACATCTTTAATTATTCTACAAAAAATCAGTACTGTGTTCTCATTCTACCTATTATATTCAAAACAAGTATTAAAAAAAGGGACGTGTAAAAAAAATATAGAAAGTGCGAGTGGATAGCAGAAATTTAACAACCATTTCAAAACATTAAAAAGCTTAATTATTCGATTAACTCTTTAGTATGACATTAATAAATAATACTCCAGCATCCATATGCAAATTTCAAAATACTATTTACAAACCACCATTGTGTTTTTATATAATTTATCGATATCTAACAGTCGGGATATGTACCCGAAAATAATATTGATTGTTGATAAATCACGAAAGTTTCAGTTCCAGACATTTAATACTTATTTAAACTACGGAGATAGATAATCACAAAAACTGTATGTGATAAAACAGAATGATAATTCTGTAAATTATAGTGACAAGGCCAAAGTTTTAGTGGAGCGGGCCGTACCACATCCAATCGACATAGTTCCTAACTGTATCGAGTTCAAACGCGGTTTACATTGTTAGTTTAATAGGAAACTTGACTGATGAAGGATTAATATGAATAATACGGATTATTATACAAGCATTAAACCTTAATTATATTCGTACCATACATTTTCAGACTTAAATAGTTCAAGTTTTAATATAGCTTGCGTAAGGGCTTTGGTTAATTGTTAAATATGTAATAACTGCTTTCGTAAAAAAAGGAAAGTAGCAGCCCTTTAACGTCCCAGTTCGGTACAGGCCTCCTCACTCGTATGAGAGAGGGCTTTAGAGCATAGACCCACCATGCTGTGGATTGGCAGGCATAGTACACAAGTGCACTCTCTATTCCTTCACTCTCATAGTCAAGACAAGACCGGAGAGAGATCAGGCGCAGGACCGACGGCTTAACGTGCTCTCCGAGGCACGGGGGTGGATCACAATTTAAAATTAACGGAAAAGCAAAATAACGAAAGTCGGCAGAATCTTTTATAACATCTCCGGATATTTGAGTCACCTATCGTATGGTCAAGTGATTGTCTCAGTTAAATATGAAGATCAATGGAACTCCTCAACGGCTTACAGTAAGGGTGCGATTTTTGGCAGAATATATAAATGTCTGTAATCAAATAGCAATGAGCACAAGTTTGTTGCTGCATTCCAATTTTTATAAGGTGTATTATCTATAAGGCTGTGGTAGCCGGGGGCTTTTGCTTGCTTTTGCATAGTAGTGTTGTGCTTTTTTATGTTGTTGTTGTGATTACCATATAAAAGACTGGTGATAGCAGGGTGGCAAAATAACTGACCTGTTACGTACGGGTATTAGGTTGCGGGTTCGATCCCGGGTGTGACGATATCATTGTTAATTTAACTTTGTAAAGTTGTCTCATTTTAAACGGTGCTGTCTCATATGAGCACGTTTTTTAGGTGTACATATATTGAGATAAATTTGTTACTTTACTTCAGATTCATTAAAAATCAAATTATAAAAGAAATTACAAAAAAAGAACCGCCTTCAAAACAAAGTCTTACAAATGTATTAATATGCTTTAAAAAGTAAAAAATTATTGCGTATTCTTTTAGAGTTCTTCGTATTCTTAAATATGGAGTCAGTGTCAGCCAAGGTACCTACATATACAAGCTATAGGTGGAAGTTGCGCCGGAGCTGCCAAGTGGACACGCGGGACACAGCTACCTTCGCTGACGCCGAATCCGAATATAAGAATACGAAGAACTTTAAAAAAGATTACGCAATTATTTTTTACTTTTAGAGCATATTAATATATTTGTAAGCTTGTTTTGAAGGCAGTTCATTTTTTGTTAAAATTTTTATTTTTTGTTATTGAATTCCAAATTTTTGAAACCTAAATAAAAATATGCATTTCGGTCGCCTTATAGAGATAAGTGATTGTTGTATAAAAAGAATGAAATATCAAACACACACAATGTTACGTTTGATTATATTAAGAAATTATAAATGGTACATCAATTTATTGTGGAAACGGAGCGCGTAGTCAAACAAAGCCGTTCATGTGCATACTTGCAAATATTATTAATGCAAGGCGATTAAATAAACAACTTGCAACTTAGGCATAAACTGTTAATTTCATAAGATTATTTAATTATTTATTCAACTAAATCTCATATATTAAAATCTAGTGTTACAATGGTGTCTTACTGAATTGACTTTTGACTGATTTTTATGAATTGTTTTCGTAGGTCTGAAAAGGCTTTAAATAATCTGTCATACAAAATAATTACATAAGTTACAATCAAAACTTCCCTTAAAAGAATTTCATGGATATCGTAAAAGTTTTCAGAGATTTAAAAAGTGGAGGTATAGCGGCTAGCCGTACAGGATATGGCAAACTTACAAAAGCGTCAGATATCGTATACTTTAAGGCCTTGATTCAAGTGTATGCAGTTGTGTGGGTCAACTGCTGTAAAATAACATCATCCACAAAATAGCTACAAAATTTGAATTACAATTTAAAAGTTACAAATAAGTACGATTTAAATAAGGCGAATAAAAAGATTATCATCATTTAAATACAATTCTAAAATTATTCTATGTTGATGACATGGTCAAAAATTTAGTATGTAAGTAGCAGCCGATTAACGTCTCACAGCTGGGCACGGGCCTCCTTACTCATAGGAGGGAGAGTTTTTAGAGTATAGACCCACCACGCTGCTTCTCTGCGGATTGGCAGGCATAGTACACAAGTGCGCTCTCTATTCCTTCACTCTCATAGTCCGAAGTGACGGGAATCCGGCATTCGCGGAGAGAGATCAGGCGCAGTACCGACGGCTTAACGTGGTCTCCGAAGCACGGGGGTGGATCACACCGCCAACTTCACAACTTCGGTTAAATAATGAAAACTCGTGATAGAAAACTCAATATCGACTTCGAATTGGCCCGACACGGGACTCGAACCCAGGACCTCATGTCTGTAGTCGAACATGCTAACGACTAGACCAATGAGGCAGTTCAGGTCAAAAATTTACTTAGAGCTAACATATTGAAGCAACGTAGTTGAGAACTTGTATCACTTACTGTATTAAGTTGGGGCTTAAGTTGTTAGTTCAACAGTTAACTTGAGTGACAAAGGATTACTAACACAGGCTAATTTAAAGGCTTTAATGAGCATTTAAATTGAAATACAGCGGGAAGTTCCAGAGTAAGACAGATATTGTCAGAATACAAGCTTATGTAGCGGTACAGATGCACCATCTGATCAGTAATAATCCAATGATATAATAGTGCAAGTTCAGGGGTTTGAGATTGCGTTGCGTCTATGTAACTTCCTCCGGCTGATGATAATTATTTGATTAGTTAGAATCTGCAACAAATTCTCATACCGGGCAAGCATTCCAACATTTTCAGGCCTCCTTATTAAAATGTAGTCTTCGAGTTACATACTCGTATCGTTAGTAGATAGTAATAGATAGTATACATAGTTGCAGCTTAAATTTATGACTCACAATTCAGACCCACACGTTTCTCCTCTGTATCTCCTTCAATCCTCCTACTTTCCAAGAGATGCCTCAGAGTATACTTTAAAGCGTAACATGAAGCATTATTTGTTAAAAAAACAAAAGGAAGCATAAAGTTATTGTGCTGAATTATCTATATCGTAGCACCAAGAAAAAAACGAGGACTGATTTATTTAATTTTATACTATTAATCTTTT
This sequence comes from Elymnias hypermnestra, assembly GCA_015832385.1. NCBI lineage: Eukaryota > Metazoa > Arthropoda > Insecta > Lepidoptera > Nymphalidae > Elymnias > Elymnias hypermnestra. Next base: position 2,080,101 of record JACTOM010000028.1, read on the forward strand.
TCATTTTTTTTATTGCTGACAGTTTAGAGTTTGATTGTAATTTCACCTGATAGTATGTGATGATACAGTCTAAGAAGGAAGCGCGCTAAGCTGGGTAAGAGGCATTATTAATACACTACACAGCATCGTATTGGAACACAAAATTCTATGTTTTGGCAATACGTCTTTGCAGGTAGGGTGGTAGCCAAGGCCGAAGCCTCCCACCAGTCCAGACTCAGACAAATTAGAAAATACAATTTTCTAAATTCGCCCTATCGGGGATCGGACCCGGGCTGTCTGCTAGCAAGGCGAGTACTCGCACCACTGCGTCAGCGAAGCCGTCAAATCGTTTATCATATAATAATTTGTCTATCTTCTTATTTATATTTACTACTTTATCTTTTTATTGACTACGTTTAGATTATTATGCCGAGTGTGTCAGAATTAAAAATTAACTAGTGTTAGGACTAGATATCATTTTTTTATCAGCTGTTTTGTTTTTTACTATTTGTTTTTTTTTAACATTGTAACACGCTGTGGCGTCATCGGGGTCGAAGCTGAAAATCAGCGTCATGTGTTCTATCAATCAATACATGTCAATTGCTGAGCTGTAAACCTTTTCAAGTTAGTGGTGTTACAGACTGTAACGCTGCAGAGCTAGGTTAAGAATACTGCTTGTAACACATTATAGAATAAATATTTCTTTCTTTCTGGTTATGCCTGATTTGATTACACAAACATAAAGCGAGGATGATTAGCTCACCATCATAACATATTAAATTCTTATCGTTTGTCTACTATGATTTGTGTAACGAAATGCTTGTTAGTTTTCGATATTTCAAATCATGGTCTTACAAGCGTTCCACAAAGTGAAGATAATATGCTGAAACAACACCGAGTAGCCCGCAAGTTATTGAAGCCGAATCACGCACGATTTAATCCTTTATCGTTGAGCAAGCGATGGCTTAAGCCGACAGATGGATTAATAGCAGTTCTCTATTGTTGTTCAGAATACGCACTGTGTCGGCCTAAATACCCAATCTTGCGACGATCTTACAGACGAGGACAAATAAGAGTTATAAACGTCCAGTGGTCGAGAGTCCACCATATTACCTCTTATATTTTTCTCTTTCAGTATTCCTTCTCCATGAAACTATAGCTGTACGCAGAATATTTAAGACAGAGATTATAAGCATTATTTGTTGTATTAACATATGCAATGGAAAATTATGAATAGACTTTTTAAAATGTAAATTTTGACAATGACAAAATGGTTGTAAATAAGTATGAAATTAATTTTATTGGCAGTATAACAACGTTTTTAATAGGAAAGGTCTAAGAGATTCGGACCTAAACTATATAACAGTCAATCAAACTCTCACTCTCAAAATAAATAACTTAATCGATAGAAATCGTTGCAAGCATTACACCATATTTAGTGGCAATACACCAACAATACTCTTTAGCAAAAACAATAAAGAACTTTTACCCATTAATATTATCGCTCTTAAACTTGTTATTAATGCCCGATTGCTGGTTATATACCTCCTTATTGATAGAAGAAATGTTTCCAAATTCCTTCACGAATTGTTCGCAAACGAACATTAAAAGTACAAAATATTTGGGTTAATAAAATAGCTTACCGTCAAACATCCTCCAAATATCCTTTTTATAAATATGAAACAAAACATTTATATAGGTAGACCGTCAGCTCGCGCTGACTGAAGCGGACCCTCGTCATAGGACACATGCACAGTCGGTCGCTTATGAAACGATGTATTTTGAAATTGAAATATCACGGCTCCTGGCCGAAGATATTTTTAGGTTCATAATACAAAAATGTAGAAAACGTTTCTTACAGAATTGAATTTTAATATTAGCCAGCTGTAGTCAATCACTGTTGCTCGCAACCGACTGCGGAAGTACCTTAAATATCTCAAGAAGTAATAACACTGTTGCAGCGTGAATATGGGAACAAGAACCCCAGTAAGAAAAGCCAGGCAAAATAGGCCTTTAACCAGCAATATAGTGGTAGTACGGTTTGTTCTGCTAATGTTCATTCGCGATGATTCAATCTGGTAAACTGTAAGTTCGGTTATCCTTACTAATAATGCAAAAGAAACTCTGTTTAAAGAGTTTTAAATAAAACTTTGTACACAGATTGTACAGTGCACAAAAAATGACAATGGCCACTTTATACTGAGAAACCCCGACTTTGGGATCGGGAGTGAGGGACTCCGCGAGGGGGAAAAACTCGCAACACCCACTAAAACCCAGCGGGACCGTTGTCAACCATGATTGGGGAGCCAGAGGTTCGTTGAGGCATTCCTCTCTGGCCCCTTGATTGTAGCTGGCTTATAGATTTTCTACAGGGGCAAGAGTTCTATGAACCTCCTACTCCTCTTCATCGGGACCGGAGTGCCTCAGCGACATTCACCCTTTCCCTTTGTCGTGCCTCCTTAAGCGAGATGACAGTCTCGCAAAAGGAGGCAACCGCTCTCCAGGCCTGCTTACTGATGAGTATTGCACCCATAATACTAGCTTGTGAGAGGTCTGTGCCGATCAGCAACGTCATAATGAGTCGCTGAAAATCCCAGGCGGGATATTCTGCCACCGTGTGGTTTGCTGTGTCTAAGTCCTGCCGAGATAGGGGCGGATCGCCCCTACTATGGCCACGCTCGCTACTGGGTACCTGAGATCCTCCTTCCACCTTTAGGTCAAGGCTCTGTTAGCTAGAACCCTGACCCTCCTTACTCCGTCAGCGTCTGGTAATTCCCCTCTCTTTCTCGCGGCTACTTTGCACATTTAAGTAACCGTGAGAACTTCAACCCTCCCATCGGGGATCACCTGCCAGGGAATAAGACATGCAATGGGAGGAATTATCGTCATTATAAGAGCTAGAAAAGTAATAAATTATGCTGTTAATTCGATATACATACATATTATCGTATCAAAAGTTTGTAAAAGCTGTAACCTCAAGTGTAAAATAACAATCCTTTTTTAATATTACAAATGTAAAAGTTCTTTCACGCAACTACCGAACCGATTTAGTGTGAAATACTGATGAAATGAAATTTGGTCTAGAGCCTGAGGAAGGACTATCGTCCAGTATTTTCCAGCTCTCTCTAGTATTTAGACGTATGTGTCTTATTTCTAAAATAATTAGTTTTAATTTTAACACTTACCCAAAAACACTATTTCTCACACAGATAGTTCCTTTAATTCAAAATATAGCATATATTCATGGTATTCATCTATATAAAAAGGAATGTTTTTTGTAGTAATAAATTGGGAAACATTTCGGCTGAACCATCTGGTTTATTTGCAGAACTAGCAGAAAGGACTGCTGTATAAGGGAGCGATGAAGTTGTACGAACCCTTTTTGACTTAGTTACAACATACTTCCCCAATATCTTTCTGGTTTTAAATATTTACTTTCATCACTCATAAGTGTAAGTATTATGTTATGCCATTTACATATAACCCAACACAAATACATAAATCGCGGGGTCCGGGTTGCTTAGATTCAACTTGACTATAGGAGAAAAGTTCCTACAAGCCTGACTTAGGCAGATATAACCTGATTGTAGCGATGTTCTACATACGAATAAGATTATAAAACCAGCAGGAAAATTCTACAGTTCCTCGTGTACTCCATTTTAAAAGCGCTCTAAAAGCCTACATGAATAAAAATTTTCTCATTTGATTATAGACTGAGCGAAAGTATAATGCAATTCTCTTACGAAGAAACACAAACGCGACTTACACGCTCACGAGTTTATACAATTTTTATACTTGTTTTTTACCTTTTCTTATTTAAATATTATTTTAGTTAAGGTTATATAAACAAAAAATGCTCGCTTATTACGGCTTGGTTATCTTTTGGCAGCCTGTTATTATAATAAATAATAGTAAGGATAAACAACCGACATAAAAAGAACAGTTCCTAATCTAGCACGAACGAATTAAACTTATTTCCTCTAAAGAAGCTTTTAAACTCCTTAATTAAGCTTTCTATAGATGTAGTAGCATAATTTTTTATAAATTTGTTTTTTAATGAAATACATTTAATATTTTTAAAAAAATCTGTTATTAAATCAAGTGCCATCAGGTATACTTAAAAAATACACGAATAACAACGTGTTTTTATTAAAGATTGAAAATCTCTTATTAAGATATTTCACAGAATATTTCAGAACAGGAATATTCTGTACTAGCTGTGCCCGCCACTTTGTTCGCATAAAATAGTGGTTTTCAAATAAAATTTTGGTTGAATTTTTGATAATCTATGCTAATTATTTCACAAGTAAGACACATATATATAAATAATTGATATAATGAGCTAATTTGCTTCTTTTCTTTTTGAAGCTCTAGACTATCTGAATAATGTATTTGTAACTACTATCTGTATCTGTATCTGTAAATTTCTTTAAAATCGGTTCATTAGTTTTGTCGTTAAAGCGCTACAGTCAGACAGAGTTACTTTCAGCATTTATAATATTAGTAAGGATGTAACGTTTGTTATTACCCTCGTGGGTAAAACTTTTACAAACTTTGATTTAAGTAAGTAAAGTAAAAGTAAGTAGCAGCCCATAACGGTCCCACTGCTGGGCACAGGCCTCCTCGCTCCTAGGCGCGAGGGTTTTTAGAGCGTAGACTCTACTCCACTGCGGATTGGCAGTCATAGTACAAACAAATGAACTCTCTATTCCTTCACTCTCAGAAACCGATGTGACAGGAATCCGACACGACCGGAGAGAGATCAGGCGCAGGACCGACGACTTAACGTGCTCTCCGTGCACAGGGGTGGATCACACCGCCAATTTCCCAACTTCGGGCAAATATTGAGAAAATATTAATAGAAAAACTCAATATCCATTTTTTAATTGGCCTGACACGGGACTTGAATCCACGACCTCATGTCTGTATTCGAACATGCTAACCACCAGACCAATGAGGCAGTTGAACTTTGATATATATTTATTTATTTATATCGTAACAACTTAAAAAAATCTTTCAAGCTTCCAGTTTTAAAAGTGACGCTATTTTCATCCCTTCCAAACATTTTTTCGCTTTTAAAAGTAAACTATGTCCTTTCTCAGACTCTAGACTTTCTGTGTGCCGAATTTCATTTAAATCGATTTAATAGTTTTGGCGTGAATGCGCGACAGACAGATAGTTACTTTCGCATTTAAAATATTAGTATGGATAGATGATTTTATATAGATAATAGTGGAAATTGAAAAAGATTATCATAATGTCTTGTATTCATTTAAAATGCTTTGACATAGGTTTTAGCCGATTACCTTCTATTCATAATAGAATCCCATCGTCACCCTAACTCCTTATTTTAAAGTAGCACCCTAAAATTTACAATCCGTATAATAAAATTACCCTCTTAATATTTCTTTGTCATTCGACTGACTTTTACGAGTATGACTGTATTCAAAATGTTGACAATGTCTCGATGGGTGGCGCCATTACGTTAATAAAGTTTATTTTAAAGGGTTCTGCGCTGAGGGTTTATTGATTTTAATTTGGGTTTGAATGCATAAAAACGTCGACTTTGAATATTACTGCGACTTTATAAAATTTGTATACAATACTAATAATAACGTAATAGCTATAAGGGTTATTTCTATTGCTTAGTAATTTGAATAAACCGATGACTGCTGCGGTCTTTACAAATTGACATACATACATACATACATAGCATCACGCCTCATTCCCATAGGGGTAGGCAGAGACAACATCCTTCCACTTGCCACGATCCTTGCATATCTCCTTCGCTTCTTTCATTCTCATTAAACCTTTCATACAAGTTCGTCGGTTTAGAGTACTCTTGACCTGGCCGTTATTTAAAATGTCCTGGATTTGGTCCAGGAACGTTCGCCTTGGTCTTCCCCTTCCAACTTTCGCATTCACTCTTGACTCATAAATCCTTTTTGTCAGTCTCCTTTCATTCATTCTCTCTACATGCCCAAACCATCTAAGCATACCTTTCTCAATTTTAGTCACTACGTCTTCTTTTAGCGGCTACCGACGACTCTCCTTATGTAATCGGTCTACCTTGTGGGAGGTCGGTCCACCCACCTACACTGCGCCGGCTGGTGCGGGGTCGCCACTCCAACACCTTCAGGCCCCAACGTCCATCGTTCCGTCAGACTATGTGCCCGCCCATTGCCACTGCAGGTTCGCGATTCATAGGTCTATATCGGTGACTTTGGTTCTGCTACCGATCTCCTCATTCCTGATTTGATCGCGTAGAGAAACTCCGAGCATTGCCCTTTTCATCGCACGCCGAGCGACTCTGAGCTTTCGTATGAGGCCCATAGTCAGCGACCACGTTTCGGAGCCGTAGGTCATCACTTGTAGGCCCGCCTGTTGAGAAACTTTGCCGAGGTCATCGATCATTGCATTGAGATCTTCCAGAGTCTCGGCCATAATGACCACGTCATCGGCAACCGTACATGAGTGATGTACTCGCCATTGATGTTGATGCCCAGTCCGTTCCACTTCATAAGCTTAAAGAGGTCTTCCAATGCCGCAGTAAAGAGCTTCACAGATAATAAATAAGATATCAATAAAACTGTTGCGGAAAAAGTTCAGTCATATAAACACATATACGTATATGAGGATTAAATATATAGATTTATAGAATATTCGATATTTATTGTAAAAACACGATTAAAATTTCCTCTACGATCCGTCGCGTCGGGCAGAAAAAACATAATCCAGCACTAGCCGTCGGCAAAAACGGCCTGTTTACATGAAACGGCACTCTGGTAAAAAGGGTAAAGAGGTATCATCACAATATACCCTTTACTCCTAACAATGTCGGCAGCCATGTTTAGAGAGCACTGCCTTGTCAAGATAATTGACCTATTATCATAACTGACCAACGAAATATGATTTTATTCAATTTTCTTATAATTCTCTTGTGAATGTTACAAACCCAAACTCAAAATATCTTTACTCAAGTAGGCTCAAAAAGCACTTTTGAATCGTCAGTAGTATGTCCGTTGGTAACACATCTACCACAGGTTCGGAAAGTTGAATTCGCTGAGTAGAAACCGGCAAGAAACTCAACCTTTACTCTTTTAAAGATAGTTTTGTATGTTACAATGTGTAATATTTTGCTTCTGTGAGCAACTGGAAACAAGTCCAAACGTTTCTATTAAATTGATGTGTGTTACTTTTTAAGTTTACGATGGGGCTGGCATGTATTATTAAAAATACAAAAGCCCCTTAATAACAAAAGAATAAAAAAAAACGTTTCTATCGCTTAAATAATCTTCAACATTGTAATATGTCTCTTTTAAAAAGACGTCTTTGACATATTTCTTAAAATTTTGTGGAGGCAAATCTAAAACTGATTGCGGTATCTTATTAAAAGTGCGTATGCTCTACCCGACAAATGATTTCTGAAACTCCTTCACTCTAAAACTTCTTTTTTGAACTTTGCACGTAGCGAAGCACGTACCGGGCCGCTAGTATTATTTAAAAGTACGACTGATGATGATATTAAAGAACGACTTACAATTTAAAGTTAGGAGGTTTCCTTCGCGCCCTGCTCTGAGAAGAGCCTACAAAAAACTCAGTCGGGTATACGTATTTTTTGTACGTTTACGTTACGTAAACGTACGTATACGTTTCTGTCATCATCATTATAATATTTATTTTTACTTAATTCTATATCGATTAGAACAAAACATTCACAAGTTTTATTATAAACCGAAATATTTTTAAATATTTATATTAAAGTTTCTGGCACTGTTCTGCCCTATTTTATTTTATTTAGCTGCTCATCATATAAAGGTTATCTGGAAGAGACTACTTGCAACAATAAGACCGCCTTTGCACGCTTCTACCATAGTTATGTCTTTTAGTTTGGATGGTTTTCTAATCTTGTATGCAATAAAGTGTTTTCTCTCTCTCTCTCTTTTATTCGCAATATCGATTTAAAAATTCTCATGATCACTCTCTGGTCGTGACGGATTGACGTCCTTTCGAGTATGAGAGTAAGAAATAGAGAGTGCGAGGTGTGGCAGGAGTATGTTCCGCCTAGCACATGACTCTCCGCATACACATCTACTCGGCATTGCCAGCCAGTACCAAAGAACGACAAACACTGGGCGTCGTCGGCCTCGTAAGCTCCTGCTGTCACCACCGCCAGCCGTAGATAATAGCGGCGAAGATGACGCGGTAGCAGCAACACTCGGAACACACCCCTCTCAGAATTGACCAGGTTGGACCCGCTGGCGTAGCCGGCGGGAACCAGCCCGTATGAAATACGGGCAAAAAAGAGTACCGGGCATTTACTGGATGCCCGAGGAAAGATGCCCGGGCAATGAAGCCCTGCCTCGAGGCCCGTACCCCGTATAATGCTGCGATGGACCCAACGATGAATAGAAAGTTTACTTATGTTAGCGCATATATTTGTTTTTTATTTTTATTTTAATTTCACGTCACTTACTATAATAAAAATAATAATTTATTTTAATTTTATATAATTTATATTAATTTTATTTTTGTTCCATTTTGTTTGTTTACATTTATTTGACATTCTTTAATTTTGTTTAATTTTAACTATTATATTTAAATTTCATTTAAATGTGGAACTGCATGTTACGTCATTCTATATTATATTCTTATACATTTTATTATCTGTGAGTGAAATTTAAATGTAATTATTTCTATGGGCACCAACCCGAATTAAAACAATTTTATTTTATTTTTTTATTCATACACTTGTGGACTAAGCCTGCCAACCTACAGTGGAGTGGCGTGATAGGTCTATGCTACTAAAATCCTCTCTCCTATGAGATAAGAGGGCTGCATCTAGCAGTGGGGCTGCTACTTACCTCACTTTACCTGATTCATTATCAAATCTGTCTAAAAATTCTCTAGTAATAGTTTTCTATTTCAAATTTCGTTATTATATATTTAATTTTAAACAATTATATCCGGCCACGCTTTTATATCTAAGAATTTGTTGAAACAATCCATTATTGGTAAAGGTAAGGCAAGTAGCAGCCCATTACCGTCCCACTGCTGGGCACAGGCCTCCTCACTCATATGAGAGAGGGTTTTAGACCACTGCGGATTGGCAGGCATAGTACACAACAAGTGTACTCTCTATTCCTTCACTCTGATAGTCCGATGCGACGGCAATCCGACACGACCGGAGAGAGCTGATCAGGCGCAGGACCGATGGATTAACGTACTCTCCGAGGCGCGGGGGTGGATCACACCGCCAAATTTTTCCCAACTTCGGGCAAATATTAAGAAAATCTTAATAGAATGCTCAATATCGATTTTGAATTGGCCCGACCCGGAGCTCGAACGCAGGACCTCATGTTACAGTCATGCTACAGTCTTACCATTTTCTTTTTGTTTTACCATACGCACCATTATTGGTATTATAAGGCAACTGAGCATTTATAGTGACATCAAACACAGCCCAGCTATTGCGGACAGCAACAACAAATACACACACAATAAATTACACAGTTATATTACTAAAATTTATTTATTTGTATTGATAATAATAGTATTGATAATAGCTAAATTGGAACTGATAGACTTGTAATTTATTTATCTTTATTTTAATAAATTTTGTTAACATAAATCACAGAAATATTACGACTCTCGTATCAATGATATTTAATAGAAAGGTAAATTACATTAATATAGTTGTCCTAAAATTTAGGCTATGGAGAGATATAGAGATTATCGATTTACACAATATGCACAACTATTTACCACATTTATGCCCTCAATTAATTCAAATTTCAAATATTATTTATTCAAGTTGGACTTTATAGCACTTTAAATCGTTAATTCCAATATACGACTGATGATGATATTAACGACTTCAAATTTAAAGAGTACAGTCATGTATCCTTTTTTACCATCATCTATGTAATATAGTAGGATTTCCAGTAAATTTTCTTTTAACAAAGGATTTGGACGTCTTCTGAGAGTTTATTATAGAAACAATCATTTTTACAGACAGGCATTAGTAAAACGAACAACCCAATATAATGTTTATATTTTACTACTGAGATTCCACTTCCATTCCACTTACTGAGATTCCAAACCGGGATGAAAAACAGGTCATGATTAGTAGACCAAATTGATCCCAAAATTAAAATGATAACATGATATTTGAAATTTTGAAAGCCTTTTAGGGTTTTCTTCTAACAATACACCGGCTTACAAAGCATAGGGTTCAAATTCAGTTTTTTCTCTCCGTAAGTTATTCTATGTATAAACATGAATTCATTAAATAATCATAACACTTTTGCTCCACACTACCCATATGAAAACTGTTGAAACACGTTACAGGTAGTTGAACGTATAAAAGCATTTACAATTTACTCGGTGACCGTACGTTCCACCACACAATACTAGCGATGCCAACACAAAACAGCGCTTAAAAGGAACGATATTAAGTTCTATAACAAAATTTGGAAGGTGCACTGTATATGTACGGAGAGCGAAACAGTATATATTCAAGGTATTGCAAAATGGCCTTTACTGTAGGCATTAATAAGGGATATTGAATGTATTTGCTGCGGGCCTACGTACTCGGGTCCCCCATTACACGACTTTGCAACGGCTGAATGCTCTCGTTAACTGTGGGGATTTCGCGACTAGTTTTTCTCTTCTGTAACTGAATTTGGAAAGTGGTTTTGGCACTTTGGTTTGAGACTGCTAAGTTCAAAGTTAGTTTATTTGACTCAACTTCTACTGATTTGGAAGAGCATATAGGACACCTGAGTTACACTTGTGGTTTTATTTTTCGCCATCAAAGATATTTGTGTTCCGGTACAATGTAGAAACCATATGAAGTATATCGCCTCTTTCCAGATTAGCGCACTTTCATCTTAGACTGTGTCGACACTTACGAGTAGATCCTGTCGGATTACCCTCACACCGGGCAATGAGATTGAAGGAATAGAGTATACACTTGTGTACTATGCCTGTCAACCCACAGTGGAGCAGCATGGTGAGTCTATGCTGTTAAAGCCTCAGGACATCCCAATGTCTCCATGCCTAAAGGCCCAATTATGTATTCTAAAGCAAGGTTCTCATATTTGCGCCTCTTGGGTTTTTCAGCTAATGACGAAGCCGCTGATTTGGAGGTAGCGTCAATGAGAGATGGTGCGAGCGTATCTACACACGTAGCATCCCACACCAACGACCTTCCTATCCAAGGCGTCATGGACATACCATTAGGTCGCTTGCCATCATCACGCGCAATTCCATTCGGCTCGAGAATAGCCGGCACGTTAATGGTAACAAGGGTCCTTCTGATGATGTCGTTGATGACAGCGTGTCTCGGGAGAGGACCAGCGCTACGAAGACAAAACAGACCGTGGTGACCGAGTTGATTCACCTACTCACCACATTTACAATGATGGAGCTCTGTTGTTTTTACACCTAGACCAGACGTGTAGATATAGATAATGTCATCTTGTCTAACAAGGTACCTACGGATGTAGATGGAAGCGCATGTAGCCAGAAACCTGAGTCGCGTTCAGAAACAGCAAGGAGGCGTACCCTCTCTGTTAGTTCTTTAGATGTTTGTAATAAATTAAAAGATACATTTTGCAGAGGGGTTCGTCCCATGATTTAAATATAATAATTGGTATTTAAGTATAATAAGATAAAATAATTGGTAATTATAGACTTGGACACGCTATATACCAAGCATATAAATTTACATTTATTTCATTTTGATGAAAAATATAATTTATTCTATTTACATAATTGTTTTATATTCTCGTAGTTTCTTATGTCAGCAATCAGTGCTTAACATAAAAGATACGAAGGTATGTCTAGATTATGAAATACTACAATTANTATAATAAGATAAAATAATTGGTAATTTTAGACTTGGACACGCTATAAACCAAGCATTTATAGAGATTATAATTTATTCTATTTACATAATTGTTTTATATTCTCGTAGTTTCTTATGTCAGCAATCAGTGCTTAACATAAAAGATACGAAGGTATTTCTAGATTATGAAATACTACAATTATTAATAATAATATACATATAAATGTATATTTAACATCACATAACAACATTTGTATGCTTTTATATCTTTACAAGCTAGAATTTGAAAATACAACTCAAAACTATACACTAACAAAGTTATACACGATACTTGCCATCGTTTGTTAGTTTAGTAATAGAAACTATTTTGACCACAAAATCTCGAAAGCAAAAAAGAAAGTCCTCTGTTAGTGAATATGATTTAAAAAATGCATATATTGAATTATAAATAAGGTAGAAAATATTATCCATGTAGGCGTAAATCGGTGCGAAATATCCTTAAAGCCATTTATTTTATAAAATATCAATTTTTCATAGCGCACTGCATTTCTCGTCGGGTCACTCCAACAGCCTACCGCTATAAATCTAGTACATCGGATCGTGATCGTGTCGTTCTCATAAATTGGCCCACGGTTGTTTTATGCGCGGACCAACCGATAAAGCGTTTATGCTAATTCTGATACTTTATGTATAACGGATCGGAAATTTATTGGGTGTTCTAAAAATTCGCGGCAAAATAAATGAAGTCGACCGCAAGGAAATGTGGGCTTCATAAATAAACAGCCCGACTGCTTGACTTATTTTGGTCTCAAGTTAAAGACACTTCGGAGATTTATCACTTATCACCTTTTTGGTAATGACACGCTTTCTGAATAGTCTTAAAATGTGCGTAATCCTGGCTTTTTTTATTGCTGACAAATATTTTTTTGTGAAAAAATGTATAGACATATGTAAACTTGATTATGTAGATAAAATACGACATTTAATAAGTAAAAAACCGTAAGTAGCAGTCCATTAAACGTAGCTCGGCACGGACCTCTTCACTCAAAGGAGAAAAGGATTCCAGAGCATAAACCCACCACGCTTCTCCACTAAGGGTAGGCAGGCCTAGTGCACAAATGTATCACAAATGCACTCTCTATTCCTTCACTCTCATAGTTTTAAATATAAGAAAATTAATACAAATATAAGAAAAATTAGTAAGTTACATAAACTTAACAACTAATTTCAAGGTAATTGTATACATTTCTATAATCAGCTCCCAGAAGACGTTCTAGAGATGTAACTTAACAACGTCAAATCTTTTCTTAATCAAATTAATTAAAAAATCGCAGTATAATTTTAAGTAAATAATTTGCTCTAATCTATTGTAACAATGATAATATAATTAGGATACGCGATTGAGTTAGTTGTGGGCTCTTCTAATGCCAGAAGCTCATCTTTACAATGTAAGTTGTTCTAAAAAATCGTGATGGTTTCGTACTTACATAAAAAAATATATATACAAAATTTATATACAGACATACATATATGTATATATCAAAATAATTAATTCGACTATATTCACTCAGAAATGTTATTTATATACATACTCTTTCATTGATTGTAGAGAAGGCAACCTACAAAAACCTTATTTGTTTTTAAAAAAAATTATTTTAAAAATGGAACATCGAAGACCGTCAATAGTTTGAGGGAATGAATGGAGGGCTATTGGAGATTGCGCGGTAAAAAACACAAGATGGCGTACATTTTTCTCATACATTTTTGTTATAAATTCTGTTTTATCTCCTAAAATGTAGTTTTGTGTTGTTGTGACTCTAAAATGGTGACGCCTTAAATATAACATTATTAAGAGGGAAAATACGAAATTTGTAATGATGTAGCGTGTGTGTGTATTGATTTCACCGAATTCAGGAAAGAGTAGTTTTACTATTTTTTTATACACTTAACGCTGAGTTTTATATAGTGAGCCACAATTGTTAGTTACGACATAATCATCAGTCGCACATTCGAATCATGTGTGGAAATACGATTCAAAAGTGCTGTAACTTGAATAAAGAAAGTTTTGAATTTGCTGACACAGGTAATGGCTTGAATTTAATTCTTCGAGTCAAATTTAGATACTGTGAAAGTAAAATCTTTTTTTCATCGCCTCAAAATTTTTCGTCCATCTATCGCGAAATAGCCAAAGCCATAGCCACCATCAGCTGTTTTCACTTCTTTCGTTTTCTATCATTCGTTTTCTTTTATATTATTTAGAGAAACATATTTTTTAACAGTACTTAACAGCTAAGGCCTTATCTGGAATGATGTACCACTTAGTTAAAAATACTTTCCAATTTATGATGTATAGAAACCATTACTAGATACATTACCTCTTAACATGGCGTTGCTTATTCATGACGGCGTCGTTGGCGCAGTGGTGCGAGTACTCGCTTTGCTAACAGAGGCCCCGGGTTCGATCCCTGGAAAGGAGAATTTAGAACATTGTATTTTTTAATTTATCTGAATCTGGACTGGAAGGCTTCGGCCGTGGCCAGCTACCTGAGTGGTGCCAACCAACAAAAACTGGCCGAACCAAGAAAAACTTATTACCAAACAAAGTGATTTGTGTTCCAGTACGATGCTGTGTAGAAACCATAAGAGGTATATCGCCTCTTACTAGATTAGCGCGCTTTCATCTTAGACTGTATCATCACTTACCATCAGGTGTGATCACAATCAAGCGCTAAACTGTCGGAAATAAAAAAAATGAAAGTACGTGCGTACGAAGTACACATATCAGAAAGAACTTCTTTGGCAAACTATTTTTTAAGTCTTAATATTTATACAGATTTAAAACTTAGATTTCCGAGACTTAGGGGGAAGGAAAAGAAAGATATGTTAGGAATTTAATTGTCATTAAAATATTAAGTGTCGAAAATAAATAAAAATAATTTATTGAAATCTCAAATGGCGAATTGTAACTAAAAACAATAACAACAACATTAAAATCAACATTAAAAATTATTAATTAAATTTTGTTTTTGAATTTTAAATTAAGAAAAGAGAATTAATGAAATATTTTAATTTATTATTTAATGAAAAATAGTATATTAAGTTATTAAAGGATGAGTGGTAAATTAAAGTGCCACGTGTTATTTGCCACCTTCAAACGATTTAAAATAAAAAACGCTGCATATCTTCGTGGCGCTAATCACGCATTTCATCCGTAAAAATATTACCCTCATGCGCCTTAAGAAGTTACATTTCAAAAATTCATATTTAACATATCAACTCCTTTGTCGAACTGGACTTCACATTATAATGAAGCATTTTTGAAAGTAATTAATATTATCAAATATATATTTTTTTTTTTCAATACCAAATTTACCTTATTCTAAATACCCTTTATGCCCAAATTTCTGAACTGTTGGAAATAACTTATATGAGGAGAGTTATATTATAGAGTCCAAAGGGTTCGACTGTCTCAACACCTACCATCAAATAGCCAAATAAAATACATTGGCAGTTGGTCTGTTTTTCTAGAAACATACTTTTAACGAACTTTGCATTCAACTTCAACTTTAAGCAGTGCAAAGTTATACTAATTAGGTAGAGCATTAGTTAGCAGAACTAGGTCAAGTTACTGTATCACACTGTGATTACCGATGCGTAGTATCTAATTAGACCCAAGACAGCACTCCATTGAGTATGCTTCCTCTTAAGATAAATAATTAGATAATTTATTATACGGCATCCCCTAAAATTAATTATAGATTTTGTCGTATAATAATTTGTCCCCGCTATGTCGCACATGTAGTTCCCGATTCAGTGGAAATATAGGAAAATGTGTAGTTGGTGAAATTGCGAAAACACTGACTAAAATGCTGAATCTCAATTCAAACGCGAACTTTGAGGATCTCTTGAAGAATAGGTGATCGTTTTCTGTTTTTTGAGAGGAGGATGAAGTCTCTGATCGAGGAAACTTGTTTCTTACAGATGATTATAGGTTCTTATTGTGTACATTTGCCCTTCTGTAATTTGTACACAATTGCAACTTACTTGGGACCTACGCAGGTAGTTCCCGATCCCATATTAATATGGAAAAATCCTTTCTTAGTGAGCATCTACATCGCTGAAAGAGTCATTGTACTAAATTTCAACGCAATCGCAAACAGTTTTAAACATTTCTTGATAAGAGTTTAGAGATTTTACACCATTTTCGCATTATTACCATTCTGATGTATATACATCGGTTGGATGGTTTCTAGGTCTATAACTAAGAGATAAAAACGTATTGCTTAAATTATTGTTATAAAAAGGAAACGTTTGTGTTTTTGTATGTATGTATGTGTGCCGACAATAATCAAACCATATTATTAATATTATGTATTAATCCTTATTTTATTAAAGAACGGTTCAATACCCGTGTAAAATACATTTTAAATATTTTTTATTATTTTTAACAATTTATTATAATCAAGTTAAACATTACAGGACCGATTTACAAAACTCTTTCAATACCTAGAACATACATAGTAGTACATTCTACCCAAATGTTGTAACGAGTTAAGAAATATATTATTGTATATTAGATATACGAGTATATTTGTTGTAAAGTAAAATCTGTATATTGATTAGATTATGAATGTAAGTAAGTATCTAATCTGAAAGAAGGTAATTAAAAATTAAGTGAAATACAACTTCTATGTTAACAAAAATCAATCCGACATAGCAGACCTTCCACTGCCACGAGATTGATATGTGTACTCGGGTGAAACCAAGAGGCATTGCCAGTTTTATATAAAGATAGATTAAATATAACTATTAATTACTACAACATTTATCGGCTTAAATCGTTCATTATTTTACTCGTAGTTGTGCAGCTTGAACAGACGGGTATAGTGCTTAATTAAGCCCGAGATATCACTTTCTTGGCGACACGATGCTTCCTATGATATAAGGTAATAAATTATTCAAGGGCTTACGCTAAAATGTCTTATATCCATAACCAAGTTTAATGTAATTAGTTTGTAAATCTTCGTAGACCTAAATCAAGGTGGATTGATGGATTAGAGAGGGATATAAGATTGTAGATATGTGCAAATAGAGTGCACTTTTCAGAACATGTAGCTATAAGCCCTCCCACATTAAAACAAAAAGGGTTTAGGCAACAGTAACATTTTTATACCAATTACAGTATTGCTTAATAGGTTTGTCATCATTATATATGAGAGATATCCAAGTATCTATTGACTTATTACGTATCATAAGGCGTAGGAGACTTGAAATTTGGTAGAAATATTCCTTTTGCTGAGAAGAGGTCGGCTATCAGCAGGAGTGCGGGGGAGTAATACGTATGTTTCTTATTTGTACAACAATTTGTCTAAGTTAATGAAAATGCTACCCAAAAACCATTCCACGCAGACGAAGTTGCGGTTAGTACTATATATAGTACTTCAATTGCAAAGTTACGATTCCCTGCAAATCAAATTAAAGAAATTGTATTATCTAATTATTATAGCTGTATAAATTTCATAATTATTTACCAAATGCAACAAAAACAGCTATGAGGTAAATTTTCTTCTATCAATGAGATCACAATCACGCCTTAAACTCTAAAAAATAAAAATAATCCATAATTGGACCTTCAATTCGACTTTAAATTTAAGCAAATGAGCGCATTTTAAAATTACGTAATATATAAGGGATAGTTACAATGTTATACCAGGTTTTTTTATAATACTCTTATCAATTAATTGGATGATTATTTCTCGATGAAAAAGGATGACATGTTTCTCTAATTATCACACATTTTACTCATTTAAATTTAAGATATCTTCAAGATAATTTTAATCACGGAATGGGACCTTAATTACGACGCTATGTCAAGTCTGGCTACGTGCAGTATACGTAGAGCACAACGTCTAATTAAGCCCCGGCTATCACTGCCTCGGCGACACTTCCTGTCATATAGAATATTAACGTTGCTTGGCTCAAGCTTCGATAACACATTCTCAATTAGATAAAATTATTTTTAAACTAGCTGATCCGATCAAGAAATAAAAAACATAATTGCAGAATGTTTCAATTTTATTAAAAAGCGTGGTCAAAAGTTAGCTGGATTAAAAAGAATTCGTAATAAAAGAATACTTTCAGACTTTTACGCCCAGATTCCCACCAAAGTATGAAAACTATTATAGATGCAATTAGAAATTGTTGGTTTTCAATGTCAAAAAGTATTCGATTAATTTAAATTTCTAAACGCCAAGACGAACATCAAAGCTTTGAAGGGTTTCTGAGGGAAAGCAAAATTGTTGTTTTTACGATATAAGTAGCAAGCAAGCAAGTTTTATGCACCTTTGATACTCCTGTACCTGCCAGCTATTGANTAATTCAAAACCAAAATGAACCAAATCAGTCCAGCTGTTTTCGAGTTTTAGCGAGATTAACGAACAGCAATATGTTATGTAAGTCATTTTGACGTTTTTCCAGCTAGAAACACTTTATTACAAACACATTCAGGAATTACGAAAACTCAGAATTAAATAATATAGCTAGATGCGTGAATAGGCCGTCTTACTACTACAGGCAATCCCTTCCATACAAACTTTGGTTAATAAATAAATTAAGGGGGCAGAACAATGCCAAAGATATACTCAAGTATAATTTTAAATATTTAAAAATAACAGTAAAACATATATGGCGAAAGTGACATTTGTACTTGTTACTAAGGTAGCTGAATGGTCAAATGTAGAGAGACGGCAAAAACTCATTAACGATCCGAGGCCGCACTAGGGATGCTTTAAAAGGAGCCGAGAGCGCGGGTTTGGTACGCATTCTTAGAGGCTGCGTCAGGGAATGCACCGCTGTCTTTGTGATAACCAGTACTGCTATTATAAATTCACCCGACTTCTGCCCTTGTCATATAGGCAAACATCTTTATTATTTATTAATTATATTGTGCTGATAATTACTATCACATTCTAGTTTAATTAGCTTATTCCTTACAATATCTCACTTCAATAAAATAATTGATATAATCCTGCAGTTATAATGTAATGTTTCCTTTTGATGTATGCCCGACCCCCCCTTTTAATCCGAAATAGACATGAAGTGAGATTTCAAAAAAGAATAGAAAAAATATAGTCTTATAATTTCGATAATTATATCACCTTATTTATGAAACTAGATTAGGGTTTTTTTAAACCATAAAGCTATTAAAACAGGTACTCCAAAAATACAATTATGTTCAAAGGGAATACAGTTAATTATAATTTATCAGATAGTCAACTCTTTAAATGTCGCTATATTCGATATATACGGGTTGTATTATACTGATATGACAAATGTTATCTACAGCTTCTTAAATCAAATTCAAGGTCAATTTATTTACATAAAATATATAACAACAATAATCTATAACAAGTCACAGTCAATCTGATGCAGATAAGGAAATATTAATTATGGTCTAAAATACTACATAGATCATATATAATTCCAAAATTAATTATATTTAAAGAGATATCAGAGATAAGGAATATACTATTAAAATAAAGTTTTCCTGTTATTTATCAATCAATTTGGACCATTAAGGAAATCATCAAACATAATAAGTAATAGCACTTGTTGATCAACCAGAGATACAAATATTTTTGAATGATTTAAAACGTCGTTCCTTGATTGAAAAAGACAATATATATTTATCGATAAATGTTTGGTTCTTATTACCATAAAATACGACATTTTATGTTTTAATAATAACAACATACAATTTGTAGAATTAAGGCTTTATATCTTTATTATTAATAAAAATCATTATTGATTTAAAAACTCATAAACGCAATTCAAAAGTGAAATTTTTAGAGCAGAAAACCAATCAATGAAATAATAACCTTTTATGGCGAGGCATCGTCATTTCGCCGATTTCGCCGATTTAATAATGACTTAGTAAATTTTGTGTTCCAGTATTTCCTTAATATACATTTTCAAAAATTTGGGCTGTGTGATTATTCGTTCAAAGCAGGGCCAATGTATTTCTCAAACGGTTTTTAGCGGCCCTTTAGGTCTATTCGCTGACTCATAACCCCGGACCGCCCTGATCTGAGAAAAGCAATAAACCACACCATGATTTAAAAGAAAATTAAGCAGTAACCACTAAGCTATAAATAAAAGCGATTCAGGGCAACATTCTTACCCGTGGTCATCCATAAATAAGCCTTAGGGTATAAATAAAACCAAAACACTACTTACAAGATGTATTCGCAGCAATAAATCTAGTATATCCATTAAATGTTGCGGTTATGAGATTAAATTCCACTAATTTTTATGCTATGACTAATTTAAGCATTTGTGAAATATTATTGAGGCTAAATGGTACAATTTTTCAATAAATTTCATTGGTTCTTAGACAAACATGAAGATTTACTTCCTATTCTTTGACCGTCTCATGCACTGGTGCGCGTGCGGGTAGCAATGATTCTAGGTTTGATTCCTGGCAGTGCAGATTCAGAAATTGCATTTCCTAATTTGTCTGAGTCTGGGCTGATGGAAGGCTATATATTTCCCTACCAATGACGCGTCAACAATAAAATTGCATTCCGGATGCTATGTTGAAACCATAAAAGGTAAAGTACCTTTTACCAGGTCAGCGCTCTCTGATCTTAGACCTTAATGTTCACAGATTAGCGCTTGACTGTGATTACACTTGATGGTAAGTAATGATACAGTCTAAGATGTAAGGGCGCTTATCTGGCAACAGGCAATTCATCCCTTATGATTTCGTTACAGCAACGTACCGACACACAAATACCTTGCTTCGCGGTACGTCTTTACTGGTAAGGTTATAACTAGCCCCAGCCTAAGCTTCCCACCAACCCGAACTTAGACAACTTAGGAAATACAATTTCTTAAATACTCCGGACTTCGAACCCTAAGCAAAGCGTGTACTCGTACCACTGCGCCAGCGCGGCTGATAATTAAACATGGGGTTAAGTTTTCTTAAAATTTCATTAAAATTTTCTCCTAATTATAACAAACACGAAGAAAAAAAAATTTGCGAAATCGGTTCAACGTGTGATGCCGTGACATAGGGAAATAGAAACTCATTTTATATTTGTATAAAGTAGACCATTTGAAAATACAGATAAAATCACAGTTGCAGTATAAGTTAAAAGGGTTATGTTAAAAATAGCCGCGTAAAGCTTCAGCAAGCATGAAATAATGATTAACTAGTCTCGTTTCCAGCAGACAGCCGGCAATTTCCCCCGCTTCTGAGACGGCATTTTTCCATTTAGCGATATTTAGTATTCATAGCAATGACCTGTTATTATTCATAAAACCAATTCTGACGTTTTCATTGCTGTGGTAAAGGTTGATTATAGGCGTTTAATGACTTTGTAATTGATGCAGGTCTATATTACCAATGATTTAACACAATAATACAATTTAATCACTTATCATGTACTCTAAAGATATGTTAAAGTAGATAACGAAGCTAATGGTAGACATGAGCCTTATGACATCAAACTTGATACTTTATAGTAGTGGGTTTAAGTAGGTTATAATTTTTTTATCCTCGACTTTTTTACTGCAGCGAGTACTCGGTTTCGGTCTTTGGTAGGGAAAAATGGAGAAAATTGCGTTTTCTTATTTGTCTGAGTCGGGCCTGGTGGGAAGCTTCGGCCGTGGCTAGTTACCACCCTACCAATAAAGACGTACCGCCAAGCAAAGAGATTCCTGAATCATCACTTACCATCAGGTGTGATCACAGCCAAGCGCTAACCTATCAGCAATAGAAAAAAATCAACAATTCTGTCGTTTGGCAATGAATCTTCCCACGGTTCAGAAGATTGATAAAATACCAAAACTATCTCTTGAAAAAAGTCACTTTAATTGTTGTTATTCTTTTACATAAAAAGGGATTCGTGTACAAAATTTTGTCATTAAATATTCCGTAGCATGTAATTATAAAAGTTTACTATTTCATATAAAGTCTTCTAAAAATTATGTCTCAAGGTTACTTACAATTCGTCTATTATAATTCTATAGGGTTTACTAATGACTACATCTTAAAAAACTACCTAACGCTTCCCTTAATTTATTTTTTAAGTGTCTGTGGTGTTTATAGAAAATGGGCTTTTGTTTCATAAATATAACTAGGCGAGGATAAAAATTTCCAATAAAAGTTTGTCCGAGAATCTTATTTTCCGAATTTTAATGAGATAAAAATAATATGCAAGTTTTGTTAAGAAATAAAGTATGCTTTTTATGTTGTTGACTAAATTAATTATATTAAGTCTTGTGCATAGCAATCTTGCATATACAGCTACGGTATGGACTATGGAGTCCTTATCAATAAACTCATGTTAATAGTATTGAAGCGGTTCAGATAAGATAAATTAAAACACCTCAAAATAGACGCTATTTTCTTTCGACAAAACCTTTTGGATATAGTGCTTCTATACAAAGTAATCAATAGTTTAAATGATACAATTCTTCTTACGTACATTAAATTGTAAGATAACCTACACGATCGACATGTAAATACAACATTTTTCTGCTACATTCGAGTCTCACAAATTTATCACTTAACTCGTGTTTAAATCGTATTCGCCGCCAATATAATTTCTTAGATACTAAATTAGATATTTTCAATTCCAAAGTAGCTAGATACCATAGCCAAGTTCTTGTATTATTGCGTAAATTACCATTGATTTTTTTCTCTCTTTCTACTCGTCAATTTGCATTTTAACTGTTTTTCTTACTTTATAATTAATTTAATCTAGATTATGTAATTACTGTATAAGTGTGACGTTTATGTTATGAAATATTGTCCCTTGTTACCCTCTTTCTGTATCTATAAATTTATACATAAATGTTGTTGGATTATGTTATAAATAAAATAAAAAATATTACCGTGATTTCTGCGGAACCCTTAAAAAGAATAAAAGTCAAGGCACTAATTTGTAAAAAGCTACCGGAATAAAGATTATTACTGAAAGGGTCGCAGCAAAACACACCAAGTTTACCCGGAATCTGGTAATTGTCATTTAATTACTAACTGCAGAAAAAAAATTGAGAGCCTCTTAATGTGGACCAATTTTCCGCTTCTGTGGTCCCGAAACCGTTTTCAACTGGGACATTGTTTTAGCGGGCACTCATTAAAATGGGAAAACAAAATATTGCGCTGAACTTTGTATTGTTTGCTGAAAGAATTTCTGTAAGTCTATTTAACAATTGTGACATTTTTGCTATCGTTAGTTAGATAAATTGGTTGTATGTGTTAAAAAACATTGACTATTACTAATAAAAGATAATACTGCGGAATTCAGTAACTGTTTGCATCTCTTTTACATAAAGTAAGTCTTATTGATAGGTAGATAGGTAAATAGAATACTCTTTTATTTTAATTAGGCGACCTTATCATTTAATAGCAATTTCAACAAGGGAACCTTAGGGTTATGGAGATTATATGAGGTAAAAAGCGTAGGTGATAAAATATGGTGTTCCTAATACATATATACAAATATTCTAACATATTAATACATATATACCTTTAAATACATAAATCCATATTTTAGGTAGGTAAATACTAAACATAATAATCTAATAATATTACGTACAATAACAAGTATAACAAATAGATATCGTCATTATTAAGGACAGTGCTCTTATTTAGAACCTTAAGTTACGATAAAAGTTGTAATTCTCAAAGTGTAAAAGGTGTTTTATAATAAGTTTAGTTTTTTCTTCAGTGTCAAGACTTGATTGAACATTAAATTTGATTTATGTCTTAATTAGCTAAAAAGAAAATATTAATTTTACCTAATCGAAATACAATAATTTCTTTTATACGCTGTTTAAAAACAGTCCAATTTTTTATATAAAATAATCAACGCTAAATAGAAACAGGCCAAATTTTAGATTACATTTTCTCGCTTTTTAATAGAGAACGTTTTTATAATAACAAGGCATTCGCAGATTAACTTAAATTAGCAATTCCGGGGAAACAGAACGCCGTGAAATATCGCTATTTTACATAATTCATGACTGTACAACGCTTAGGCCTAGTTATTTGAATAGAGATTAAGCCCTGGCATGGAATACATTAATTTAATTTTGAAAATACCTTTAACAAATGTAATACAGTTTAAAATTATTCTATAACTGTTCAGCTTGTTTATTACAAAAGATAGTTCGCATTCTCTATTGGATAAATTGTTTTGTTTTTAGTTTCAGAGGAAAACCTGGTAATTGGAGAAATTGTCAGTTAGTCTAATATGACACTGAACTTTTGCCCGTCTTATTAGATTTGCAGCATAATTTTCGATATTACGGTGTTTATTTTTGAACGCTGTTTGGAATATTATTAGGACATTGATATCTGAAATGTACTCTATTAGAATCACTCTACAATGTTCTAAAATGATCATTAAAATAAGATTAAAGAGTATGTATAAAAGAAAAAAATATTACTTGACTATATTTTGAATCTCATAACTCAAATTTACAATACAACAGTCTCTTCGGTTGTTTCAAAACTAATCTTTATATTTCATTTTAATAATTATTCTCCACACAATTACCACTTTATCTATAAAAAATTCTAAATCTAAATTAAAAGGATTTGAAGTAGTCTATAAATGTATGTACATCTCAGTAACAAAAATATTATTTAATGTAATATAAATAAAGTATTTGATACTTATATTATGTAGGGTATCATTACGGCTTAACACTTCTCAATTCCTGTTTCAAACTTTGGCTACAGCTGAGTTTCATTAAAACAAAAATGATGAGTTTTAAACATGTTTAAACCCCATCATTTGGATGAAAAATATATGCAAATATTCTAAGAGCCATTCTGGAGGATGTATAACCTACCTACCAACTTTAGAGTAGCGTGGTGAGTCAGAAGCTTCAAAATTCCTATCATTCTAATAAGTAGCGAAGGTCCAGCAATGAGACGTTAATATATTGTTACTTTCTTACTTTTATGTAATAAAAAACTCATGACGTTGCCTTAATAAAATGCAAACCAAATAATTGAATTCAAGCATAAAATGTTATACTGTTGCGGTAACTGTAACCTCTGCCGGCGAAGTTTCGCGAAATAAAAAATATCGAAAATAAAGCGTACATCTGAAAATGAGAATGTGAAAATAATACGTGAAACCTGAACAACTGTCAGTGGCGTTGTGTGGTTAATTTTTCATGTCTCATACTGTGAAAGTGCATTTCTGCGGAAAGTGTGCCGAGCAAGTTATGCATTTTTTCCGATTATCAACTTATTTAATTAGAAATTTTATAAAATTAACACAGTAAAGATTTTTTATCTTATTATTTTATAGAGAAGCCTTGAACCGCATAAAAAGTTAAAAATAGTAATTTACGAACGAATATAATAAGTGTTTAGAAATAATCTTCAATGTGTTTTTGAATTCTTAATTTATGTAACTTCACTTATTACACGGCATATATCTTTCTACACAGACAACCTTGCTGGCTTATTAGTGTATGTACTTGCTTCGCTACCAGAATTCTATTTTTTTCGCTAGCAAATGCATTTACGTAGAAAACCCTGAAAGCTTGCGCATTTCCACCTGGTGTCTCAGATGAGTCCAGTTGTAGAAAGGGAGCAGCTACTGCATTCTCAATCTCTTTTAGTCGGACTACGGTCTATCGGAGTAAGGCCATTCCCGCCCAACACATCTCACTGGAGAGCATCGCGCCTATAATAGTCCCCAGCGAGAAGTCCCCTGGCGGCACAGTCTGCGACAGTGAAGTGCGCTGAGTCATTAGCTGCTGCTCTTGCTGGAACTTTCCGAAAATACCATGCCCTTTCTGAACATGCACCAGCGTCTAGAAAATCATCCCGTGCCCCTGAAAGCCATTGGTCCATGTGAGGGCGAATCGCATTTAAAGCGACCATGCCCGCTGCCTATTAATTAAAGTCTAGTCGGCTAGAATTCTGATCTTCCGGACCTCATCAACGTCAGGTGACTGACATTGATCCCTCGCAGTTACCCTTTAGCAAGGAACAGCCGCAAGGACGCCAAGCAAAAACTTTGTGTTCCGGTACCGTGCTATGAAGAAACACGCACACGTTTAGCACGCTTGTGTCTTCTGCTGTATCATCACTTACCAATCGGTAGGATTACAGTCAAACGCCAGCTTGTCAACGATAAAAAATATCCGGACGTATCAATAAATGTGATTTAATTTGTCATTCAGCAGACATTCAAACTATATAGGCTAGTTACTTTGTTATACAAACATGGTCAGGTTAGATGCCAATCTATCCTATTAGCAACCGATCTATCGTCGGTTTGCGTCTGAAATTGTAATGCCGACGTTCCAACTACGTCAGTACTTCCCACAAATTTATGAGGTACACTTCGGAAATATTAAAACGTTGTTATAACACTATTTGATAAGGTTTAAACTATCTCCAATTTTCAAAGGGGTATTTCAAATAACTTTGTATGTCACACTATAACAAACCGCAGCAATTGTGTTAAGAATTATCGTTAGTCCTTATTCCAAAACAATTAAAGTTAAAATCTCTAACGATACAGTGGTTTGAAAATAATTTAATTGGTTAAGTCCTTAAGGCGAATTAGTAGTCAAGCGCTCGCGCATGTTCAAATAGGACTATCGGTACGTAATATGTAAATTTCTGCAAATGTAGGCTCTTATTATAGTGCCTTAAGCGATCTAAGTTTGTGCAATCGGGATACAAAAGCGACATGCGTGAGAAATTAAGCAATTCAGTGTGTCGATTATAGGTACTCTAAATTAATATCTTAGTAGTTAGCGCAAAAATAATAACCTCGATGCCGAGCATATTATAACAATAGCTAAATAAAAATAATAATTATAAACAAATAGTATAGTTTTTCTTTCACTCATTGGTCTAGTGGTTAGCATGTCTGACTACAGACATGAGGTCTTGGGCCTGATCTCTCTCCGCTATTAGAGTGATGGAATAGAGTACACTTGTGTACTATGCTTGCCAATCCGTAGTGGAGCAGCGTGGTGGGTCTATGCTCTAAAACCCTTCTCTCATATGAGTTAGGAGGCCTGTGCCCAGCAGTGGGTCGTTATTGGGCTGCTACTTACTATAATTTTCCTTTATGTTTCTCATATTTATATTGCAAATACACCACGAACAAAAACTTTTACAAAAACACAGACAAACAGACATGCACTCTCTCTCTCTGGCACTTATTTTTTAATAAAATAAATTTAAGATCCGTTATTGCCTTTAAGAACTATTAATTAGATTTTATGTGAGTTTGTGTTAAGATTTTTTATAACAAAATGGTAATGAAATATCCAGTAAAATACATTAATTAACATTATATAATAGTAGCTGACTCAGCAAACGATGTTTTGCTATAAAATACCTATAATCTCTATTATAAAATGATGATTGACCGTGAAATGACTTTTCTGCATTTTTAAGTTTGTTTTATAGTTTTTAATTCATTGTATTGCTCTCTTTTAAATTGTGTGTTATTATTATTGTTTTAGTTTGTATTTCTTATACCTGTAAAATGCCGAATAAAGATATTTTTCTTTCTTTTTTTCTAAAAAGATAAAAATACATTTTAATCCACATCCACGTCAGCGTGGTGGGTCTGTTCTCTAAAACCCTCTCTCCTATGATTGAGGAGACGTGTGCCCAGCAGTGGGCCGTTAATAAGCTGCTAGTTACTTTTACTTTAATCTCAATAGAATTGCAATCAAATTCTATTTTCTACTCATTAAGCCGATACGAACCCTTTACCAGACAAAACACATAGGCATAATATGCTCCATTACTTATCGGGGCGGATTACTCCTGTATTTCAAAAAAAAATCTGCTTTATACTGATAGGGAGGCCATAAGGTACCCTTTTGTATTTTACTGTGATACTGTATGATAGACGGTGATTAAAAACCCATATTCCCAAGGCATCAGGAACTACGCGAGACAGCTAGTGGAATCATAATTAAGAGATACTGCAAATACAACAACGAGTATAAATAGAATACATAGTATGGATGCTACACAGAATTGAATTAAATGTAGCAGACCGTGAAATCTATTACCTAAGGGCTAGAACAAATAGGACGTACGTTCCGTCGTCTACAACTCAACTTGGAGACAACTAGTGTACAAGACACTTAATACGTTGATTATGAAACTAGATATTCTCTGTCTGAAATCTGTCTGCAACATTGTGTCTAATAAACGCCTTCAGAATTTTAAACTACTATCTTTAATTCAATCAAGTCAAGGTAAAGTATTCTCTAGCTTAGAAGAAAATCTTAGACGTGTTTTACTTTCAATAAATTGAATTTTAAAGTAGATTGATTATAAATGACGTATTCGTTAATTATTTTAGTACTGGCTGTTCCCCGTGGTTTCACCCGTGTAGATCTCTAACCTAGTAATGTAGGTAAATCCGTTGTTAAAGACAGACAACATTGTGAAAGAAATCACTTTGCTAAATCTCAAGTTAATCGCCTTTTTAAGATCTCTTTCCGCGTAAGAAAGTTCTGGTAGTGGCCTGGTCATACCGTAGGCGTTGATGGGTAATGGTGCAATCAAACACTTCATTAATCAACTCAGATTATAATGTCCAGTCACTTAATGTTCTCGATATCAATTTACACAAACTCAATAATAATAATAGCTAAATAGCTAGCTTAATCGCGACAGATTCAATGGTCGACTGCACCGACGGGTCGTCACCCGAGAACTGCCCAGAGACGCGCGCCGGATTGTCACTTATTGACTCTGCCCCACGCCGATAGACAGGTGGCGCCAGCGTTCCACAGACTATTGCAATCCGACACAGCGTTCAACAGAGTATTGCACTCCGACATATCTATATTTTTTTTTTAAAGATGCAATTTCCTAAATTCGGCTTGCCGGGAATTGAACCCAGCGCCTGGACTTATAAATAATATTTAGTTATTTTAGAATAACTTTGATTATTTATAAATTTAAAATAAAAGTTTAAGACATAATGGACTATTAATGAGACGCGTGTATTCTCGTTTACAGAAATCACGGTTCTTGAATCTTGAGTAACCTATAAGTTTCTCTTTTTAAAAATGTAATTTTTCTTTTCGTGGTAAGTCTCCTTCTCTCCTATGAGTCAGGATACCTGTACCCAATAGTGGGACGTTAATAAATTGCTACTTACCTTTACTTACCTTTACTTACCTTTATTTACTTCCTCATTGGTCTAGTGGTTAGCATGTTCGGCTACAAATATGGGGTCCTGGATTCGAGTCCCGGGTCGGGCCAATTTAAAAATCAGTATTGAGTTTTCTATTAAAGATTTTCTCAATATTGGTCCGAAGTTGGATAGTTGGCGGTGTGTTTCACCCCCGTGCCTCGGAGAGCACGTTAAGCCGTCCGTCCTGCGCCTGATCTCTCTCCGGTCGTGTCGGATTCCCGTCACATCGAACTATGAGTGTGAAGGAATAGAGAGTGTACTTTTGTACTATGCCTGCCAATCCGCAGTG
Organism: Elymnias hypermnestra; assembly: GCA_015832385.1. NCBI lineage: Eukaryota > Metazoa > Arthropoda > Insecta > Lepidoptera > Nymphalidae > Elymnias > Elymnias hypermnestra. Next base: position 2,109,439 of record JACTOM010000028.1, read on the forward strand.
GAGCAGCGTGGTTGGCCTATGCTCTAAAAACCCTCTCTCCTAAGAGTGAGGAGGCCTGTGCCCAGCAGTGGGACGTTAATGGGCTGATACTTGCCTTTTTTACCTTTATTTTACAAATTATAACCGACGTTCGAAAATTTTCCCTGTACTCATGTACATTATTTTATCATTTACAAATTACTCAACATTATTATTGTTAAGTTCACTTATTAAATACAATTAAAACTTCCACAAAAGACAGTCAAAATAGTTTATACAATAGGAACAGTGGGTGAGCTAGCAAATAGGCCCGAAGACATGTCATTCAGTCCAAAGTCGTTCAGACTGATTTGCTGTTCCCAACTCTTGAAAGGCGAAACAACTTTACAGAGTGTATACGCAACTTCGGCTTATTCCTTCCGATGAACAGACAAACGCTTTGTTTGCATGACTTTTGTTCGTTCAACTAAAGCTCTACAGTAGCGGTCTCGTAACTTTGTAGAAAATGGCAGAATATTTGTTCATTTATTTTTGCTTTCTATCGTCGAGTGGCTTTTGATAACAGTAAACATACGTACGGTTTTAATTTAATAATGAAATATTGTTACAGATAATGCACTTCCTTTTTCAGTTTCTTAAATAGTTATATTTGCTTAATATCAATAAAATAAATTAAAAACCTTTAACCAAGATCGATTTTATGTCACTTTTGAATCTGCAAAACATAAGTTATAAGGGTTTCTTCGCACCCTGTTCTAAGAAGAATCTATAAGAAACTCGAGTCGTATAACAGTATTTCAAAATGTAAACCTCGTTTCCTGGTAGAATATATCTATATTATTTGTCAGAAAACTAACTAACCCCAGTCAAGGCTAAATTCTGAAATTATTTAAACAAAAATGGCCCTAAATGGAGGATTTGCTTCAAAATAATAATAATTAAAATATCGTTGTGTACATAAGTCCTCACATAGTTTTATTTCGCGTATGAAAATCAATGGTAGACTCTAAAATACCTACGTAGTAACTCATAAGCCGTGACGTGTTGAAATACTGTGAATGTAGGTCTTACCATGGTTCATTTTACAGTTTATTTTTTGGATATCACAAATCTATTTCACTGGTGATCTATTAACATTAATAAAATGAGCGCCTCTTGCATCCAGTCGCTGCAATTGTAGTGGGTTTTAGTGGGCATTCTGATCTTTCAGTGAGTCCTACTCTCCCTGCTAATAATAATAAAGCCTTTATTTTCCACTTCTTAACTTAATAAATACATAGTGAATTTAGTTTGTCAGTGCTATTGTATTAAATAATATGTCAGTGCCATTAATTCTATATTTATGTCAGATATATTACATTGTATTAAATAATGTATAGGTGTCATTAAATCTAAGCATATTCCTATTTTTCTTCATTAAATTTACTTCTATTATAATGTCAAATATATTACATTGGATTGAATAATATATCAGTGTCATTAAATCTAGTTATAGTCCTATTCTTTCTTTATTTATAAATATAATAATGTCATTTGAAGTGGGGTTGCCCTCATAGGGGCAAAAAGGCCTCCTCCATCCTACTCCATTGTCTCCGATCTCGTGCCAGCCTTGTCCACGTTGCTCCAGCAAGGTTTACAAGATCATCTCTCCATCGGCGTGGTGGGCGTCCGCGAGGTCTTTGAACATCCCGTGGCCACCAATGTAAGACGCGTTCACTCCAGCGACCATCATTAGTGCGCACCACATGGCCTGCCCAGCGCCATTTTAATTTGCAAGCAAGTTGGGCTGCGTCTATAAGCTTCGTTGACTTTCTAATCGAGGTGTTCCGTATCTTGTCTTTTAGCGTCAGCTGTAGCATACTTCTTTCTGTAGCTCTTTGAAATACTTGGAGTTTTCTGATTAAAGCTTTTGTTAAAGGCCAGCACTGGCAGCCATATAGCAGCGTTGGGAGAATTACCGTGTCATAAGCTTTCTTTTTCATTCTCATACTCATTTTTGATTTACTCACTCTCCCTTCTAGGGGTGCGTAAATGCATTTCCCAGCGTCAAATAAAATACAAAGTACAAAAATAAAGCGGGGAAAGGAAAGAAAAATTTGTTTCTTAGTTTCAAATTCGCTCTGTAATGTTGTTGAATATCTTAACTTTGCCCCATAAGTTTAATGTACTAAAAAACCAAGTATGAAACAATATTTATAGATAATAATTTTGATAAACATCAGATTTCATCGCAACATTTACTTAGAAAATCAGTTAAATACATATACATAACTTAAAATAAAAGTAAGTAATGCATGATTCAAAAGTTTAAAAAAAAATCAAGAGTCATAAAAAATTACACACACATATATATATACACACACACCTTTATAAGACAAAGAGAAAAATTATTAAAAAAAATATAAATCTATAAAACAAGATTTATATTATTTAACTATTTAGACTTATTTTATTTTAAGTAAAACTTTTTTAATATCGCCTTAAACTTTTTGATCCGTCTATCGCATATCACATTACAATGCGTGGAGTAGGGGTAAAGCTGAAGGCACTCAGCAGAGCTTTCATCAGCTATTACACTTGCTTTGTGTTTTCATTAAACCACACAATGGATTTTTAACAAGACTACTTCCCGTGATCATGCAAATTGTTATCATCATCTAGTGCCTTCTTGAAAATGAAGTTTGGCGGTCAGTATGGGGAGAGCTCTTCTGTTCTGGGCAAGTTTTTTTAATTGTGCGTAGTTATAACTGGTCCACTCACGTATATCGGTCATCCAATGCCGCCTCGGTCTACCAGATGCTCTTTTACCGGACATCCTGCCCTCTAGGATCAACCGTGGGTACTCAAATAGGGATCCTCTTTGAAGATGTCTGAAAAAAGCCACCTTTCTCCACACGATGGTTGTCATAAGCATGCGGCTAATTTGCGCTCGTTTGAGGACTACAGCATTTGTGTCGAACTGGTTCCAAGAAATCTTAAACATTTTTTCTTAGAGCCCACATCTCAAATTCCATAGTTATAATGTTTTAACGTAAAAATTTAACATAATTTTGCATTGCAGTGAAATAAATTAAAGACACATGGTAAGGGACACACACATATGTACATACGTTACAAAATATCATCATTTCGTCTGCAAACTAGCTGTTAGGAGCTTTCCGTACTGCAGTGGAGGATTCCCCGCGGAGACAATACATTTTGTTACTTAATTTAATTTGAAGAACGTGTTTTTGGCTCAACGTTTTCACACTTTATTTTCTTATTCCTTTATAAAATGCTGAGACTTTAAAATATTTCTCAATTGGTATGAAACTGAAACGGGTCTAATTTTTTATTACAGTATCCGATGAAGTCGAAAAATAAATTTGTTATGGTAACCATGATAAAAGACATTTTTTGCTGATATAGTTTGTTTCTTACATTTAAATTTAATAAATTTATAATCGTATTAGCGAAAGTTTTTACAGTGCTGTTTTCGTTTTCTATTGAAAGGTGTAAAATTTCTTTCACTGTAATTTATTCGAAGCTTCTTGGATGTAATTTTGATAAAATTGTCAACCCATTTCCTTTATAACAGTGGCAAGAAAGTAACTGTGGGCTAATAAACAAATTATTTTTGAATACAAGAAAAAACCAACTGCATCATTGGTCTAGTGGTCAGCTTGTTCAGCTTACGAGTTCCGGGTCAGGGGAATTGAAATTCTCAGTATTTGGCCGAATTTTGAAAGTTTTGGGCGTGCTCCACCTCCTTCCCTCGGACAGCACGTTAAGCCTTCGATCCTGCACTTGATCTCTCTCCGGTCGTGTCGGATTGCTGTCACTTTCGACCATAAGAGTGAAAGAATAGAGAGTGCACTTCTGTTAGGGCATACGCTAATGTACTATGCCCGCCAACCGCAGTGGAGCAGCATGGTCTATGCTCTAGAAACCCTCTCTCCTAAGAGGGAGGAAACCTGTGCCCAGCAGTGGGATGTTAATGGGCTGTTTCTTCGTTTATACCTTTACAGGAGATAAGCAGTTACTTCAGACGCGAGATTTCTATCAAATTAGTTGCTGTTCTTGAAGTGTCACCCGCACGGTTTCCGATCCCATGAAAATATAAAGAAATCAGTTATATATCTAATCGGATTGTCATGCCTGCTCTGATATGCTTTAGTCGTTACATGGACGACCTGTTTCCATCTCTCACTCTATTATCGGCTTCGGCGTTAACTCTTTGTTTGGTCTCACCAATGAGGAAATGGGCGAACCCTTGGTCTTTTTCCTTCGACCCTTACTACCACAACCTTTTCGCCAGGTTATCTGGATGTCTTTGAACGATATGACCAAAATAGTAGAGTACTCGTTCTTAGCAGGTGGTGGATAGTTTTGTTGTGGTGTTAAGTTCTGCAAGGAAGGGTTGTCAATTTAAAGCATACTTATTTCGACCTGGAAAGATAAAAAGTTACGTCCAAATCGCTACAAACGCTTAGGAAAAGGTCAGTCGCATACTTACGTACAGAAAAATCTTATATTAAAGAATCTCGTGTCACAGTGTTTTGTCACCGACCTTCTCAGAAACAACTTTTATGAAACATTTTGGTAGGTTTGGAATATATCCATCCCCTATTTTATATCGCGTTACTAAGTTATGCGGGTTAACTGGTTATATGTGTATGGATAAAACCCAAATATAATTCATGTCATTAAAAGTTTGAGAATACGAAATACGAAGTATTAATTGACTTTTATCCCAAACAGAGTATATACAGAGTACAGATGTTGCCAAGCGAGCAATTTTTATCCCGAGAAAGCGCGAAGCCTGCCAAGCCTCGGTTACAAACAACTGTTGCCAATTCTTTCGTCGAGGCAACGATTTTTAATAAACCTAAAAGATTAGTCACTCCACTTGTTTTTATTTTCTATTAGACGCATCACAAGGCATTGCCATTTTTTAATTCAATATAAACCCTTATTCAGTATTAATTATGAGTTATTATTAAAATTAACTTTTGATAGTTCAGATCACAGTTAAAACAGATCTTAAAAAAGTTTGCTTTTTTATAGAGAACATGTTAACAAGTATAATTACTTTACGGCGTATACTAACTATAATTAAAAGCAATAAACAGAAAGTTATTAGATAAGCTTTACTATAAATAGATCGTTGAGAAGGATGAGGAGTTTGAAACTGAGTGATAAAGTAAAAAATATTGTGATAAGAGACCGATGTGGTGTAAAAGAAGGTGTAGTGATTATAATTGAGAAAGGTATGGTAGATGGTTTGGGCATGTAGAGAATGAATGAAGGGAGACTAAAAGGATTTATGAGTCAAGAGTCAATGGGAAAGTTGGAAGAGGAAGACCAAGGCTAACGTTTCTGGACCAAATCCAGGACATTTTTACTAAGGGCTAGGTCAAAAGTACTCTAAACCGGCGAACTCGTATGAAAGATCGTGGTAAGTGGAAGAACGTGGTCTCTGCCTACTCCTATCGGAAACAGGCGTGATGCTATATATATATAAATAACGATTTTTTTGTACAGTCGTGATTTTATTTACAACGAGGATTTATATGGTATAATCAAAATCAATTGTTGCAAATATTCCCAAAAATTTAAGGCAATCATGAATAAGTGAAGTGAAAACTTCTTTAAGCCTGTTAAGTATCTTATTTCGTGGTTATAGATTATGACCGTCCCGATTGACTATGTAATGCTCATTCCTGGCTCCCGACTATTAAAGGGCCTCTTTTAGTCTTATATATTATATTCACCAATTATGTCATTACATATTGACTATTTGAACGGGTACATATCACGATGGCGATTTTTTAATTTTTAATTTTGCCGATATTTCGACCCAGTTGCATGGATCGTGGTCACGACGATACTGATACTGACGATGACGACGATATGTATCGTCGTGACCACGATCCATGCAATGGGTCGAAATATCGGCAAAATTAAAAATTAAAAATCGCCATCGTGATATGTACCCGTTCAAATAGTCAATATGTTAATAAACCACGAAAATTTAAGTTTATGTCATTACATTTGTCTGTCTAACAATATGAAGGGATTAATTTTCGAAACAAACTTTCACAAACCTAAAAGACAAGAGATAAATAACAACATCAGCTTTACAATGCGTTTTGTATTATTTACTAGCAAATAATACTATTTTTCGTTTAAACAAAGTTGCTTCCCTAAAAATATTCATCCTAGACAAAATGCAGACACTTTTTAATATAAAAACTCAGATACACCGAATTCAAATCTATCCGTTGCATACACAAACAAGAAAAACAAAATATGAAAAAAACATACACATTCTCATCTTTCTTCCATTATTTCAACCAAACTCCAACAACACTCATTACACCGCAACGTCAAAACTGTATTTTGCAACTCCGCAAACCAAGATAAGAATGTCTGCATGCCACTTATGACGTAACTCGTAAATAAGTTAGTGGGAAAGTTTTTGTCAGTAAATGTAAACGTATTCCTTGTTGTATCGCATGGTGAACTTTTTGATTTATTACGTAAACGAAAGTGAAAATGTTACCTGCACAAAACTTATGTTATTTATCCTTTTTGAGACTGTAATCCTCTCTAAATATAAGATAAGTAATATAAATAAAGTTAATTCCTATGAAAACTAACACGACCTTTTTAAACTCAATAAAATAAATCTTTAATCCTTTTGACTGCCTCATTGGTCTAGTGTTCAACATGTTTGGCTACAGCCAGTCAAAACTCGATATTGAGTTTTCTATTAAGATTTTTTCAATATTTGCGCGAAGTTGAGAAGTATCCTCTTAAACCTTCTCTCCTATAAGTGAGGAAGCCTGTGCCTAGCAGGGGGACGTTAATGAGCTGCTACTTACCCTATCTTATTTTAACCCCTTTACTTGAGCTTTTAGATAGGCAGCGTTGCACAATTTTTCCAAAATACGATTATTCATTAATTAAATTTAAGACATATAACATTATTTTGACTTGGAAACGAACCGAAGTAAGGCGGTAGAAAAAAAAAGTATCGAAAAATAAATGATATGAGTATTTCTTTGTTTTTAACACGCGACGCAAAGCTTAGCTTTTTTTTATTGTTTGACTGTGATATCAGCCAAAATTACATAGCAGCTTATCTTTGCTATTAGAGTGGTAAATAGCACGTCACGTCACACCATTAGGCAAATTTTACAATCCGCGATGTTTGACAGAAGTAATAATGGTATTTCTGATCAGACTATAAGGTAAATAGCAGCCTATTAACGTTTCACTGCTCAGCACTGGCCTTCTCACTCATAGGAGCGAGGGTTTCTAGAGTATAAACACAGTACGCTGTTCCAGTGCGGGTTGGCAGGGATAGTACACAAGTTTATGCGCTAACACAAGTGCACTCTTTATTACTTCAATCTCAAAGTACGATGTACCTGCAATTCAACACGACCAGAACGTAGTAGAAACGCAGTAGAAATAGAAATAAATAAATATGAAACAACTTACACTACCCTCTGCTTACCTGCGTGGTCAGGTAGCGGCGCCTTACAAAAGGGAAAAAACCAAACAGACAAACGCAACGGTCAAAAATTATTGTCGGAATGAATTACTAATTAGGCGGAATGATTGGTAGGGAAATTTTTTGTTTGAATATTTTTATATTCACGTAATGTATCTGTGTGATATAATGTCAGACAGGTCTTACGTTTTTATCCTTTAGGGAAACGTGACAAAAAACGTGCTGCTTTTTAAATAACGCCTGATTATTTGTTTACCTTTAACTACATAGATATAGGTATTTTTTTTTATTGCTGACAGATTGGCGTTTGACTGTGATCACATTTGTTAAGTAATGATGCAGCCTAAGATGGAGGCTCACTAATCTGGTAAGAGGCAAGTCACTTTTTGTGGTTTCTACACAGCTCCTTACCGGAACACAAATATATTAGCTTGGCGGTACGTTCTTGCTTGTACGTTGTTAACTTGCCAAGGCTGAAGCTTCGCACCATACCTGATTAAGACGAATTATAAAATGCAATTTCCTAAATATATTAATTAACAACACCGCGTCTGCTAGCAAAGCGAGTAATCGCACCTTTGCACCAGTGAGGTCGTCACCTTTAATATGAAGAACATGTTTCGTATTACACGACAATATTAAAAGTTAAAATAAATTATGTTCACAGTTTATTTTAAATCATATTTTTTATATAAAAATAAATAATTGGTATTTCAATATTAATTAAAAGGAGTAAATTTGTGTTCTGCTTAAGTTTAGTTATATACTAGTGCATCAGTGAACACTGACCTACTTCACAGAAAGGATTTTGCGACTCTGTTAGTCAGTCTAGTGAATGGGCGATAGTATTCTGGTTGAATTAAATTTGGCCATTTGGTGACTATTCTATGTATAGAGACATGACACACGAACCTAACAAGATTTTGAATTTATTGAAAAACAAACTTTAAATCTATATGTCGGAGGGCAGATGTCTGTGGAACGCTGGCGCCATCTATCGGCGTGGACAGAGTCAACAAGTGGCAGTCCGGCCCGTCTCTCGGCAGTTCTCGAGCGGCGGTCGGCCGGAGTGGTCAACTATTGAAACTGTCGCGTTCCTATCTATTAGTGTTAATGAGTTTGTGTAAATTGATATCGGGAACATTAAGTGATTGAACATTATAACTCGAGTTAATTAATAAAGTGTTTGATTGCACCAACATTACCCACGAACGCCCACAGAATAAGAAATGAAATAATGGATCCAATTAATAACGATGTCGGCGGAGAACCTTACGCCCCTGTGCTTTATGCTTCTCCGTTCTCTCTTATTCTCCGACATATATATATGTAAATTTCCTGACAATGTGTTTGACGGCGATGAACTTCGAAACATATGTTAAACCTTATTTCTGTCTATTTTTTTATCTACAAATTCTATATATTATAAATTAACAAATAAAACTACATATATAAATTAATTAAAAAATAAGACGCATCCAAGTTGCTGTTCATAGGGTGTGTTCTTAAAATGCTGGCAGCATTACCTCTTTATAATAGCTAAGCTGAACCTTTGTCCGAGGTAAGCGCCAGCTCTAGAGTCATTGGTGGAATCCAGCAACTGCTTAGATAGATATTTTGCTTCAGAGCTCTTCGGTCCCATCTTTTCCACGCCAAATGGTAGGAATATGTGATCTTGTGTAAAAGATCCATATTTCTGCAATTTTTGCACGATACCACGCAACGTTGAAGATAATTTTAAATTAGATGCCATGGTATCAACACAAGTCGCATCCCATACTAGGCACCTCCCATTCCTCCAGGGAATTAAAGTAATTCCGTCAGGTCTCTTGATATCGTTCGGCTCTGATTGAGCCGGTACGTTAGCGGTAACAAGAGCTCTACGAATAATACCTTGCAACATTTAGAAACTGTTCAGATGATTTTGATGATATTTTTCATTTTACTGGATTTGTTGCTGCTTACGACATAAAACGTACTGAATTTGTTGTGGGCTCTTCTCCGATCAGGGTCCAAAGGAACTCTCGTAACTTAGGTTGTAAGCCGTTCTTTAATGTTATAATCAGTCATTCATTTAATTAATATATAGAAAAAACGATATTTGTCGATTCAGAAGTGGTGTAATAAGCCTACTCGTATAAAGATATTTTGACGTTAACTTTATTATTAACACGTGTTCAGATAATAAATGTACACTATCTGTGTCAAAAAAATATTCTTATTTCGGTTTATCTGTTCGACTGTAGTAGGTTGTAGTGATGTTAATTTCAATTGTAGTAGTGTCTAAAAGCGACAAGACTGATAAGCTTTGAAATAGGTTTTATAGAAGAAGAATTTTGAGTACATTCGAAAATGAATTGAAATGATCAAATTACAATAAACTTGTTGTAGACCGATTTCAAATAAATTTCTTCGGATTAACGGTTTTTGTAACCACAACGAACGCTAAAAATAATGGATCTAACATGTCTAGTGGATCAGAAAATAATTAGAAGCTATTAATTACAATACAACTTTTGACGGATTAGACGTCAAAATTGTAAAATAATATCACAAAAAAGTTTAATTTAATAAAATATCAATTATTTTTGTTTAAATAAATTTCAAATATTATCATTATTATGTAAATAGAAATATAAAAAATTGACTAAACATACACTTTTAGTTAATCTAAATTTAAATATATTTATAAATTACAATATAGGTACTTTTCCCATGCGGTAATTTTAAAAGCTCTACGTAATCTTAAATATTTCCAAATTATTTTAAAGCCAGGCGAAAAAGTGTATAATCCGTCCGCCATTAGTATAAATAAGGATATAGCTATTTAGGTCAACGGGTTAAAAGCATCGTTTTAGCGAAGAGCCTTATTATAATCCCTCTATCTAAACATTACCAGACACGGTTGTGTTATCTTGGGATGAATTTGCGCTATATAATATAAATTCATTAAAATAACACTCCAGTGGAAACCGTGGATTATTTGACCCTTTGCCTTTTATTTTGCTATAACCTTTGATATAATTATGCGCATATCTACCTCACAAACGATCTAAGGCTTAATCTAGACTGAAATTTCTAAACGTGATAACGTATTATAAATCGATGAAAGCCTGCTGCTTGTACTAGAAAGCATGACTCATTCTCATGGCACCCTGAGCCGAAAGAGAGGCGCGATCGGTCAAATATCATTGTTTATTATAACAAAAAATTTTCAATAATGTTTTCTTATGGCGTTATCACTTAAAATTATTCTAAAAATCGAGAAATTATAGGTCATGTTTTAATGACTTGTGATACACGACAAGTTTGACAATGAAAAACTCCAAATAAAGGTATATTCAAAGCCAATCAAATGAAAAGTGGTAGTTGCCTTTTTTTGCAAAATTTTAGAGAGACATCAGACTATAAATAGAAATTTATTAATCATATCTACAGTTCCTGCTTATTTACGCTCAAGTCGAAGTTTCACGTCTATCAATCAATGAACATATTGTAACAAGTAGATATTTTAATACACTATATTGTTTGAAGGTGGTACAGAACGCAACAATGTAGCTAACAGGGCTTTAGTGTCACTTAATAATAGTATTCCTCTGTACTGTTATTCTTAACGTAAACAATTTATAATGAATATAACATTTCCTCTAAATAATACACAAAAGACAAAGGTAACAAAAGCTCTACTATCTGTTCAGTTATAGCTACAGCTACCTATTAAATTGAATATTACGTATTTCATAAACTACCTTGATCCACCACTAGTTAAAGTTACGATTCGCTGGTGGAATTATTCTCAAATTTTGAAAATTATATACATTTGTGCTATTATCGTGGAATCTAGTAAAGGGTTTTGGGCGTATCAACATATCAAACCGACGTTTTAGAGTAGATACCTTCTAAACTACCCTCGTTAAAACAACCTCTCCACCTCTCTTACATGACTTTAAGTTTGAAATCATATCAACATGTAATTTGATTGCAATTTTTTACAATTGTGCGTAATATAATTGAGCATCTGGAGGAATTCTACAAATATTCAGTTTATTAAAAGTTCTGGGTAACACATCTAGAAAATTGCAATCTTATTTGTCTGGATTTGGACTAAATGGTTGCGTCGGCCATGACTAGATACCACTCTACCAATAAAGACGTGCCGTTAGACAAAAAGAAAGCATTTCAATGCGATGCTATGTTGAAATTAGAAAAGATAAATTATCTCTCACCAGTTTAACTCGACTTCATCTTACTGTACATCAATAAGCATCAAGTGAGATCGAAGTTAAGCGCCAACCTGTTAGCAATAAAAAATCAGAGGGCATTACGGAAATAAAACCCTTGTATTTTTCTATAATAAATTACTAGACATCGTATAAACTAAGGTTTCGAAATATTCCTTTTCTGCTTTTCTAAGACGTTAAGACGACGACCGTTTTCGTCATTTTTTTTTTAAGTTTCTTCATCTATTTCCATATATATGTACCTGCACATAATTGTATAAAACAGGACATCGTTTGATACTTTTTAAAAGGTTACGTGCAAAAGTAATGTAGTCAGATAATCAAGAAAGTTAGGTAGGGAACTTAATTCCAGGATAAATAAAAAGGTTCAATTTTTGTTTTGTTTCTCTATCGCAAGTCGCATTACAACCTTGTGCACTGGGGGTAAAATGAAAGCAACCAAAGGCTCATCTGGTGTTTCATTTGCACTGTGGTTTCATAAAACCTACGTGATTCAATTGAGTTATCACTGTTCAATTTATAGAATTATCTCAGACGGACATAGGCGTAAAACAATTTTTTTTCCAAAATGTTAGTTCTACCGATCCTACGCCTGTGTACAATTTTTATACTTACCCTCCCACATCACCCTTTTAGTACGATCTATATAACCTTCACAAAGGCTAGTTCGACCTGTCATAACCGTTACATGCTTAATGATGGGTACAAATGACCGTCGACACATAAAACATTTAACTAATCGAAGGTCGAGCAATATTGTCTTACGTCACGCGAATATCAAGAAAAAGAAATGGATTGAATTCATGTATGTTATTTTAAATAAAGCTTACAATAGATAACTAATTATTTTTTTAATAAATATATCAGCATTGTTTTAAATTTAATGTGTATAATTCTCCCAAATCGGCTTGGCTGATTTAGATTTATTTTTTGTGTTTTCCGGTGGATTCAAAAATATATATTTAAGGGTTACCTTCGTTTTAAGAAGTTAATTAAAAAATGTAACTTATAATAAGTTTGTCTACATGTAAGACTTATACAGCTGTACTTTATATAAGTATATTTAACTGAAATTTCATAGTATAAAATCATTTACTTCCTTCCTAAAAATTCTCAAATTATTTATATTTATAAATATGTTATCATTCTTTAAAGGCTCTTTAGGAAATTTCGCATATTATTAGAGGTCTAATGTATCATCTTATATAACATTCATCTACTTATCCAAATCAGCGTGCCAAAAATCAAGCAAAACATGTAATTATCATTAAATTAACCATAGAAAGGGGTAATTAATATTAAAAACACTATGCAATATAGAAATAATTATTCCAATTCTGTTCGTTATGTTGGTACGTAATTAACACACCTGTTCGATGATAAAATAATGTGTGGGGAATGACATTAAATATATAAATGGTTTCATCTGCTATTACTGAATTAACAATTATAACAGCCAATATCGATACGTATTTTAAAGTGATGTAGCACGAAAGTTGCGTAAAAAGTTCCTGTTCCATATCAACCTGAGCTATACATTGTACATGTATGAGAATGACCAATAAAGTATTCGTTTATTGGTGATTCGAGTTACTCGTAATGGTTTTAATGTGATAACTTTTTATGTTGAATTCAGAAAATTTATGTATTATTTTCAGCAGTTTACGAATTCGTCATCTGAAAATATGTTATATTCATATTTATTATTAAATTAGTGTTTGTTAACTTTGACAAATTATATAAGAAGTTTTTTTACCAATGAAACAAGAGGAAGGATCCAACTTTGCATCGTTACCTCTCTACGGATAAAAGAAAGGACATTTCGCTGGTACTAAGCGAAGTAAAAACTAAAGAAAAGGTAATAAATCACCTTTTACTAGAGCTGGTCGTAAAGACTAGCAAACAGGATCACATTCGAAGATTAATCTGTAAAAATTATATATTTAATGGTTTACTTTAAATTACAAAGTGTCTTACTTTTTGAACTCAAAATTGTTCGTACAAATTTCTTGTTGCAATTCAGGGAGTTAAAAGGCCTTTGCATCGCTAGATTTATATTAATTGTAGTCTTTTCTGTGCGCTGACGTTGTACACAGTAATATTTTTATAAATTTTATTAAATAGTCTTGTATTACACTAAAAAAAAATTCACTCGATATTAAAAAATAAATAGCCAATTCTTTACCAAAAGAGAAAGAATGTAGGTGCTAGTAACATGTGTCCTACACCATCTAGCACGATCTTCTTTAACTCAATAAATAAAAAGAAAGCTTTAACCCTTTTGTATGAGTTTTCAAGAGAATACATTTATTTAATCAATTCATATTTGACAAAACTATATTAACATCTAACATTTTATTAAGTATAGTCGCGTTGGATACTCAGACAAATGAACAGTACATGCGTAAAACTGTAAATTGACACGTATTTCCATACATAATAGGTTTAGTAAAACAATAACTGCTTCCGCTATATTATGTCTAAATCCCAACAAATACCTATTCAATGAAACCTATCAAACACCAGTCTGTTTCCATGAATACTGTTAATAGATTTAGCTAATATGCTTTGTTTTCCAATAAAGGTTAAAGGTTATAATTGTCGCTGTCTGAAGTGTTACGGTTAATTACGTATTTTCTGAGTTCAGTTTGATTACACACTATACGGGGATTTGCAAGAAAAAATAGATTTTGTTATCTTTAGAAATAAATTATGATTTCATGAATTGTTAAATTAATACTAAAAAAAATAAAAGTGCGTGCGTTCAGAGTACACGTGCCAGAGGTCAAACTTCTTTGGCAAACTAATTTTGAGTCTTGTTTATATTTATACAAATCTAAATGTCGTTATAGTATTCAAAGTTTTGGAAATTAATAGAAATAATTTACTAAAATCTCAAATGACGAATTGTAAATAAAAATGCGTTTTTGACAATATTAGAAATTATTAATTAAATTTTGAGAGAGAATTTATCGAATATTTTTATTTTATATTTATTAAAAATAGTATATTCAATGATTAAATGACGAGTTACAAATTAACCTGACACATATTATTTGTATATATGAAAGCTACCTAACCTTTAAACGAATTAGCATAAAAAGCTGCATAGTTTCGTGATGCTAATCACGCGTTTTGCCCGGAAAAAATTTACACTCATGCGCCTAAAGAAGTTTCACTTCAAATAACAATAACTCCAACAATAATAGGTCTTTTTGCTCCATGTTTCTAACTTTTATACGGAGCGGTTAAAAATTCGATTAGTGGCGGAATTTACAACCTGACGCTGCCGAGAGCGTCGCCGCTATCAAAATGGGACGTGCTCAGTTTTATAGACTATGCCAACTCGCAAATACATGGTTGCAGTTTCAACCCTTTATCTTTAAGGAGGAATTTTTTAAAGTGATTTTTTACGACCTCTCAAATTTCGCATTACATCCAATCAGGAAGGAGGGACAAAGCTGCCAAGGTCAATATGACGGCGCTCATGTCTCGTAATAATTGTTTCACTTGCATCATAGTTTGTTAAAACCACAAAACGCTTTTTTATTGCAGGAAAGTTAGCGCTCGAATGTCTAAGATGGTAAGAGGTTATTCTGTTAACGGTATATAAGGTTGGCCGAAGGATCTCCTCTAGACCTAGAAATGTTGAAATCATTACAAAATAATTTTTATTCATCCACTCAAGTTCGAATACAGTTTTTTTTTTAATATTCATTTGTTAATGAATTGTCGTAATGGCAAAAATTGTACAACACTATCTATTATTGATATCGTACTTTAAGTAAAACTTGTAAGATTTTTTTAACGTAACCACGTTAAAAAGATCGAGTTAGATGGCGTTAGTAAATTCAAACGCAACTTTTTCTTACATAGTACTATGTCGCTAAAATATAGATAAACTCTTTATCGCATACTTTACTTTACAAATTAAGGGTAAAAACTAACAGTAAAAATATAAAAAGCATAAAACGGGCGGCCTTGTCACTATGTAGTTATCCCTTCAGAGCAACCGCAAATAGTAATGTGGTACATAAAAATTATAAATATGAATTGGCTTTTTATTTTAATTTTTATAAAACTTGTTTATGAAACTAAAACTTCTTGCGTGTTTAGCGTCACAAAGATGGTTTTATGCTAATTCGTTTGAAGGTTAGGTAGTTTTAATTACAAATAACATGTGGCATTTCAATTTGCAACTCGTAATTTAATAATTTTATAAAATATAAAATAATTTTTTTTTATTAATTCTCTTTTCTAAATTTTAAATTCAAATCAAAATTTAATAAATAATTTCTAATATTGACAAGAAACCCGTGGCACTTTTTTTAACAATTTTGTTTACAATTCGTCATTTGAGATTTCAATAAATTATTTGTATTCATTTTCGACACTTTTAAATATCTTCATGACAATTAAATTCATTAAATTCCTAACATATCTTCTTTTTTCCCTCTTTAGTCTTGGAAATTACTACTAGCCACATTTTTGTGGGTAGTCGTCGCACGATATAAAAAGTAACTCGGAATTCTTACTGCTATCTCGTCGATAGTTTATATGGGAGGAGGTTAATCTATTAGCGTTAGTCGGAGACAATCTCTCACTACCGACCATAGTCGTCCCTATGGTCGGTAGCAAAACGGCATGGAGGGTTTTCGCCTCGTTTTATGAGTCTGTAATTTTACAGGAGGCAAGCTCGAAGGCGAAAGAGGCAGTAGCTCATATCCCTCTTCGCCGGAGAAGGGTTAGGAGCGATAGGCGTATGGACGCCCACCCGGTCTAGTTTACTTGAACCTTATGTACGAAGCATCTGGGGCGCCATCTGAGTCGAATGCGTAGGCAAACTTCTGGCCCCCCACCCATTAGATGTAGAGGGTTCCGCTGGATTTTAGTGGGTATTGTCTTGCGAGTCCCACACTGCCGAGTAGCGTTTTTAATCCACTCGGCGTGCATAAACGCATTTCCCAGCGAAAAAAAAAGATATATATATCATTAGCGTTGTGATAACGACTCTACTCTCGAGCTCGTTAATATACCTAAAGGTAAGGTAAGTAGCAGCCCATCAACGTCCCACTGCTGGGCACAGACCTCCTCACTCATAGGGGAGAGGGTGTTTAGGGCATAGACCCACCACGCTGCTCCACTGCAGGTTGACAGGCATAGTACACTAGTACAATCCCTATTCGTTCACTCTTATAGTCCGATGTGACGGGAATCCGACACGACTGAAGTTTAATGTACCTAATAGTTGGAATTTAAATCCGAGACCTCATTACTCGACTGGTTTTATTTGCACCGTTGTGCTAACAAAACTTCCAAAACATTCTATTTATTTATAGCCGAATTGAAGCGTTAAGAAACTAATTCTCCAATCTAAGAACAAAGACATGTCCCAGTTTGTATAGAAAGTTAATTTCTCGGGCCAATTGGTAATTTGGCTGGGATAAACGAATTATTTCCCTTTTTTGCCACCGCCAGCACTCGCACGCGTTTTAAAGGTACGTTTTACTGATCAGACTCTCTGTTTTTCAAGTATGAAATATGTTTTTAAGTAAAATAATGTTTTTTGAATCTAAAGAGGAAAAAGTTTCTAGAACTTATATAGTTGCACGTTATCTTTCACATATATAATTTACAATCAAGATATTCATAAAAATTTACTCTTACTTAAAACGATAATTGAAATACAACGAAAACTAAAAATTTTTTAATAAAAAACATTAATTTTTAAAAGTACTCTTAAAATTTTTATTTAAATATGTTAGGTTTTTATTGCTTTTTCTGTTCTATATTTTTATATTATCAATTAATATTTTTATAAGATATCAATTAAGGTATTGGTTAGTTGGTAGAAGTATTTCATATAGTTCATGCAGAAAAAAGACATATCTAGAAATGATTAATAATACGAGTATAACAAAATTCTAAACTATTACATCTAAAATTTGACTAAAACTCTCTAAAATGTATGTGTTGAGAATACAAAAGCATTGAGTGAAACCGCGATCAATAACGTACTAGTTAGTATTATATGTGGATCTCAAAAGTTTCACCTCAGCCGATATTGAAATTTAATTAGTAGAATATTGTCTTGAAACAAGACCTGCATAAGTTCGCAATACTTCATATTATTACAGACAGGGGTTATGTTATTTCATTTATTTATAATATATTTCCTGAGTGAGATGGTGCAATGTTTGACATTCGTCTCGGGTTTTCTATCCGACTGTAGACTATAAACTAGGTTATCTATAATTTTTAGGTCTGAAGTTAGGTTAAAAATTATTTTTTATGGATTTTTTAAGACATTATAAACGTCTATGTGTGTATATTTTTCCCTGGCTAAAACTCTTCTATGACATCCTTCACTGGTGCTACAACACCATATTTAGACAGTACATATTGTTACATAACGTACGCCTGCCAACCCACATTGGAACAGGTAGTGGGTCTATGCACTAAAAACTCTCTCTCATATGAGTGAGGAGGTCTGTGCCAAGCAGTGGGACGTTAATGGACTGCTATTTAACTTTTTTATACATTTTTACAGTCCGATGGTGTAAAATAAGTTAAAATTAGACACTATTCCAAAGATATTTCCTACCCTATAATCAACCAAGTAGTTAGTTGGCAATCTTCAATTGCGGAAATAGGAATGCTCGCAAAATGTAGTAAGTGAGGAAGCATGGATTAGTTGAGCAAAGATAGTTTAGAGGAGAATAATGGCGAGAAGTATAACATTCTCGTTAATGAAACTTCGGCTTTATCTTGAAGATTCCCATCACGTGCTAGAATATATCGCTACTTATTTAAATGTTGAGAAGGTTTTTGTACATAATAACATGTTTTTCAACATTATAGTTAACCCAAGAAATCGATGGTTGAAGGTAAGTCAGTTATGCAATTGTTACTTGTTTACAACAAAGCTTTAATATTTTACTACGAACTAATTGACAGGCGCAACTTCATCTGCGTACTCATGTGTGACTTAAAGTACAGTGCCATCGCGGAACCCTAACTTTTTTATAACTTATAAGTAGCTTCGGTTACTCTATATATCAGCAGCTATCTGCCAGTGAAAGTCTCGTCTAAATCGGTCAATCCATTTCAGAGATTAGGCGAAACAAACAGAAAAACAGACAACACTTTAAAAGTTGATTTTTGATATGAAGACTGTATACATTTATATGTATTAAGTAATACGCTGCTAATTTAAAATTACAATTAAATACTACAATTATATTATTGAAATATATGTAATGATTTGGGAAATACAAATATTAGCGCTCTGAATCAATTCAAAAAGGTTCTTGCTGAAGTAACGGTTTAGTTATATCACAACAGGAATAGAAAAACTTCAAAATTGTCCGGCTCTTATGAATAGTTTTAAAATTCAAAATCCCTGAAGCTCGTACAGTATCATATCGATGGCCGGATCATCCCAGTTTTTACGAGCGTCTGTACGTATGCGGGAAAAAGCCGAAATCCCGGAATTATATCTGGAATTACGACCAATAACCGATGAATTGAGCCCCGTATTCAACATGCGAATGCGTTCTACTTTTCGCTTATACTTTGTGGACTCTTTGTTAATAACATTTCGATTCGTCATGCATTTCCTCATGTTTTTATATAACGAAAGTAACTTACTTCCATTCACTGCACCAATTATCTTTATTAAAGTGAGATAACCTTTATGACAAACATCATAAGGAAAAGATGTCATATGTTAGAAAAAACGTGGTCAAAATAAAATCATTTTCAATCAATTTGAATTCATTCGGAGTAAAGTGTTTTAAAGTATTACATTTTTACCGAATTTAACTACCTCATTGGTCAGCTGGTTTGGCTACAGACTGGCTGGTCCTGTGTTCGAGCCCCGGGTTCTCAGTATTTGCCAGAAGTTGGAAAGTTGGCGGTGCGCTCCACTCTTGTGCTTCAGAGAGCATGTTAAGCCATCGGTACAACGGTTAATCTCTCTTCGGTCATATCGGATTATTATCCCATTGGACTACGAAATCGAAGGAATAGAGAGTGCAGACAAGTTAGTGTACGAGTATACACTTATGTACTATGCCCGCCAACTCGCGGTTGAGCAGAGTGGTGGGTCTATGCTCTAAAAACCATCTCTCCTATGACTGAGGAGGCCTATGCCTCGCTGGGGGACGTTAATGGGCTACTACTTACATAAAAACATTTGTTTAGTAAATATATCATAATTTTAAGTTATCCTCAAAGGCCGAATATCCCAACATGCATTGTTTTTATTATATCTCTAAGGTATATGGCAGCGTGAAAATCGATAAAGCCCCTAGGCGGCTTGTCTGTTTTCTGATACTTCCAAGAATTATCGTTATATCGTAGCCAATGTACACAAAATCTAGACATATCATACTATTAAACCTCATTAAAATCAGACAGACACAGTGAAAGACATTGTTCTATAATTTGTAAAGATTTATGAATATCATTGACCTACCTTCGCAAACCAAAACGAGATGTAAGTGATTACCTAGCATAATCTAATGGATGAGTTTTACCCTTTTATATGTTCTATATAGCCATCCAGTCTTTGGTAACAGAGGGCAATTAAGTAAAAATTTGAAAGCAGAATTAATTTTTTTTAAGGCCAACTTAATCTCTTATGTCCTTTAGCAGATAAGTCAATGAAAAGCTGGAACTAAAGGTAAGTGTCCAAATTAAATAGATATATCAATGGCAAATTAACTCAATTTATTTTGTACGATATATTAATTATTATAAAAACTTCAGAGAAATTTACAAATATTTCATTAGAGTCTCTTAAATAAACTATGATACTGCAAAAAAAGCGATTCAATTTTCAACTGAAATCTTGTTTAAGGAAAATTAACAAAAATATTCAACATTAGTATCTTCGACATCCGACTGTGTGTTTGTATACACACATTTACTGTATTTGTGAACAAATAAAGGACGTTTTTATATGGTTGCATTAATAAATAATAAGGGACAGGAAAAAAGAGTTCCTTGTGGGTTCTTCTTGGAACAGGACGCGAAGAAACCCTCGTAGTTTAAATTCTAGTCGTTGTCTTATATAATTATCAGTCGTATACTAAAAATATATATTATTTTCAATATACTGAAGAATATTTGACGAATCAAAAGAGCTATGGATCTATTGCTAAGATTAGCCTTAAAACATTAGAATCATACAGGTATTTTTTAGTACCTTTGTATTATCGTCTGATTATAATAGTCCGTATAATTTCTTTTCTCATACATAAAGAATATTTTCTTTATCTTTCTACAAGTACATGTTTTTCTACGTAATGGCTTTCGTGGGGAATACATTCAGTATTCAAGGTCCCAAAACATGTTTATCTTTCAAACCTATTATCTTAAGAAAATTCTTACTATATGATTAATTGATATGTTTTTTTACATTGAAGATACGAATTGTGATTCATATTGAACGTCCCTTTTGCTTTATATAAGAACTAGCAATGCCCCGCGATTTTATCCGCATAGATACCGATCTCGTGGCAGTGGAAAGTCTACGAAGTCGGACTATAGTTTTATTTTCATTAACAAAATAGTCATTTCACTTAGTTTTTAATTACTTCCCTTCAGATTATTAGAGTTCTTAGTCAAACGGTGTCTGAAAGAGCCAGACCGGCTGAGCATAGAGGAGTCTTAGTGCCAACATTTATGGTAGTGAAAGTTGGGTATGTAAGAAGAAGCACTAAAGTAAAATAAATGTACAAATGAGAGCGTTGAGAAGAATCAGTGGGTTGAAATAGAGTGACAAAGTAAGAAATAATGTATTAAAGAGAACGATGTGGTATAAAAGAAGATGTAGAGACTAAAATTGAGACAGGTATGCTTAGATGGTTTGGGCACGTAGAGAGAATGAATGAAAGGAGACTGACAAAAAGGATTTATGAGTCAAGAGTGAATGGGAAAGTTGGAACGGGAAGACCAAGGCGAACATTCCTGGACCGAATCCAGGGCATTTAAAAAAAGGGCCAGCTCGAGAGTACTCTAAACCGACGAACTTGTATGAAAGGTTTAATGAGAATGGAAGAAGCGAAGAAGATTTGCAAGGATCGTGGCAAGAGAAAGTACGTGGTCTTTGCCTACCACGAAGAAAACAGTTTTTTGTGACCAATTTTTTCACACCTTGCGTTACATCAATGCATTTTTATAAGGGATCCCTGTTTCTTTTGAGTAAGTAATATAGCTTATGTCCTTCAGTGAAAATACAGCTTTCTAATGGTGAAAAAAAATTGAAATCGGTCTTATAGTTTTTGTGTGAAAACGCTACAAACATACATACATACTTGCATACGTACATACACACAAAAACACAAATGTTTTCTCTTTATAATATTAGTTTAGGTGTATTAAGTTTTTACAAATATTTTAATTTATTATGTTCGCCGTATGTATATATTTTCTTTTTCTATATTCAGTTCCGTTTGCCTATTTCCGTAACGCTATCAGTACACATCCACCAGCTTACTGCCCAAGTCAAGAGAGATAGCGGTTCGCCGAAGAGTGGTAAGAGAGGCGACGTGGCGACGCTCTACACGCCGCCACATCGCCTCATGTTTCACATAAAACCCTGTATTATTTAACGATGAGAAACCAACTTATAAAAGTCTACGGAACAGATTATCTATTTCTTCTTGTAATTTAAAATATCTACTTTTTAAAACAAGAATCTACTTTAGAATCGGTCCAATGACTTTAAAGCTGTAAAACTTTATCCGAAAACTGATCAAACGTCTTCCGTAAGCTTCCGATTGGCTTTAACTTTTTATAGATAAAAGCAACTAACAAGCAATTTAAGTTTTTCGCAAGCACCCACAGTTCTCTAGAATATATGGATTGCGAAAATGTACTAATCAATGAATTAAATTTCGTTTTTTATATCTGATGGTATGTGATGATACAGTCTAAAATTAAAGCGCGCTAAATCTGTTCAGAGGCAAATTACTTCTAATGATTTCTACAAAGCGTCGTCCCGGAACACAAATCTCATGCTTGGCTGGTGGGAGACCAGACTAGGATCAAAACAATTAGAACACGGGACCTCTGCTAGCAAAGCGAGTACTCGCACCATTGCACCAATGAGGTCGTCAAATTTTAAACTATTAACGCTATCTAGTAAGATCTTTTAACGATTAAATAGAAAGAAACCATGTTTATTTATGTTATGTATCATCTACTATAATTTAAAAAAATGTACTTGAACTTAAGTGGATTAACAAAGAAGAAGTTTATTGAACGACTGAAAATTGGACGTGACGTATATAAGACGAGTGATAACTAATACCTGGTGCTCAGATATAAAATTTACGTTTGATTTGTCTTTATAGTATGCTGTTTTTAAAGATATCAAATGTTACACTATTCATACACGATTTCTGTAATAAAAGTGATGAACAAAATATATATAGTGAGAGTGTGTTAGTTCAATCTCTCATCATATACATATTTCGTTTGACATTGAAAAAACATATTATTACTTGCTTATTAAAAACAAAAAAATCCATATGTTTGTAACTAATTAAAATGACATTGCTTTATTTTCATGGCCTATAATTTTTGCCTTTTATAGATGTCGCTTGTTTTATTTTTTTTATTCTCAGTAATTCAAAAATTATATTAGGAGAGCTCATTGATTTACATAAATGAGACATGTAAATATTACTTTGATGTATAAGTGCAATGACTTATTGATCTCTCTGGTCTAGAAATTGGGAAGTCCCCGGTTTGCTCCACCCCATGTCACGTTAAGCCATCGGTCCTGCGCCTGATCTTTCTCTGGTTGCGACGGATTCCCGTCACATCGGCCTATGGTAGTGAAGGTACTATGCCTGCCACCCGCATCGGAGGGGCGTGGTGGTGCTATGCTATAAAATCCTCTCTTCTATGAGTAAGGAAGCCTATTCCCAACAATGAGATGTAAGGGTCTGCTTCCTTACTACCCGCGACTTAGTCTCCATTATCTTTACCTTATTTAGCTAGCATTCATCAATCAATTTTCTGAGCAGTATTTGAAGTTTATCGTAACATATGGGACACAAACTAGTTCCGCAATATTTGTTACTTTCAGATAAAAGTAACTAAGACGCAATTTAAGTTTTTCGCAACTCGCCGGAATCTGAAGCTTCTTTATAAACTAAAACTCCCGGAATGGAGTCTCAGTTGTACTTGAGCAATGTTTTACTTTAGTGGCTCACACATACACATAAGGCCATGAGAGCTAGAAAAGTGTATGTTTAATAAGCGTAAAGAAAAATCATGCTACCGTCTCCGTGATATGTTTATTAATAACTACCTCTTCACTGCGATGTTACCCATGTTATTCTGGATGCCTTTTCCTTACATAAAGGTAGCTTAAGGTACTTCTTATAATATCAGCAATGAAAATTCCGTCAGAATTAGTTTCAGAGATTTTTAATATATAAGTAGCGTAAATACTTTCTCATGCTTAATGCAAATGTTTATTTCAAATTACAAACACATAAAGTAAAATTATTTATAATCATATTTTATTTCATTTGTTTGTATATATAAGAAATGCTTCTAAAGTGTTCTCACGTAGTCCTGAAACTAAACTAAACTATATAGTTTAGTTTATTTAAAAATTTAAACAAGACAGATAACCCCACAAAATACTGCTTCGCCACATACTGTTTTTAAGGTCATCGACATGGCCCAAATTACAAAAAAGACCAATAGATTACATGTCTTCAGTCTTTTAGAATAGGAATCATTGCCTAGATTAGAAACTGCGTTTACTTAAATGTTTACATAAAAACTCGCTTTTAAAATTTTCCGCCACTTTTCGAATCGACGGTTTTCCGAGATAGCTTAACAAATTTCAACAGGAATTTCCCAGCTACATATTGCAAAGATGGGGAAGTTTCTAACAATAAAGAATTACTATTCTCCTAAAAGATATTGTCCGCCTAGTTATGGAAGAATTAAAAAATACTTAAAAGAATTACTGTCTGATATATAGTATAGTATAGTTATATGTAATCAAAATATGCTATACCATTTTGGAATTTCTGGCGTTATTCCTTGTAAATGTAATAAATTTAATTCAGAAGTAAATACATCATAATTGGAACTATTAACGCTTCCTAAATACATAATGTTTTTATGTATATTAAACAATGGTGCGAAAACTCAATTCACTATTAGAGGCTTTCGATTCCTGGTAAAGAGGAGCAGGAGGAAATTATATTTTCTAATTTATCTAAATCTGGATTGGTGGAAGGCCTTGGCTACGGCTAGTTAGCACGCTACCAGGAAAGACATGCCATCAAGAAAAAAAATTGCCTTTCATTATCATATTATATATAAGTAAATCAAGAGATAAATTACGTATTACCAGGTCTATCTTAGACCGTATCATCAATTACCATTAAGTGAGATTACAGTCAAAGAAATTTCTGAAGATTTTCCTTATATTTATATAAAAAACCAACATAGATGTTCAGTGTAGTAAAAAAAAGTTAAGTAGCCGCTTATTAACGTCGCACTGTTAGACACAGCCCTCCTCACTCATAGGTAAGAGAGTTTTAGACCCTAGACCCACCACGCTGCTTCAAATGCAAGTTGACAGATAACACATACCCGAGATTTGCTCTCAGGCGTTGCAGGTTTCCTCACAATGTTTTCGTTCACCATAAAACACTATGGATTGGAAAACACAAAAAAGTACGTGAGTTTGGCAATTTCTTTAAACGAGAATCCACGCATCTGTATTTTCATTTTCCTATATTTCATACATGCTTCTAGAATGTTCTCAAAATACAATGCAACCGTGGTTATTATCTTTCTATTTATAACGCAAAAATGCATTATAAAGAGCCAGGCGCTCATAATCCCATGGTAGGCCATAGCACAAAATCCGCTTTTAAACTTTTTACAGCACTCCACTGTAGTGCAGGTTTATATAAAATGTATGGCAGCGTAAAAACGATTTATGCAGCTAGCTAGAACTAGTATGTTTGCAAGGTTTCAGTTTTATGTTGAGGCATCAGTATTGTTTTCTCTTTATCTATATATTCATACCAATATTAAATGAAGCAAAAACATTGAACACCTTTTTTGAGGAATGTGAAATTTCCCACACTTATAGTTTAAATAGAGAAGGAGTGTTTAATGGTATTTTTTTATAATTATTCCTAGGAAATATATTAAATTAAAAGATAAAACATCACACTATCAAGTATTTGATACACACATGCACTTTTTTGTTAATTGTTGCAGTATATGATTAAATTGAGAATAGATTAGTAATCTGTCAGACATTTAGCAAACAATTATAGACTTTTTATAAAAATATTGGTAACAGAAAAGTTTTTAACATTAATGAATTGTTTTATTAGATGGTTTTTTGTTTCGATAAAAAAAGATATTCTTTATTTTAAAGGCAAATTAACGGTGTAGTCTTTGCAAAATCTATAATTATAGAACTATAGTCTTTGACAATAGAACGTCAAAAATGTTTAAACTTCGACGAATTTCGACTACTAGGCGACCACTAGTTCGAATAATTACAAATTATACATTAAATTTCTATCAAATTAACAAATGTCTCTTACATAAATATTCCTATTCACAACAACATTATTATTAAAGAACAACGTAAATTATTATTTTGTAAATATTTGTCTCCACGATGTGTTATTTTCGTAAATCCTATATTTTCAATTTATATTTAAAAAGTAAGGAAGGTACGTAATTCTTGAATTGAATTTACATTTAAGCATAGAAATATAATAAATCGATGATGTGTTACAACTAAAAACGACTTACTAGTTTATACATACATACGTAAAGCTCCACAATTTATATAGCTTCAAGTTTAATATTAAAAATGATTGTTTGAATGTCCTTTAAATCTTATTACGGTTTGCTCTTGAAACTTGTTAATATTAGATACTAGCTGGTTCCCACGTAGTTACCCGCTTGGCTCCTCATCACTTGGGAAAATGGCGGAACCGGTTTCTCTGAACGTCTACTTTGTCAATGGAGTCATTTTGCTTAATGTCAAGTCAATCGGAAACTGACTCGTTAGTCTAGTGGTCGGCTTGTTCGGCTATACACATGGAGTATTCGGCTCGTCTCCCGCATTGGGCAACTTAAAATATCTATACTGAGTTTTTCTATTAAGATTTTCGCAATATTTGCCAGAAGTTAGCAAGTTGGCGGAGTTATCCACCACCATGCCTTGGAGAGCACGTTAAGCCGTCGGTTCTGCGCATGATCTCTCTTCGGTCATGTCAAAGTAATAGAAGAGAGAGTTCACTTGTGTAGTATACCTGCCAACCCGCATGGAGCAGCATGGTAGATATATACTCTAAGAACCCTCTCTCCTAAGAGTGAGAAGGGGCTTGTGAGAAGTTAATGGGCTGTTACTTACCTTACCAAGTCCATCGGATAAATATTTTCAGAGATCTCATTATAAATGAGTAAGTTATTGTTTTACATTTATATATCCCGATCCCATTGAAATATCGGCAATCCCGTTCTTAGTAATTGACGACATCCCGAAAGGAATATATTGAAAATCAGTGGTAGTTTTCGACTAGTATATCCTGATTCAGTGGAAACATGGGATAATACGTTCTTAGTGATTGCTTGCGTTAGGATAGGAGTTTGATAAAGTTCAAATCTATAAGACTAGTTCAGGAAAAGTAGTGATTAATAGAAAACCAAAAGGATTCCTTTTTATCTTATAAATTCATACAATTGAATATATTAAGAGAAGTTTGAAGTTGAAATGTTGTTCTTATTAACTTTATTATTATATAGAGACGGTACAGAGAACTCTGTAGTCGAGGTTCCTACATTCAAGCGGAAGAGTGCAGTACAAATAAAGTGAGCGCAGCTCTTAACTCAGTTAATTTTAACCCGACTAAAATGTGTATCTCATACATTTATTTCAAAGGTTTGTTTTTCTTTGACGTATTATTCAATAACGTTGTTTAAAATTGTTTGCTTTCTTTTAAGGTCAATTATTTAACGTGAAATATAACAAGTCTAGTTAACTCTGTAATGTTTGTACAGTTTGTCTAAATATAAAAACAAAACCTGGTACCGACGTCTGTAAATGTTAATGTAATACTACATTGTTAAAAACAATTGTATGAGTTATTTTCTGTTATATCATTGTAACTTCTTATATAATTGTAACATTTAGACTGCACTTTTACTGACAGATCGCTGATGTTATAAGGAAGCTACGTATATGCCAAATTTTTCATGGACCATTTAAGAGAGAGAGAATATCTGCCTGGCAATTTTAGGGTTAGAGAGATTTTGTTACGAAATAGGGTATGTTGTTTCTATAAAAGTAATCCACCTATAAATATTGTCAAGAAACTAAAGTTCGCCAATGTATTTCAAAAATTAAATAGTTGTTTGGAATCTCATTTAATAATCATACGTAGGATATTAATTGAAATGAGCTCATCAAATGATATTGCGGTCACTACAAAATGGCCGGCGGATTTATAACAATTATATTGTGAAATCGTTTTAAACATGTCCAGACCGCAGCGCACTCCCGGATTCATGCACATATTTACGAAATAAATGTCATAATTGGTAATAAATTGTAACGCCAATACCCGATTTATAATAGTATAATAATTTATTCAACCAACACCGACAGATAATCTTTTGAAAACCAATCACTGACTCGTCACACGATTTCACTGAAAATATACATCTGATTGTCTTGAAATTTGCTTACCCATTTCCTGATGTAAACGCTCACTAAGAACGGACTTCATAATCGGATTTTACATCAAATAATAATATTAATATACAAATAAAGCAAACTGGAGAGTCGATTTGTAATTCGCAAATGTTTGTTCAAGCTAATCTCTGAAACGGCTAGACCGATTTTGAAGGGACTATCACTTGTTGATAGCTGATATTTATAAGGATTGATTTAGGCTACTTTTATTTAAGGAAAAAAAGCCATCCGAAAATACACGATGTCTATTTAAAATTTTAAATTAACGGCTATTATGGAAATACAGTATACATATGTAAATCATTTTTTCGAATCTTATTGTGCCTGCTAATATCTGAATCAGCTGAATTGATTTTGAAGGGTCTCTAATTTTGAAGAGTTTAAGGCTGCTTTATTATAAGAAAAAAAAATGCGAAATTACGTGGTTAACTGACTCATGAATGACGTCATAGTATAGGAGGAGATAGAAATAAAAAAATTGGACTGTAGTTATTAGAAAATGTGTAAATTTCTCTTTACATACAAAACAAGTTATACAATAAATGTACAAGGGTGAAACCTAACACAAAAGTTAGAGAGTAAATGTATAAGAAAATATAAGAATTCTGTGTTAATCTCGGTTACCACATGTCCTGTGTCTATCTAAGTGGGTCGCAAGCTGTGTAGTACATTTTAACAGACATTAGGCCGCTTAAACTGTCGAAGTTTTAGCACGGATCGGCCACAATAGTCTATAAGACTACATGTTCTCGTATTTCTTTTTAATTAATTGATATAAAAGTATATTTACACATAGAAATGTGTTTCGAGAGTTACAAAGATGATCACGACGATATAACACATAAGACACTACAAATATTATATTTTTTGATATTTCAAATTCAAAAAATCTTTATTTACGTAGGCTAATACTTTTTATTCTTCAAGTATAGTTTTTGAAATGAAACTTCTTAGGCACATGTGGGTAAAATTTTTAGGGATGAAAAGCGCCACGAAGATGTGCAGCGTTTTTATGCTAATTCGTTTAAAGGTAGTTATATTATTTACAAATAATTTAATTTGCCTCTCGACATTTCATAAATTAAAATACTATTTTTCATAAAATAAAATAATAATACTTCATAAAATCTCTTTTCAAAAGTATAAAATCAAAACCATAATTTCGTTAGACATTGACAAAAAACACACGTGGCATTTTATTTACATTTCGTTTATTTACAATTTACAATTTGAGATTTCAATAAATTATTTGTATTATATTTCGACACTTTTAATATTTTAATAACAATTAAGTTCATTAAATTCCTAACAAATCTTCCTTTTCCCCTCCCTATTATGTCTCGAAAATCTAAAGTTTTAGATTGGTGTAAATATAAAAAAGACTTAAAAATTAGTTAGCCAAAGAAGTTGTACTTCTGGCATCTGTACTTTGTACGCACGCACTTTAAATTTTTATAAAAGAACTTAGTGATCCCTCCCAAGGATTCTTTTACATGACTCTCTTAGTAAGTAAAACGGAATTTCATTAAATTAAAATTAAATTTCTAAAATATAGTCTAACCAATGAAACTTTAACACAGCCTTTACAATTATTTTATTTCCAAAACAGTTTCCATCTACCTGTATTACTTTTTCGTCCAATTTTTAGCTAGTCTTAATTGATTTATGCCATTTTTCTTTTTTACTCTTTTTGAAAAATCTACTTTACAATCACTTCACTTTTATTGATTTCACAAGACTTTTCACAAGACTTTTATTGAACCTTACATATGCAATGCAAATTAAATATTTAAAACACTTAATGTGTTGCATCTTAAGGTAAATAATATTAAAATAGCAAAGCCGGATATCAAACCTGGAGCTTTAAACACGGCGCAGTTGAATATATATTATACATATATATATCTAAAGCAGATTATAACATTTAAATGTATATATGCTCCATATTTTAATAACGTTATATACTTGTAAATGAAGTAAAGTGTCTCATCGTAAAAACAAAAAAGTAGAATAAGTACATTAACATTTCAATATTAAATAGAAAAAAAAACAGGCAAATATACGACGTCGTTCACACGTCAGCTACAGCTTCCCGCGATTACAACTAATTTCGCGCAATATGGGATTTCATTTTGCAAACGAATTGCGACGTGATTTAATCTTGTACGTCGCGGTGCAATACATTCGACATACCCTCACATTTGCATATATGCAAGTGACGTGAGGAAAAGTAAACGGTGTCAAATTTAGCCATCTAATCTCAGAGAACGTGTAAGACATTCTGCTACTTTAGACGATTGTTCTCAGAATGGGATTGTCACATGAAAATACGACTGCTTCTGCTTAATTAATCTTAAAGAACATATAGTTGGAAATAGTGTATAAAACTAAATTAAGTAATGCATTTTTTAAGAAATATAAGAGAACGTTGTGATATAAAAGAAGACGTTGTGACGAAAATTAAGAAAGATAAGCTTAGATAGTTTGGGCATGTAGAGAGAATGAATGAAAGGAGACTGACCAAAAGAATTTATGAGTAAAGAGTGAATGGGAAAGTTGCAAGGGGAAGGACCAAGGCGAACGTTCCTGGATCAAATCCAGGATATTTAAAAAAAGTACCAGGTCAAGAGTACTCTAAACCGACGAACTTGTATGTAAGGTTTAAAGAGAATGAAAGAAGAGAAGGAGATATGCAAAGATCGTGACAAGTGGAAGGCCTACCACTATGGGAATGGGACGTGATGCTATGTATGTATTTATTTTTTACTCAATAAAACTTTTCTTCTATCACTGCGAAACGTTTTTAATTTTAACTGTATTTTATTCCTTTTTTGGGAGCTTTTCTGAAAGCCTGGGCTTCGATATCCCACAGTCACACAACGTTTTGCAGAAGTATTCCAGTTGATTCAGCCTAGTTAACATGATACAGTCTAAGATAGTAAAGCTCTTACCTCTTAAGAGACTAATATTTTGTTCTAAAATTAATCTGACTACGTAATCACAGCTTTTCCGAAAGCCTGAGCTTTCAAGT
Organism: Elymnias hypermnestra; assembly: GCA_015832385.1. NCBI lineage: Eukaryota > Metazoa > Arthropoda > Insecta > Lepidoptera > Nymphalidae > Elymnias > Elymnias hypermnestra. The sequence continues at coordinate 2,140,962 of JACTOM010000028.1, forward strand.
ACCACAGTCACATAATGATTGACTGGTAGTACTCCGGTTGGGCTAGCCTAGTAGTTAACATGTCTGTGATAGTAATACACTGATAGCACATAACACGCTAATAAATGTTTCTAAAATACCTTTAACTGCAGTTCCTTCGCATTAAGAATGCAGTGATTCTCCTCAATGTGAAGTTGACATTGTAATTGGAAAAGATTTGATTCTTAACGCGAACGAACTGTAGATATATATAAATATAAAGGGATCTTTGCAGGCAACCCTGGCACATTTATATTATAAGGACCATTTTATATATAAACTCACAACTCCTTTTCATCGACAATACCACTACCTAGGTATTGAGTACCTTATCTAATTTAGTAAATCAAGTTATACTACTTTCCGATTCGCGAAAATTATATCTTACACTTGACTTTTCTCCTACCACAAATATAATGTAACTCGCTTTGTTGCGATACCGTCAATTATACCCCGTTGTTAAACACCCCACTCGAAAAATAATACCTCCACTAATCACAGTTGACGTTAAAACAACACCTTCGATAAGAAGTTGTACATAATTAAACTTGAGAAAATTTCCAATAGTAACACATTGATTTACTGATATAATTACTAAGATCTTAACATTTATTAAAATTATAGTAATACAAGAAATATATATATCGGAGAATAAGAGAAAGAAGCATAAAGCATAGGGGCGTTGGGTTCTCCGCCATGATCGTCATTAACGGCATCCATAATTTCTATACTGTAGGTGTTGATGGGTAATGTTGGTGCAATCAAACACTTTATTAATTAACTCGGATTACACTGTTCAATCACTTAATGTTCCCGATATCAATTTACACAAACTCATTAATAATAATAGCTAGGAACGCGACAGTTTCAATAGTCGACCCCACCGGTGGGCCGTCACCCGAGAACTACCGAGAGNCCACAGTCACACAAAGTTTTGCAGAAGTATTCCCGTTGATTCAGCCTAATTAACATGATACAATCTAATATAGTAAAGCTCTTACCTCTTAAGAGGCTAATATTTTGTTCTAAAATTAATCTAACTACGTAATCACAGCTTTTCCGAAAGCCTGGGCTTTCAAGTACCACAGTCACAATATGATTGACTGGTAGTACTCCGGTTGGGCTAGCCTAGTAGTTAACATGTCTGTGATAGTAATACACTGAGCACATAACACGATAATAAATGTTTCTAAAATACCTTTAACTACAGTTCCTTCGCGTTAAGACGGCAGTGATTCTGCTCACTGTGAACTTGACATTGTAATTGGAAAAGATTTGATTCTTAACGCGAACGAACTGTAGATATATATATAAATTTAAAGGAATCTTTGCAGGCAACCCTTGCACATTTATATTATAAGGACCATTTTATATATAAACTCACAACTCCTTTTAATCGAAAATACCACTACCTAGGTATTGAGTACCTTATCTAATTTAGTAAATCAAGTGATACTATTTTCCGATTCGCGAAAATTATATCTTACACTTGACTTTTCTCCTACCACAAATATCATGTAACTGGCTTAGCTACGATACCGTCAATTATACCCCCTTGTTAAACACCCCACTCGAAAAATAATACCTCCACTAATCACAGTTGACGTTAAAACAACACCTTCGATAAGAAGTTGTACATAATTAAACTTGAGAAAATTTCCAATAGTAACACATTGATTTACTGATATAATTACTAAGATCTTAACATTTATTAAAATTATAGTAATACAAGAAATATATATATCGGAGAATAAGAGAAAGAAGCATAAAGCATAGGGGCGTTGGGTTCTCCGCCATGATCGTCATTAACGGCATCCATAATTTCTATACTGTAGGTGTTGATGGGTAATGTTGGTGCAATCAAACACTTTATTAATTAACTCGGATTACACTGTTCAATCACTTAATGTTCCCGATATCAATTTACACAAAACTCATTAATTATAATAGCTAGGAATNGCGCGCCGGACTGCCCCTTATTGATTCTGCCTCACGCTAATAGACAGATGCCGCCAGCGTTCCACAGACTATTGCACACTGACCAGCGATCCACAGACTATTGCACTCCGACATATATATAATTATAGTGATTTCTAACATTGGTATGAAAATTTATAGCATTGTTTTCAGATTCCCTCTAAATCTCTTAATATGCAACGTAAATAGGAAATATTATAAGAATATAATCCAATAAACATTCGCATGTATAGTCAGGTAACGCCATTAATCTCGTAAAGGGTGTTTTAATCTTAAAGTTCGTGATTAACATGCTTTATTCGACGTATTCCGTATGCATGCAAGCACGTGACGATTAATCTTGGAGAGCGAATAAAGTATCCAGCTACTTTGGAAGATTGCTGGCGGAATAAGAAAATGTTTTATTAAAATTCTAGTTTAAATTAGATGAGCGCATGATTCACTGCTAATTAAAAGTAAAAAATGCCTCTTAAAGTTACTATTTTTATAAATATACGTGTTTTTATGAAAATATTATTGCTATTTATGGATACTCATGTATTGACTTCAATGTGTGACTTTTATTAATAAAATCATAACACGTATGTTAGAAATTCACCGAGATATGTTTGAAAGGAAAACTTCTTTGGGGAGTAAGTTAGTGAGGCAATCGAACCTAGGCCTTTTGGTAGCGAAATTACTACTCTGGGTATGCTCACACTTAAGTGCTAGCGAAGCGCTGTCAACTATTGGCAAACGGTAATATTGTCACCTAAAAAAAGAGTAAACCACTATCCTGTCAGGATATATGTAAGTGTTTTGTATAGTTTTCAGTTACAACTGCCTAAGTCATTTATTGCGTACACTTACTTATGCAGTGTAGCATCCATATTTCTAGTAAAATGTAACAATAAACAAAAAATTTAAAAGGAATTATTAAAAATAATATGAATTAATAAAGATAGCTTGTATTTCTTACACACACGCACACACACACACACACACACACACACACATATATACACATAGAGACTAAGCATGACAGTTATTGCTATTCTTCAATAACTGTAACGCGTTATTATAGCTTCAACCTCAAGTTAATTGTTACAGAACAGTTATTTTTTAAAAGACTATATTAGGGACTATAACAGGTATTTATATCACGGATTTAGTATTTAGAGACACACTTAATATATAATAGACACTGACTATGAAGAAGATATTGTTATGTTAATATATTAGAATCTCAAACTATAGACCAGACTGAATGATCTAATACTATGTTTTGCCCATAAGAGGAACTATAAAATAAAAAAATAATGATCTACATCGATACATATCAATAAAATTTTAATCTCTTATTGATTATTAAAGTGTTAATCTCTTAATTATTTTAATTTGGTAAAAATTATGTAAAAGTTCGTTCAATAATGTGGCCTTTCTCTCAAGATAACCTATAGTAAAAGTAAATACATACATATCGGCATAAGTATTCGTAAAAAACTCGTAATAGTTCGCACCAATAAAAGTTATTATAATAGTCACACACTCCGTTGTAAAATATTGACAGTAACTTATTAAGCCTCGTTTGGATTCAAGTTGTTTTCGTTACTAGTTATCAGTAAAGTAGCAAAAAAAGGACATATTAATTAGTCATCCCTTGCTTAATAAAGACACATACATAAACACGTAGGCACACACACGAGGGTACTTCTCTTTGGTGTTAATTTTTATAACATACATACATACATAGCATCACGCCTCAATCCCTTCGGGGTATGCAGAGACCACGTCCTTCCACTTGCCACGATCCTTGCATATCCTCCTCCTTCGCTTCTTTCATTCTCATTAAACCTTTCATACAGCAGCATATTAAATAAATGTAAAATTCATCATTCATTCATTATTGGCTCTAAGTACATTTCATTAGTTTTATATTGAAGTAAGAGTAAAAACAACATTAACTAATTAATTTGTTCTCAACTGCAAAGGTTTATTTTTCTCAATATTTTCTAGGTTCTCTAGATACATTAAAACTCATCTGAAAGTAGTAGAATGCGTCATACGGAATGAACAATACTACCGTAGTCCCACAAAACGCAAGATGAAACTATTAAAACTTTCCAAACAAAGGAAAAATATGCTAATAATCGTTGAAGCCGGATCTAGACGGAGGTATTCGCAAATTTATAAATCTGTCAAAGTTTAGCGGTATCGCAGCCACTCAATTCCAAACTTCCTCAAACGCTCCCCAGCCTGCACTATTCTTCAGCTTTGCAAATACTTTTTCATACTAACTGGGGTGTTCCGGTCGATATGAAATACCACACAACTTTATTTTTCTATAAACATAAATACATATCCGAAAATAATAATATTTATGTCTATTTATCAACAGATACAGTTTTTGAAAATATGGCACACTGTGAATACAATTTTGAAAAATATCACTTATTTTATTTACCTACATCTGATAGTAAGTGATGATACAGCCAAAGACGGAAACCCGCTAATCTGATAAAAGGCAATTTACCTCTTATGGTTTCTACACAGCATCTCTTGTTTGGAGGTACGTCTTTGCAGGTAGGGCAGTAACCAGCCACGGCCACCGGTCCAGACTTAGAGTATTATTGTATACCGTATCCATATCATAGTTTGAAAGTATAAAATAAACTAAATGCGGTGGAGATGAGAGCGTTGAGAAGTATAAGTGACAAAGTAAGAAATAGAGTAATAAGAGAACGTTGTGGTATAAAAGAAGATGTAGTGACTAAAATTGAGAAAGGTATGCTTAGATGGTTTGGGCACCTAGAGAGAATGAAGGAAGAAGAAGTAGACTGACAAAAAGGGTTTATGAGTCAAGAGTGAATGCGAAAGTTGGAAGGGGAAGACCAAGGCGAACGTTCCTGGAGCCAATTCAGGACATTTTAAATAAGGGCCAGGTCAAGAGTATTCTAAATCGACGAACTTGTGTGAAAGGTTTAATGAGAATGAGAGATGCGAAGCAGATATGCAAGGATCGTGACTAGTGGAAAGACGTGGTCTCTTCCTGCCCCTAATGAGGTGTGATGCTATGTATGTATGTGAAATATTACTTATTGACCCAACATTAAGGTCTGTTTCGAACAAATAACAATAAAACTTTGGATTAGTTATGCAATATATAAAACTACTGTATTAATAATAAAAATTTAAAATCAATGATAGGACCATTTTATCTCTTCTAATGACTTCTAAATAACTGCAGCTTGAGTCACTGCCACTTAGAAGTAAGGTTACATACATTGTGTCTTCCAGTATCCTTCTGTACTCAAAGTTTATTTACTTTCTGAAATATCAATCTCTCTCTTTGTCACTTATCTTAGTTTTCCTACGGATTTCTGAATTTGTAATTTAATCACGCAGAGAATAACTCTCTCCATTCATGTTATTGCGTGATTTAGAGTTTTTCTTTTATAAGGCCTAAAGCCTGCGTCAACGTTTATACGTGTATTATATGTGACAAAACACATTGTTAAATATTTGATTTAAAGAAAACGAAGTACTTCATGTTTCACTCGAAGTTACAACCATATAACATATGTGATTCGGTTACGTCCCATTTCTAGAAATATGGTAGCCGTCAAGTATATATTTTTAGATAGTTTAATTTCGTCTGTATACACTTTTGTAAATGTAGGTCTTAAAAGAGCGAACCATATATTTGATGCTTAGTTGACGTAATTATATTTAAGACAGCAATAAAAAAAATTTATTATAAATTGAAATAAAATCTAACCAATGCCCAAATTCAGTACTAAATCGGCAAACTGATAAAAATTATTAAGTAGTTAGCAATCAAACACTGTGACAGCGAATTTTTATATAAATTTAGACATCGTTTATAAAATCTTAAATCATCTGGTTCCACATATGTGAAAGCGCCCTGCAAGTTTCTAGCTAAATCGGAAATTTTCACTCGGTGCGACTTGATTGTATTGTTAATGAAGGTGTGAGCTCGTCTTATGCAATGATTGAAAACTGCTTGAAAGTTTCACACAAATGCAACTCAGATTTAATTTACTTTATAATCTGAATTAACATTACAAATAGGAAACATTTAAGGTTTTGTAAGTAAGTATGTATATATGTTTGTATCGTTTTCACACAAAAACTACTGGACCGATTTCTAAATTTTTTTCATCATTAGCTAACTGCATTTTCTATGAGTAATAAAGGCTATATTACTTTCACATAAAAAAGTAGGGATCCCTAATAAAAATGGATTAATGTAACCTAATGTGTGGACCAAAAGATCTGTCATCACGTGCGCTTCGAAAACTACTGATGAGAGAACAAAAGAGTGTTCTACAATATTATAGAACGTATTAATGTCCCCAAAAAAGTCATTGATTCTATATGTCCAACTACTGTAATTATGTCATTATAACTACTTTTACATTTTCAAAGATAATAAAAGTGCCGGCAATAATCAAACCATATTATGCATCTCTCTATATTAATCCTTATCCTATTTTATTATAGACCGTTCCAATACCTCTAAAATACTTTTTAAAGTACTAAATTCGGACATTCCATTCAAAAGATGATAACTAATTTTAAAATGTCAATCTAAAGAAAATAATGTAATATAGCGATGGGCATATTGATTTTGTTTGCAGTGTTTTATTCATATGTCATCATACACACATATAACAACAAAGACTATGAACTCCAGAATGACTGTTTTTATTCGCTAGCACAGTTCTTCTGGAATATTCAGTACACATATTTGTATATCTGTTCTGAAGTAATTAAAAACTAAGTGAAATAAAACTTTTATATTAACAAATATAAATTTATAGTTCGACTTAGTAGACTTTCCACTGCCACGAGATCGGTATCTACATGGATAAAACCGCGGGGCTTTCCCAGTTATTTATATATAGAACCAAAGTGATATAGTTGATTTAGAATTACTTTTAACAAAATAACACAAAATGCAATTAAACGCACGCTATGATCAATTTCCCCGCTTCATTTAAATTGGATACAAATCATTACGTTAAAATATTTTCTATTCAACTTTAATGTTATACAAAATTCTACAGAAAATAGTTATCAACGCAAAAGGTATCGTAGTGCATACAGTTGATGTACAAACAGACAGGCACTATGTCTCACATATTTGTGAATTTATCCTATCCGGGATAAAAACTTTACGCTTCCCGATTTGTAGCCGAAGTCGCTCACAGCGAATTAATGAATTATTGAGTGAAACTTCTTTAGGCGCATGAGAGTAAATTTTTTAAGGATGAAACGCGTGATTAGCGTTACGAAGATGTGCAGCGTTTATTGTGCTAATTCGTTTGAAGATTACGTAGTTTTAATATTTACAAATAGCATGTGGCATTTTAAATTGCCACTCGTCATTTAGCAATTGAATATAACTTTTTTCATAAAATACTAGCGGCTCGTCCCGGCTTCGCACGGGTAGACATAAATAGACAACGGGAAGACATATACAGATATTTAAGTTATAAGCATGATAATTAAAACGACCCTGAATCACTAAATTAAAAAAAAATTGTATGCCGCCACCGCCGCCATGTTTTTTTATTTTAATTTCATGATATCTTTTGAATGGAATATCCGATTTCGGTAATTCAAAAAGTAATCATCAGGTATTGAGACAGTCTTGAATATTAAATTATTTATTTGGATAAAAAGTTATAAATGATATGGATAACACGGTCCGATTTTGATCGGCAATTCTATCAATTTGTTAAATGTAAAAAGTAGTTATAGTGACGTAACTACAATAGTTAGACATAGGGTCTCAAGTAGTTAGAAGTAGGTAGTAGTAAGTAGTTAGAAGTTTATTGTAGATATTGATTTATTCTATAATATTGTCGAACATTTTTTTGGCCTATCATTAATACTCTTCACAGCGTATGTGATGAAAGACATATTATGGCTATTTTTTACACCTTCGGGAATTTCTATAGATTTCTATAGTAATCTAGTACTAAATATAGTCTATGTTACTCAGTGATAATGTAGCTTTGTAATGAAAAAAGAACTATTCACATCGGATCAGTACTTTTTGAGTTTACCCGTGACATACAAAAATACAAACCTGTCCTCTTTATAATATTAGTGTAGATAAAATAAAAATAATTCATAAACACTCTTTTCTAAATTTTAAACTCAAAAAGAACATTTAATTAATAATTTCTAATATTGACAAAAACACGTGGCATTTTTATTTACAAGTCGTCATTTGAGATTTCAATAAATCATTTGTATTAATTTTCGACACTTTTAATATTTTAATGGCAATTAAATTCATTAAATTCCTAACATATCTTCCTTTTTCCCTGCATGTCTCGGAAATATAAAGTTTTATATTTGTATAAATATAAACAAGACTTAAAATTACTTTGCCAAAGAAGTTTCATTTCTGACATGTGTACTTTGTACGCACGCACTTTTAATTTTTTATTCATATAAAACAAAGTGGGGTTAGTTAAACTGTTTATAACTCAAGTCCAGTTTGAATGATCGTCAGGAAGAATGTACAAATAAAAACACTACGAGATATCGAAATTTAAGCCCGATTGTCTTAAAATTGGCTAGTTTAAAATGTTAAAGCATTGATCTAAGTGGCTTATTTTCTGCCTTTACACTTCGATATCCATGCCACACAGTTATTGAAGTCAGTTAAATTGCATGTTGATATTAATTAGTATCAGACTACCCACGCAATGAAATATTATAACATTTTCCATCAAAGCTGCTTTTCCGTGGCTCCTTTTACTGGCCATTGTTTATTTACGTAACAAGTCAGACATGAAATGTTTCCTATGAGCCTCGCGGGTAAAATCTAATGCTTAAAGGAGCACTTTCTAAATGTTATTTTAAAACATGTTTGGGTACATTTATTTCAATACCTATACAAATTATAAAGCTAAAGTGCTTTTTTTTTGGGTATTACATTTAAATTTTTACGTTTTATATATTCTAAGTAGAACTGTTTACTTTAACGCTAATCGTCTACAAATATCTCGTCACTGTAGAATGTCTCATTAATTAAGTTTCCTAAATTATAAGTTTATTATAGTCCTAATTTATGAATGTTTTGTAGAAATATGAATCAAATGTTCTTTAAAATTCCGCAGTTCGTAGATATTATATGTTTCAATGCTGCTAATAATATTTTTAACCGACTTCAAAAAAAGGAGGAGGTTATCAATTCGACTGTATTCTTTTTTTTATGTTTGTTACCTCATATCTCCCGATTGGGTGGACCGATCTTGATGATTTTTTTTTAAATGAAAAGTGGTGCTCGTCATAGGGTCCCATTTAAATTCAGTTCTGATGATGGCATCCATGAGAAAACCGGATAAGTGTTAAATTTGCATTAAGCATGTACGCGACAAATGGACGAATAACTCAACATCACGCCAACCAATGTCGATGATTCTTTTTTTATTGAAAATGATATACTTCAAGGGTTGTTTTGTGACTTTGGTTAGGTTCTAATGATGGAATCCATGACAAAGTGACGGAACTCTTCAATTCTTAGGAGCAAATCAACGATACTCGGCAGAAACTTCTATAGGCTATCCAGATATTTGAGTTTCCTACCATAGCTTCAGTATGGTAAAGTGCAAGTCGTAGTTAAATATGAAGATCAATGGGTCTCCTCAACGGCTTACAGTAAGGGTGCGGTTTAAGGCAGAAAATATAATTGTCTGTAATCAAATAGCAATGAGCTTACGTTTATTGCTACAGTGCAACACGTTTTTAAGTGTACACATATTGAGACAAATTTGTTAGTTTATTTCGGATTCACTTAAAATCAAAGAATAAATATAAATTTTAACAAAAAAAGAACCGCCTTCAAAACAATTTATGACAATTTATAACAATTTATAACAATTTATTTTACAACAAATATATTAATGTGCTCTACAAAGTAACCTCCTACCTTGGCTGACGCCGACTCCAAATATAAGAATACGGAGAACACTATAAAAGAATACGCAATTATTTCTTACTTTGTAGAGCACATTAATATATTTGTAAATTGCTTTGAAGGCGGTTCTTTTTTTGTTAAAATTTATATTTATTTGAATTTACGTTGTAATTATTTAAAAAATCATCTAGAATTTGTTAGTTTTCAAATTTGTGAGGTCTGAAACGATAACATGTTATTTTGGTAATAAAAGTGCAAGTTAGTATAAATTTTACTTTAAATTTAGTTTATCTAGTATTATTACGTAGGATTTCCTATCCCTTAAGGTTGTCTGGAAGAAATCACTCATTTGTTTTGCTTTTTAAACATTTATGTCTTATGCCGCAGTTAGATTTTTTTTTTACTTGATTATCAATAAATATCCATATCATATTTCCCTATTTCTTACATTAAGATATAATTTTTATATATCTAGTTAACTACATAGATAAATTAGAACCATTTCAGAATCAGTACATTCGAATTAAACTAATTTTAAGACTTTTTACTAACTATATAAGACGTTTGCGAAATCTGTTTTACTACAAAGATAATAATAAAATTTACGACGAAGCAACTTCCAACTTTGTACGCGATTGTAAAGTATGCTATTAATGTTATACCCCTTATCAAACTAATATTAAATCAAAGTTTCAACAGCAACTCGCGTAGTTACGACTTTGATAGGCTTGAAGAAGGAAAAAATTATAATTTTAATAGGTATTTAGGATCAAAATCCTAAATACCTATTAAAATTATAATTTTTTATTGCTTTATCTTTAACCAATTTTGTTTATTTATCTATACATATATATGTCGGAGGGCAGATATCTGTGGAACGCTGGCGTCATCTATCGGCGTGGACAGATTCAATAAGTGGCAGTCCGGCCCGTCTCTCGGCAGTTCTCGAGCAGCGGTCGGCCGGAGTGGTCGACTATTGAAACTGTCGCGTTCCTAGCTATTATTATTGTTAATGAGTTCGTGTAAATTGATATCGGCAACATTAAGTGATTGAACATTATAATCCGAGTTAGTTAACAAAGTGTTTGACATTACCCACGAACGCCCACAGAATAAGAAATTAAGTTATGGATCCAATTAATAACGATGTCGGCGGAGAACCCTACGCCCCTGTGCTTTATGCTTCTCCGTTCTCTCTTATTCTCCAACATATATATAATCGTAGTGTTTGTAATTTGTGACATTGGTATTTAAAAGATAATTAATGATACCAATTTTATGATTTGTTTGTCTTTCGGACTGTTATAGCTAAGTTTTCTAACTGTTAAACCGATTTGCATCAAGTTTTTTCTGGTAAACAAAAAAAGACATGTAAGTAATAAAAGTAGTTCTATGTAGTTATTGATATGTTTTAGATTAACAGACGCTATTTCGTTGAATTTTATATAATACTAGCTTTCCCATGCAACTTTTCCGACTTACACTTAATGTGGGACTTGAAGCATGGCACCATTAATTTAATAATTACTTGAGGTTAACAATTTCTCAGTTAAAAGATATGCCTAAAAAATAATAATTATAAATTGATACCTATCTTATGTCCTAAGCTGAAATAAATCCAGTCTTATTAAAAATAAATAGTGCAGTTACGGAGTTAATCGCGGTGAAACTCAGTAAGATATATATATAGTTAATGCGTCTTTTATACCTATGATTAGACATAATAATCAATCCGGGGTTGCTCAGGTGGTGGCACGAATTCGCCGTTAGGGCTTGGAGGTCTCATTGCACAAATCCGAGGCCTTGTGGTTTCACGGGCCCTGGAAGGCGTCTCCGGCCGGTGAGGAATTGTGAGATTCAGGTGGAGTACAATGAGATACCTCGGACTTGTTCTGGATAGCCGGTGGAAATATGAGGCACATTTTGAGCGTCTCGCACCTAGGCTTACGCGTGCGGCCGGAACTCTCAGCAGGCTTCTTGCTAACGGACCGAGCGTAAGCTGCCGTAAATTCTACGCAGGGCGGTGCGCTCTATGGCCCTATATGGAACTGTATTATGGGCGAATGATCTGACCGCCCGATCCAAGACCCTATTGCGCCAAGCACAGCGGATTGTAGCGGTCAGAGTCATCAGGGGATATAGCACTGTCTCTTATGAGGCGGTTTGCGTCTTGGCTTGCACACCGCCATGGAGGCTGAAAGCTGTGGCGCTCGCCATTATGCACAAAAGGAGAGAGGAGGCATGAGCAAGTGGGGAGTTTCCTCAACCTGCTCGAATTCGGCGGTGGTATAGGCGAACACAGGCGACCCTGACTGCCAGGTGGCGAGAGTCACTAGCACTCCAATTGCGGGTCGGGTGACAATCGCGGTGGTTCTGCCTGTCTTGGAGGAATGATGCTCTCGAGGCTTCGGGGTCATTACATTCCGCTTTGCACAAGTCCTGTCCGGCCACGGCTGTTTTGGCAGATACCTGTGCAAGGTGGTAGGTCGCAAGCCGACCGAGGTGTGCCTCTGACAGGGCCACTCAGACGCTGCTGACTCAGATGTGCCCGAAATAGGCTGAGCCGCGCGCTGCACTTGTGTGGACTGCATTGTTGGAACGAAAATTTCGCTGCCCTCAGTCGTCAAAGCGATGAACAACAGCGAAATTTCGTGGATGCGATCGACTCCTTTTTCGAAGAAGTGATGTTGCAGAAGGAGACGTCGGAGAGGTCGAGAGAGGAAGACTTGTTCGCTTCCGCCATACGCAGAAGAAGGATGGGCAGGAGACGTGCGGCTCACGAACGTCGACTCCCTCCCTAGGGAGTGACTTCTGGGCAACGTTGTCCGCATAGAGATGTCCCAGAGGTGGCTGGTGGCGTGGTAGGTGCTCTAGCCGCGTTGCCTTTGCAGAGAATGGTCGGATGATAGCCGACACCGAGTTGAGCCCGTCGTCACGGGTATTGTCGCCGGCGCGGCTGTGGAGCGTTGGACAACACAACACTTCGACGTGTCAGAGCACCGTCAGGTTTTAGCCGGTTAGAGTCCGGGATAAGCCGCAACCCGTTGGTGTTGCGCGTATCCATAAGAATTTCCTGACGAAAAAAAAGATATAATAATCAATAATAAACATACGGTCTACTGTCGGTTTATTAAATCTTATCGATTTACTTCATATACTTACTTACATTACACGGTTAAAAATACTGCAAATAAAAAGCTTGCATTGTTACTAACCTATTTTAATTAAAGAAAGTTATCTAAATACAAGCGTAAAATATATTCTTTAGAGAAACTCATTATAGTGACGCTAGTGTTAAAATAAAAACGTGAGAAAAGTTTGTCTGAGCTGGTCATTAAACCGATCAGCTTTGATTATAAGTGTTTTGTCTTTGTAGGGTATTTCCTTTGTAGAGCGCCTTAGTTTGTGCCTGATTTTATTAAATTTATAATTTTAAATAAATATTTAAATTCTTTTATGAATTTTTAGGATGCTTAGTCTTCAAATCTGAAACATACGCTATTTGTTTCAGATTTCTATGTGTTTCTATGATATATCTATTCTATGTTCTTTTATGTTCCATAGTATCTTTTTCAATTATCATAGAAAAAGAAACTTATTTGTAGTCATAGTGCAATTAACAGCTTTGAGCACCTATTAAACATTTTATTAATCCTGATAGATTAGGGCGTGCCAATAATTCATTTATTTATTTGGCTTTCAACAGAGCTTATTACCATGTACATAGATACAAATTGTTAACACGAAGTTAGTAAGTCTCTAATTATACGAAAGAACGACATGGGGTAATATTAAATAAACAGAAAGTACAAAGGCAAACTGTTGTTACAAAATATTGAAAAGAAATTATGAAAGAAAAAATATTATGAGGCTATAAAACGAAACGAACACATGTAAAAGAATAAGTGACATAATCAAGTGAAAATAGATGGAATAGTTGTGGTTAAGAAATGATATTAAAGAAATATTGAACTACAACATTCCAATAATGAAAACTACGACATAACTTAAAACACGATAGTAAGTGTTGATATAACTGCGCTACATGTGGAAGGAGGTAACTTGCTCACTTGCTCGGTTCAGATCCAGACGAACTTAAAAATGCAATTTCCTAAATTACCTCTACAGAAAACGAACCCAAGACTTCTGTTAGTTCAGTGACTACTTGCACCGTTGCATAAATACGATACAAATAAATAACCAAATGTAATCTCTCGACATTTCCATTATGCTTGCAAAGGGTATATAAATCGTTTATAGAGTTGAACTGCATTTGCATGGTAAATATCGAGAGCTAAATCGAGATCGCAGCCAAATCCAATTATTGTAAATTTGATAAAGATAATTATGAAATCTTATGTGGTGCAAATGATTATGGTCCCAATTCGAATATCATAGTTCATATTGGATACGAGCACAGGGAAATGATAGTCAATTGTAGAGGTCGCGTATTTGCATAGGGCGAGCGTGCCTCCCTCGTCGGGACGGGTTGCCTGCGGCTGTGCGGTGTGACGCTATCCTATATGGGCTGGTGCGTGTTCACTATCCCACGAGAAAAATCACTAAATCGAGAAAGAGGAATATAATACAAAAAATACTAAAATCATATAAATAAAAGATAAGCCATGAAGTCGCCTATTTGTAACTAGCTTTTTTTGCCAAGCAACGTTAGGCCCCTATCCCACTGGCGTTATGCGAGCGTTAGCGTTTCTTCAATGCCTACATAGCGACAACGTCGCGTTGACGCGACGTCATCGTTGGGAATCGCGTTTGACTTCGCAACGTCATCTTCGAGTCAACGCAACGTTAACGCTGCGTTTATTGATAGCAAGTACAATCACGCCGTAACACGACAGTGTTACAGCGCGGTAACACTGAAACTCTGAAATTAGTGTCTAAATATTATATGTCATTTTGAATCACTTTAAAATTTCATCAAATGTAGTTTCCGACATTCGCAAATATTTATAAAATTCAGATACATTATTTATAATACTATGTGCTAAATATTTACTTTCTTGTAATCAATTGGACCATATAGGATTTTTGAAAACTGACGATGACAATTTCTTTTTCTTTTACGTAATTTACGTCGTAGTAGCAAAGCCAACAGTATTGTTTCCTCGTCGGTATCTATTTTGTCTCTGATTGTACATCTGAAATCGCAACATGTCAGCGACTTTGACGTTGCGATGCGAGTAGGGCAAAATTTTTAGACAGGAAAATATACCAATCGGGCATTTAGATGACCCGTGACGTGACGTTTCTGTACAATGGATTTGCAGCCATATCTTGGCCTGTTCCCGCCGGCGGCGATCGTGTAGAGGATGTCTTCACGGAGCCATCGAGCATCGCACGACATCAGTACTGTTATAAATTTCCTACATTATATTCTGGCTGTATTTACGTAAAAATGCAAATGACGGTATGACGTTTTTACTATTTCAACCATAATCAAAACATTCTTTATTTAAGTACCATCATAAGTCCTTTTGAATCGTCATTCTTCTTTCAATTGGCAATAAAATTACCACCGATTCGAACAGGTCATTCTTATTGTGTGTGTGTGTGTGTGTGAACTTCCAGGTGCATCTCAAATCAAGTTCTTGTAATCTTCAAAATAATATCTAATGAGTATAAGATTGTACTAGACGTATGTTTTAAATTCATATAGAGGTACGAGTACATCCAACACTGATTATTGAATCTTGTTTAGAACCACTATAAGTAAAAATTTATAGTGGGTTCTTCTTTAAACAATTCGCAAAGAAACCCACTGTAACATTAGATTAGAAGTAGTTCTTCAATACCATCATTAATCTTACATTGGAAATAATATCATAAAATTTATTTAACTGTTCAAAATGACTATAAAACCTTAATAATTAAAGAAGATTTGATTTGATTTAGATACTTAAATCAAATAAAATGTTCTAGGCGCTGAAATTTAATGGTTGCAAATGTTTATAAAGGCTATAGTAGCCGTAAAACATAAAAATAAAGGTCGAAATGCAATATACTGTATTGGAAATTTAATCTTTATTCTAGAAGAGCTTTTTTAACTACAGGCTTCATTAACTCACCTCTTTCACGGCTTTATTCTCAAACTACGATCTTTTCAGTAAGCTCCATTAAGAAATTGCACCTTCATCGGCAAATCACTTTGTAATACAAAGAAAACTTCCGTCGGTTCATAATAACAAGCCTCAGATATCGGTACACTACGAAACTGTGCTTTGAAACATTCACCTATAATTTTTATAAAAACGTCTAAAAGACTTATGCATCCTAGCTAAATATACCATAAATTTTAAAGGTCACAATTTAAATTTATTTAATTCAAACTATTAAGTCACGTTTTATTATGGTTTATTATGGCCCAATGGTGTTAGTATTCGCCTCGTTAGCGAGGGTCCCGGGTTCGATTCCCGGTAGGGAGGCAGGGCGAATTTAGTAAATTATAATTGCTAATGTGTATGACTTTGAACTGGTGAGGCTTCGGCCGTGATGACAGCAATGACATATCGCCAAGCAAGATACTTGTGTTCCAGTACGTTGCTGTGTAGAAAGCGTAAGAGGTTAACTACCTCTTACCAGATTAGCGCGCTTCCTTCTTAAACTGTCCTATCACTTACCACCGGGTGTGGTGGCAGTTAAGCACTAACCCGTCAGGAATATAAAATGAAAAAGTATAAATATTTAGATAGGGCGTAATATATTATGGTATCCCGCTTCGCCAGCAGATGTGCTGAGTTCTATTCCCATGCAAATTTAGGAAACCGCCATTTTTAATTAGCCTGAGTTTCGTCTAGTTGCTGGCTTCGGCTGTGGTTAATTATCAACCTTTCAGCATATGAGTGCCGGAACACAAGAGGTAAACTACCTCTTACTTGTTATATGGTATCTTTAATTACCATCCATCTAAAACATTACATTTCCGAGTTTTAGAGGGACCTCTTCTTTTATATGGTAATCGAGTTCATCACTAATACGTAAATAAATATAGGCTAGGGTTGCCCCCCCCCCCCCACCACTCGGCTAACACAACTCGATCCATTACTATAAGCAGTTGAGGAGTTCCATTAATCATCATATTTGATTACGTCAACCACTTCGTCATACCGACGTTACGGTAGGTGACTAAAATATCCGGATCGCCTATAAAATTCTGCCGAGTATCGTTAATTTGCTCCTAAGAATTGAAGAGTTCCGTTACTTTGTCATAGATCCCATGATCAAAACCTAAGCAAACTATCATCAAACAACTTCTTCCCAATAAAAAATTTTGGGGTGATCTTAAGTTATTCATCCAATTCTCGCGCACATGCTTAATGCAAATTTAAGAATTATACGATTTTGTAATGGATGCCACCATCAGAGTTGGACTAAAAAACGACAAGTACCACCTTCCATGTAAAAAAGAATCACCCAATCGGAAGACAAGAGGTAACAAACGTTAAAAAAAACGCTGTACATTTTAACCTCAGGCGCCTATAGACCTTTCACTTCCAAAACAATAGTTTACAAAGTCTTTTGATCGTCTTCAGAGATGAGGTCCTTGATTCGAGTCCCGGGCCGAGCTGATAAAATATTGATATTGAGTTTTTTATTATGTTGGGAAATTATCGGACTATGAAAATGAAGGAATAAAGAGTGCACTTGTGTACTATGCCAGCCAACCCACAATGGAGCAACGTGCTCTAGAAATCCTCTCTCCTATGAGTGAGGAGGCCTGTGGGAAATTAATGGGCTGCTTCTTACCTCACCTTACCAAGTTTAAAATAGTGTGAAGTAATAATAAAAATAAACAGACTAACCGGACAAAAATTTAGCTTATATGTGAGATTACAAAAACAAACTGGTAACCAATTCCAGATTAAAGTAAGTCGTTCAAAATTAACTAGTTACGTTTACCAATGACAAAGTCAACCGTTGGAACTACCAGAGGATTAACTTTCACAGCTACTCAAATGATCGTAGCGACGATAATACTATTAAATACCCACATACATAATAAATCGACTTCACTTCTACAACAAGTTTGAAAGATAATCTGTTCTCATGGTTTTAGTAAGCGTTTATGGAATTTCTATTCGTCAATATTTGAGCTGATTGGTGAATTATTTCAATATTTCCTTTTGTTCTTTTATCGGTATGGTATAACACCATAGTCAAATTTTTGAATTTGAAATACAAAATATTCTTTATTCGTGAAGGCTCAAAGAAAACTGTTGATTCATCAGTAGTTAGAAGATTTGTAACAAATCTGTCAAAAGTTTCGGAAAGTTGCTTCCACCGAAATAAAACCGACCAGAAACTCAACAGTTACTCTTTTAAATATAGTTTTTGTTGTTTAAAGAATGCTCAACATTATAATATGCCTTTTAAATAATGTTTTTGACATTCTTAGATTTGTGTATAGGCAATTCCAAATTAGATTGCTTTATCTACTTAAATATGCGTATGGTCAACCCGATAAACGATTTTAGAATGACATCATATGTTATTATAAATCTGTTTTTATTTCTTCTATTAAATATATTGTCTGTTTCCTATTAAAGTCTATAATATTGTCGTGAATACCTCTTTAAAATGGCATCCAATGGGAAGTAATTAAAAGAAACGAATGATAACAAAGTTGGGGGATAAAGTTTGGTGTTGAAGCTACATACCTATTATCTCCTTCTAAAATTCAATTGCACCACTGTATAACTACTGGATCTTATTATTACGGTTATCATATTTTATACAAAAACCATTTCCCGTTACGAGACATATTCACGTACAACAAACGACCGCGTCCTTAAAACATTTTTTTTTTTCACATTTTGATTTTTCACATTTTTGGCATAGTCAATTACTTTATTTATTTATATTTTATAATCTATGGTGGGATACTGTTATAATAAAATGTTTGTGTCTTAACAAAAATAAAACTTTGGTATTGATGTGATAATAATTGAAACAAAGTGTTATATTTCAATCCTAATTCACAAACAGTGTTTATTGTTTTACAAGTATGGGAATGATAGGGAATTTTTCGGAACTCGGAAGGCATATTGAATGTGACCTGGCTCAAAAAGGATAAGATAAAGGTGCTTTTGTTTGATGCCAAAGGTATTGAGGTACAGGTAGACGGTCCTTTTGATTTGAAACTCAAAGGGCCCATGGTTTTGCCGGATTGTACATTTTTTAGGTACAGACGATGAAAAGAAATTCACCAAAGACCTTAATGTTCCCTGTTATTCGATTATAGATAGTAACAAATGGTAAAAAGAATTACATTCCTAAATTTCTGTTATATACAGGAAGAACGATTTACAGAATTAAAATTATTGAATGAAACACAAAAGTTTATTTGAAAAAACCTTCATATTATAATAAATTGCAAATCAAATATTCTTTTTGCAGTTCTCAGTCCATTAACACTAATACTTGAATTCAACATTTATGTACTTCTTTTCGAAAAACGTTTTATACATGTAATAAATATTCTAGAATAAACTACAATTTATATAAAAACCCTCACTCCAAGGAGCGAGGGTTTTTAGAGCATAGACTCATCACGCTGCTCCACTGAGGGTTGGCAGGCATAGTACACAAGTGCACTCTCTATTTCTTCTCTCTCATAGTCCGATGTGATGGGAATGTAAATTTAACCGTATTCAAAACTAATTAGAATGACGCTTATCTTAATATTTGATTAAAGCTGTAATGAACCAACTCGCATCCAGGTTTCGTTCGTTAGTGAAACGCTTTGAACAATCTACTATGTGGTAATCGAAACTGGTCATTGTTGAACTGCGTTCAAAGTTTTCCGCAATACTTCTTTATAATAATGGTACTTAATTTGTTACGGTTAATTACTAGATTTAAAAATTGTACCTCGCAGTGTCACTCGCGTATTTTTAAAGGTAAATATAATGTTTACAAAAACACTTTCGCAAATAATGCCGTTTACGCACCCGCATATTACGGAAGTTTAGTGTGCTATATTATATATTGCTCCTATTGGTCTTAACATATTGATATGTAGCCTATAGCCTTCCTTAATAAATGGTCTGTATATAACTGAAATAATTCTTCAAATAGGACCACTAGTTTCCGAGACTAGCGCGTTTAAGCAAACTTTACAGTTTTATAATATGAGTATAGGTTAGCTGACCCGTGCAACTTCGTCTCGTTCATATAAGAGAGAATATAAATGTGAGTATTATAAAAAAAGCAATACTAAGTCAATCTTAAAGGATATATATATATATGCTATCAAGATTTTAAGAACTTTTTAAAGAAACAAATCGTAATTGTTGATTAAGTTTAACCATTTACGCAAGGAAAACTCCGTTTTTGTAACATTTTCCATCGCTGCTTTGCTCCTATTGTTGATAGCGTGATGGTATATATGTAGTAGCCTTCCTCAACAATCATTCTCAATTCAAACCTATAGTTCTTAAGATAAGCGCTTTCAGCCAAACAAACAAAACATTCAGCTTTATTGTATTCGTATGGATACCAATTATAAACCGTATAATATACATAAAAGGTCTAGCTTGTGGTCGTAACTTAGTCTGTGCAGTATTAAATACTTCTAAGGTATTAATTTGTACCTACACACAATAGGAGTTGAGAATCAGGCCTTAGCACAGATATTATATAATATAAATACATAAAGGGAAGAAAGATTACTTAAATAACTTTGTAGAAAAATCAAAACTTATATAAAATTTGCAGGCTATTTTAGTTCCCACAGCTGTATAGTAAACGAATAGAAGACTAGATACTTCATATTGTTTATCCTATAATGCAACAAATATTACTAGGTACGAGCATATAATAATAAAACTAGTAAAATTTGGTATAAAATATAACTTCCAAAAACTTTATATAGTTAGTCAGTGAATTTTGTCAAAAACTTTCTCAATTCTTGAAGGCATTCCCTTCAAGTCCGAAACTCAGAATTACACTAAAGATGCGCTTTAACTTTGTTGAATGAAAAACAAAAGTTGTACCTGAAACAAGAATTATTCCACTGAATGAAATTACAGCAAAAGTTCTATATATTCTTAACTGACTTAAATATATACTCTGTCGATTTAAAGAGCTATTAATAGAAAATAATCGACTTTTTTCGATCCTATTATGTAAATTCTTATTGTTTTGAAATATTATTAAGTGGTAATTTATTGGATAATTATAAAAAAACCTTCTTGAAGTGACACTAAAACTTCTTTCAAATTATACTTCTGGACACATCTATTGGCCCACCTTGCATTTTCAGCTTCGTTTGGTCCTAGCTAAAATTTTATATTAGGTCGAGCAAAAAGTTTTTATGCAGTTTTGAACCTGGCACATTCATAATTTCATTCAATAGTCTTTTTTTGAATTTCGAACACAGAATTTAAAGAAACAAAAGACAATTTGGAGCCTGTTCGTTGTTAACAAACAATCGAATACTAAAAAAAACTTGATTTTATTGGTTTACTCGGATTTAATTCTTGAAAGTGTGATTTTTCTCATTGGTTTTGCAACAAACATTACTTATTCTTACCATTAAGGTAAGGTTCTATCAATAATCAATGGATACTTCGCCTGAAGTCGCCGCCCAAGCTGTGGCACTTATCCAGGCGGGACACAGCCAACGAAATGTGAGTGTTCAACTTAATTTAAGTCGATCTGCGGTCCGAAATGTTTATTCGCGGTACCTAGAGACTGGCGGCTTTGTTCGTCGCCAAGGAAGGCCACGATCTCGGGTCACAACTGAAAGGCAGGATCGATTCATCGTGACGACCAGCTTGAGAAATCGTCACCTTACCTCCATTGAGATACAAAACCAACTTCGCGACTTCCACGGAGTATCTGTGAGCGCTCGAACAGTTCGGAGAAGGTTAAAAGAACGCGATATGGTACCACACAAGCCAGCTAATGGCCCCAAACTAACGCGAGCCCATCGAACAGCGCGCCTTCATTTCGCGCGCACTCATTTAAATTGGACTCAGCAGCATTGGAGCCGTGTACTCTTTTCTGATGAGTCTAAAATTGTGTTACATGGCAATGATGGAAGGAAGAAGGTCTACCGACGTAAGGGGGAGCGTTTTGCACAATGCTGCTTTGAAGAGAGGGTTGCTTATGGCGGTGGCTCATGGACTGTCTGGGGCGGTATATCCGCGAGCGGTAAAACTCAACTTGAGATTGTTACGGGACCACGGCTGCCAACATTAAATGCTGAAAGGTACATTCGTGAGTGCTTAGAACCTCACGTGATGCCATACGCGGACTATGTGGGCCCAAATTTCCTTTTTATGCATGATAATGCAAGAGCCCATACGGCCGGCATCGTCAGGGAATATCTTCGGGGTGTGAACATCACAGTTATGGACTGGCCAGCCAGAAGCCCAGACATGAACCCCATTGAGCACATGTGGGACGAGCTAAAAAGACTTGTTAGGGCTCGTCAGCCAGTTGCCCAGACGATGCAGGAGTTGAAAACTGCCATAGAAGAGGAATGGGAGATGATCCCCCAAAATTTCATAGAGCGGTTGATAAACTCTATGCCTAATCGTATGAGAGCTGTGGTAGAAGCCTATGGAGGCAACACGCGTTATTAAATTAAACCTTTATTAAATTGAACATGTTTTTTATTCAATAATCAAGTGCCTTCATCAAGGCGCATACCCGACTTGTTAGGCGTAGCTCCATGTCGTGTGGTATTCTGAATTCAAATTTAAAACATTACGATCGAAAAAGATGGTAAAAAGTACCAGGTTTAAAACTGCATCAATAGTTTTTGTTCAATCTAGCAATAATATTTCGGTAGGGGCCATCGAAACCTAAACTCTAAGGTGGGCCAATAGATGTGTCCAGAAGAGTATTTACCTCACAAACAATAACTAAGAAGCATTGCAAATTTTTTGCACGGTTTCCAAAGCTTGGACATACTTTTCTGTTAAATGTCAAACACGCGGCAATATAGAAAAAATAAATATTGACCTTTTCATATTAAATAATCACAAAACTGACCAAGAATCAATAACTACGTATAATTACGAAAAACTTCGTACTTACTTTGCTACATGCAATGTAGAGCAAAGAACATTATTTCCTATTTTTATTAGCAGAGGCAAATTTTTGTATAACAATAATAGTTTAGTTTGTAATCTGTATTGTCTTTGCATAAGATATTGTTATGTATGCATATAAAAACAAGACAAAAGTGCTCGCTGAACATTTTGATCGTGAGTATCTCGGACAATAGCGGTTTCCTCATCTCGATATTCAACTACAACTCTTTTATACCGACGCTCTGTTAGGATTTTACGACTACCATTCGAAAGGGAGTGTCAATGAGAACGATATAAACCGACTGAAAATCCATCAAAGTTTTATTGCCACCAGATTTTATGCTCTACATCTATTACTTTATGATGTACAATAATATGAAACAGCGCTAAGTTATGACATTTTTTATAAATCTGCTTCCTTTTACCTTGCACTCTTAAAAGGTTTGCTGAATTGTTGTAGGGCATTCAAGGGTACATCCGGCACACGTGGATGGACTATTTCTTTACCTTATTGTTTATAAGCTTCTATAGATTTAGAAGGGCTAAATATTCTCTCGGTTAACGTTAATTTACATTAAAGATGTACTCAGTTTCCAGTTGAATTATATCTCGATTACGCGCGGTACGAAATAGTTCCACGATTTCAGTGTAATTTTTTTTATTGCTGACAGTTTGGAGCTTGACTGTGATCTTACCTGATGGAAAGTGATGATGCAGTCTAAGATGAAAGCGCGCTAATCTTTTAAGAGGCGATATACCTCTTACTGTTTCTACACAGCATCGTACCGGAACACAAATCTCTTTATTTTTGTGGTACATCTTTGCTGGTAGAGAGGTAACTACCCACGGGCGAGGCCTCCCTCCAGTCCAGACTCAGACAAATTAGAAAGTACAATTTCCTAAATTCGTCCTAGCTTGGAGCGAACCCGGGACCTCTGCTAGCAAGGTGAGCCCTCGTACCACAGCGCCAGCAAGTTCGTCAAAATAAAACATTTATTTTGTTATACGTTTGGTTAATTTAAATGTATATTTTATCTATAGTGTATCTTCAGTATAATTATAATTTGATTACGCGTATCACAAAATCAATTTAGTGATTTCAATTCAAAATAATTATGTTAAAATCATAAAAGAACAAATTTTTTAAACTATTTTCTTAGCACCCTGATAACATAACATATCGATTATTTTACTCCTTCTTTTTATTTCGATCCTGTTGTATTTTTAACTCAATTTAATGAACAATTACGCATATAACCTATAAGGAAATTGCAAGCAGAAAAACAAAATTTCTTAAATATACAGTACTACATATACACTTACAACCAATCAATATATTTAAATGATAACAATTTAATTATCGCGCAAAAGTATCCAAAACAACACATCTACTGCCAAAATAATTTACACAGACAATCATTATGTTTGTATATTATCAAAATACGATTCAAATTTGCTTAATACATTTATGGACTATTAAATGAAATACCTGTCAGTGTATAACTCTTCGACCCGTGGAATTGTTCCATTATCGATCTTTATCAGAGACTCCATACATAATTCGACATGCATTATTTATGTTCTGAGGGTAGCCCCGTTTATTGAAATCATATGAACAAATAATATCGGGACTACCGTATCTGTCTACTCCACTTTTCATGCTATTCAAGCCCCTATGCTGTTCGTGTTTAGGTAAACTTTCCTTATCAATTATTTGTATTAGAGGTTTATTTTAGTTTGTCGTGTAATCGAGGTCGTTTTCATCAGTATCTAGGTAACACATCTTGACAATTTTGTGTTCGGGTAATTCACCAAATGTTTGTACGATTGCTTGATAGGGGTTTCCTATTTGTAACTCATTAATTTGTTAGTTGGAACTCGTTTGATCGATCAATATTATCATCAATTGTACCAAAATTATTAACTTGATAGAGTATTTGATAATAAACTATTACAGTATCAAATTTTACATCTCGGTGAAGCTTTGTACTCATATACATGATTTCATTTGTAGTGCATTACGTTAAAGATTCTAGAAAAGGAGAAGATAAAGATTTATTTGTTCTTTTAGTACTCAGATACTATCTTTTCTATTTGAATTGAGACTGATAATGTTTATAAATTAGATTGTACCGAAAGTACACCGTAATAATATTATTTCTTTCATTAAAATCATATATTTGTCAATTTTATGTATTTCTTTGCAAGAATTTTAAACGTCACGCAGGTTAACCCGGATGGTAAGCCCAATAAGTTGGCAACAACCAATTATTATCAAACTTTTTCCAATATAACAACATTGTC
Organism: Elymnias hypermnestra; assembly: GCA_015832385.1. Taxonomy (NCBI): domain Eukaryota; kingdom Metazoa; phylum Arthropoda; class Insecta; order Lepidoptera; family Nymphalidae; genus Elymnias; species Elymnias hypermnestra. The sequence goes on from JACTOM010000028.1 coordinate 2,166,258, forward strand.
TAACGCGTAAATATTTGTTTTTAATTTAACTTTTACGAAAATTTTCATACATTTCCATCATCATATTCAAGTTTTGTATAGCTTTTGCGAACAGCGTCAGAAAAATGATTGTTTTACTTTACAAAATTACGTCCACGTTAGGTTTGTGGTTACGAGTTCGTTTAAATATTTTACTTTATTTTCAAAGTAAGTTTACTACTGACTTGAACCTACCAAGCTTCGCTTTTAACGTTTTCTGATATTACTTCTGCGCTTAGCTCAGATCTTGCTATTCCCGAGGAAAATTCTTTGCAGGAAAGTGTCGTTAAAATCGATTCAGTTTTTATCAGTTTATCCGAAACAAACCGACAAATATAATTTACATGTCAAAAAATTTAAGTTACAAATGTTAAACAGTTAAGAAAGTTTTATTTATATGTGTATAAATAAAAATTGCTTGACCTATCATGAACTATGTTTAAAATTAAATAAGACATCTTAGTAAAAATCCTGGAATATTTCTAGGGAAGTGTACTTCAAAATGAAACAAAGTAGCGAGTGCATTTATGAGCGAAGTATGGTCTAAAGCGATGAGGAATTCACTAAAGAGATAGTAAAATACACTGTTTGAGGGAAGTGAAACGCTTACTTGCGAAGTTGAAACTTTGTGTTTCACGTCGGTCTTGCGTTTCTTGTAATACTCTGAATATTATGTAAAACTTGTGTAAAACTCTACTGAAAGGTATTTTAGAAGTTTGCTGGAATTGGCCTATGTGGTTTTCTCTAGAACGAAGGAGAAGATTAAGTTTTTCTTGTATCAATAAAATAGGTAAAAAGACCATCAATGTTTATTACCATAAATTCGAGTTAGTTTTAAAAATGATAAGCTTTTACTGAGGTTTATTGAAAGACCTATTTTTCTGAATATAAGTCGACTAACCTATTATTACATAACGAGAACGTAAGCCTAATATGTATTCTTCTGTGCATGTGTTAATGCACTCGTCTAAATTACCGGATCGATTTTGATTATATTTTTAGTATGCGTTTAGGTAATTCAATCGATGTTCCCAATTCGTTACCGGGTTCCCCAATAATTACACGTGATCGGAAACTACACGGGTGATAGTAAATACCGACAGACAGTGCAATAGATACAAATAATTTAAATTGTAGTGTCTGTTTCAGATGTCAAAATAACAATCTACTCATGAATTAGTTGGTCCTGAAGTTGTTATCCGAGTAGTTTCCTATCCCGTGAGAATATGAGGATACAAAATTTGAAGTCAGTCGGGGAAATAGTTTAGGATATCCTGTAACAAGCTCCTAGAAGACGTTCTAGATAATAATCATTAAATAAATTTAAAAATACTCTAATTTAAAAATATTAAAGAAAAATCGTGCTATAAATTTAAATATTACTAGGAAGTGGAAGTTAAAAGATTGCTGTAATCTTAATAGAATAAAATAAAATCTTTTATTGGTAATGCTAAAAATGGATATCCGACTGAGTTTGTTATAGATTTAGATTCACTTTGGATTCTAAATAGTTGACGATTCAAAAGTGCTATAAAAGAATATTGGAAAAAGGATTTTTGAATTTGATCTCATGATGAGTGTATGAGTGTATTTGAAGGTGGGTGCATAAATGAGGAATCGTTTTGTCTTTTAACGTTTAGTATTTATAGTTATTAACAACTTTTACAATAAAGGAATATAGACAATTCCATCTCCGACAAAATTCGATTGCATTCCCTATTCCGACAGTATACAAAAGTATTAAAGAAAGAAGGTCTTCCAAATTATTTGAATATTATCAAAACAGGCATGAACACATTACAACATAACGACGTACGTGAATTTAACAGTGAAAGGAAAACAAGCGAACAATGCCGGATACGTTTATATCATCAAGATTGCGAGCGCCAATTTTATTATGCAGACGATAAAACGGATAGTCGCAATTTGTCACGGCTGAAAATGGCTAACCCACACACTATCCAATACGTACTATCAAAATTTTGCATACACATTATTTAGATCACGTCGTTCAATTATCAATTTTGTAACACTTTTATATCCGGCCACTTTAGGCCATGGATCTGTTCAATGTTACTTATATATCCACGGCCCCTATGTATAAAGAGTCAAGTATAAATTCAAATTCAAAATATCTTTATTCAACTTTATAGTACTTTTGAATCACTCGCTAATTCTAATGTACTACTAATAACGGTATTAAAGAACGACTTCAAATCCAAGGTTACGAAGGTTCTTTCGCGCCCTGTCCTCAGAAGAGACTACAACAAACTCAGTTATTTCGTATTTTTTACCATCATCATTACAATATATTATTATATTTAAATTAGAGCAATTTGTTTATTGCCACGAGTTTCTATTAAGTAATATTTCATGTTATAGTAAGATTTTTCAATCAATTTTCTTTTAACAAAGGATTTGAATTAAGCGATATCTCTAGAACGTCTTCTGGGAGATTTTTTTATAGAAACGTATTTTAAATTATATATAAATAATTTGTTTATTTGTTCAAAATATCTTATGTACAAGAAGTAAGCTAAATTAAAAATAAAATACAATATATCACTAAAATAATATAAGAAAAAAAATCTGTCCCTAAACTAGGAATGAACCTTTATTTTAAGCGACAGCTCTCTCCTCACAAATAATTATAAAAAAAAAGTATCAGCGCAAAAATTAAGCTTATAAATTAAAACGAACATAATTTAAAAAGGAAACGGATGGTATGATTGTGTGAGCCATTCCTTCACAGTCCTTGTAAAATTAAAGTTTGACAAGGGATGGATGTTTAAGGGTTTGTTTATTTTATTATAAATTCTCGAGCCAATTATGTAAAATTGTCTCGCAGCTAGTGTACTTCTGTCTTTCTGTGCGGAAGACAATATCCAATAATATATAAAAAATAGAACCTAAAATTTTACACCTTTTTTACAATAATTGCGCAAACGGAAGAGTATGAAACGTCCCAAAGTCAAAGTTTATATAGAGAAGACGTGCGAAAATCACGCTTTCCATCCGTATAATTTTTACCCTCATGCACCTAAAGAAGTTTCACTTTAAAAGAACTAGGAGGTAAATTATCTCTAGTTACTTTGTCGTTTTGAATTTTCTCTTACCACTGGTTAAGCTCAAAACCAAGTCTGTAATTAGTAAAAAATGTTATAATATATTCATCGCTTGTTATGGCTCAATCCTCCGTTTATTTTTGGAGATAAGCAACATAGTTTTATCACGCCGTAAAGATGTGGTTAATTTTTTTAGGTCGAGCTTATCAGGTCAAGTAAACTTGGCCTAAAAATAGCCAGAAATTTATAAATCTTCCATTTTAAAACATAATTTGTTTAGTTATTAAAAATTGTGAACAAAAATGTGTGTCGGTAATGAATTCCGTTTGAATTGGAGGAATTCAAGATCGTCAAGCTTTATCAACAATTCGTAGAAATAAATTAATTAGTGAAACCTCGAAAACTAATATCACAGATCTATTTACTACTTGCTACTTGCACCAAAACAACAGTTAGTAAATACATTATTTACCGGTACATATCACAATTATATGTGTTTTAGACGATTGTCGTTATTTCGACTAGATTCCAAGCCCATTAAAAAGTTAAAAATGGGGTGTGACTGTGTTTTGGGCACAGTCGTTTGTTGCACATGAATCCGTCTAGAAACGGGTATTACTTTCCATATAAAACTTCTGAAGTTCGCCTTCCGCTGCGCGAGATGTGTTACAGTCCTTACTTAGCATAAATGATTAAACATATTATTTACCGGTACATATCACGATTATGTGTTTTTAGATGATTTGTCGATATTTCCCCCAATTGCACAGACAGTCTGGCGATGAGTGTCTCGTCATAAAAAAATACATAAAAAGTAAGGCTAAAGGGCTAGATTCCAAGCCCATTAAATAAAAATAAATTAAAAGTGTATGTGTACAAAGTACACATATCAGAAGTGATGTGTGTAACATATCTTTGGCAAACTAATCTTTGACTCTTGTTTATATTTATAAAAATCTAAAACTTAAAATTTCCGAGACTTAGAGTAAGGGGAAAAGGGAAACATATCTTATGTTAGGATTTTAATGAATTTAATAGCCATTAAGATAAAAAAAAGTGTCGAAAATTAATACGAATAATTTATTGAAATCTCAAATGACGAATTGTTTCATTATTAATTTTATAGAAATTATTATTTAAATTTTGCTTTTAAATTAATAATTTAGAAAAGAAAATTTATGATATATTTTTACTTTATATTTTATGAAAAATAGTCAATTAAATTGTTAAATATTAAAACTGCCTAACTTTCAAACGAATTAGCATAAAAACGCTGCACTCTTTCGTGATGATAATCACACTTTTCATCGGTAAAAATTTACTCTTATACGCCTAAAGAAGTTCCACTTCAAATATGTGGCTGTGTTATCGACATGGCCGTTTGTTAAACGCGGATTTCCATATAAAATATCGGGGCGTCCCTCTACGCCGCGTGCGATGTGTTACAGTCCTAACTTAGCGGAATAAATTCTTTGCTCATTTAACTATCTAGTGGTGTGAACATATTTCGAACTGTGCCCCCGATTTATTAAATACCTTCTTATGGATGCGATTTCAAAGACGTATTCACGGCAAAAGAATAAATTACAAACATTTTTTACGTGCCCATTTGCTCCTCAGGCCCAGTAGTTGCCACAATTCGCAAGTTTACACGCAAGCGGTCAGATGCGCTGAATGCGTTCACTCCCTCCAATCGTTCATTCGCTCCCCTCGCTGGCTCAGTCATCAGCCGACCGCGTTGTGTGTAGACGTGTCGGCTGTTAAAGCCAAACGCGTTTATTTACCGACGAATTTTAAAACTGGTTTGTTTTCACGTGTGTACACCGTCAGACTAACTGGATCCTTGTTTTTATTGTTTTTCAAGTGTATGAAATGTGATGTGCTCAGTCACCGTGCAATTCTGTGTAACGTTGCCACTAATGTGTTGAATTGGAGACAATTTCGGTTGCCTTTGCTCGTAATCTGGATTCTTTTGTGGAGGTACGTAAGAGGCTTTATATTTACAAGCGTTAAGAAAATGATAAACTCTGTTACACGGTGACTAAATCTTCAAGGTTATTCGCTATTAATGTTTCGCTCGGTGAGTGGAAAATCATGTTGTTGCCTATAATGTTAGATGTTTATCAGTAACTTTACGTTTGATTTTGCTTATTCGTTACGTTTACTGCTAATATGACGACCTCTTGCTTCGGTAGATTGGGTCGTAGATTCCATTTCCGGCAAGGCAAATGTAGAAAATCACGTATTAAAATATAATTCTAGACCGGTGGGAGGTTTCGGTCGTGGCTAGTTACCGCCCTATCAGCTAAGAAATGCTAGAACTATGAGAGATAATTCTCACCAGATTAACGCGCTTCCGTATTGGAGTTCGTTAGATTATAAAACGCGAATTTATTAGCAATAAAACTAAAAAATAAAATCCAATATTCCCTCGTATAGTTTTTTTTTCCATAATTAAATGTATGCTAAAGTTATGATAACAGTTTATATACGATATGTGTTGTCTAATCATATCAGATAATTTTAAATATAGGTTTTTAGTGTACTTATGTTTAAAAATTTCTTTATACTATTTTATGCTTTTGTGTAGATGATATAGTGAATCACTGTTTTTTATATTTTATGTGGGTAGGGTAAGTTAATTTTATTTTGTGACTATAGAACGATTATATGTAGGCGTTCAAAGTTTTATGTACTGGAATGTGACAGAATGTTACCCCAACGCTTTATTTGTGTTATTATAATAATATAGACCAACAACTATGAATGATTTAAATGTATGTTAATATTATATGTGTCTCAGATAACAGCATGATTCCGAATCTAGCTAAATATAGGGAAGTCCCTTACTTATACAATCGAAATAGTATCGAGTCTTAATCATTCTGGAATCCATCTGAACACGCACAAAAAAACCTTCAAGCAGCAAAAACAAGTCCAGCTATTTAAGAGGATTTCAGTCACAGTTTATGTAGATACTGGAATCAAAGTTAATACCTAATCCAACTTTCTATTATTCTACAGGCAGTCAATATTATTATCATATAATCACAGAGTTATCAAAGCGTCAGTAATCACTTATTAGGAAACTTCTTTTAATCATAAAGAAGTATGGTTACGGAATCCGTTTTTCTAAACGTTAGGTAATTTTATGAACGATGTAAATATTGCTCTTAATATGTTATCAGAAATCTAAAATAAATAAAAAAATACGGTTTTCACTGCCCGTTACATAATTAATTTTGCATCATAATTGAAAGCAACCACATTTAATTTTCATCTTAGCATGTTTCATTATATGAATAGAATAACTCTTACAACTAAAAGTACATACAACATATATATAATACAAGAAGTCTTAAAACATAATACAAATTAGAAGCTTTTAAATCTATTTCACGGACTGTCCCGGCAAACTTTATTAAAAAATGTGGTAAAAACTTAACCGGATTAAAAATAATTCGTAATTAAAAAAACACTGCCTTCACGCCCGGATTCCCGCCTCCGTAATATACCTAGTTGCGATCAGAAATTGTTGGTTGTCAATGTCAAATACGAATGTAATAAATAAAAAATATTATTTTAAATTTCATTGATTTCTAAACGACGGCATGAACGACAAATTTTTGACAGGTACTAATAGTTTTTAAGCGAAAGCGAATTTTTGTTTTTATTACGTTCCAGCATTTTTTTCATATTGTCTCACCTTTTAATCCTCCCTGGATTTTCAGAAATAATTCAAAACCAGTCTAGACGTTCTCGAATTTTAATGAGAAAAACGAATAGCTATTAATTTTTATGTAAATCGATTGCATAGTACCCATAGTTCGTACTCATCATGAGTTCTCTGAAACTATTTGCCAGATTCCTTTCGCACTTACTAAGAATGGATATTCCCATATTTCCACGGGTTCGGGCTACTACACAGGTCATAAACTATTATTAAAGATCAATTACGAAGTCCCCGTCATGAAATCACATTAACATTTTTTCTTTCATAAATAAAAATGTCTTATTAAATATCACCTTGTACTTTACAATTTTCTGTAAAGTACAAGGTGAAATGTGGTGAGTGGGTAAATCAACTCGGTCACCACGGTATGTCTTGTCTTCGTAGTTCTGGTCGTCTTCCGAGACACGCCGGCATCAACGACATCATCAGAAGGACCCTTGTCACCATTAACGTGCCGGCTATTCTCGAGCCGAATGGAATTGCACGTGATGATGGTAAGAGACCTGATGGTATGTCGTTGATGCCTTGGAAAAAAGGAAGGTCGTTGGTGTGGGATGCTACATGTGTTGATACGCTTGCACCATCTCACATTGACGCTACCTCCAAATCAGCGGGAGCGGCGGCGTCATTAGCTGAAAACGCCAAGAGGCGCAAATATGAGAGCCTTGCTTTAGAATACATATTTGTGCCTTTTGGCGTGGAGACATTGGGACCGTGGGGTCCTGAGGCTAAAAGTTTTTTGAAAGAAATCTCATCTCACTTAGTTGATGTCACCCGTGACCCTAAGGCCGGGTGGTACTTCGGACAGCGTATAAGTATCGCTGTCCAAAGAGGTAACGCTGCCAGCCTTATGGGCACCCATCCATTTGCTTCTGATGGCGCATTTTAGTTACTTTTATTTTGTCTGTATTAATGTTAAGGTTCGATATAATGTTATCATAGTTAATTGTATATTTTCTGTATATTAGTTTTTGTGCTTAATTTGCGTGTGCCACAGTTCCACCGGTCAGATCGGTGTATCTCATAACATAAATTAAGTTAAAAGAGATAACATCATATTGTCGAAAAGAATTCTAGTGTTAATATCGTATTTATAGAAATAGATAAAACAAATATTAATGCGTAAACAATAGTGTCAAAATATTTCTCAAAGCAGTCAAATTACTGTTGGGGGATCCCCACAATCCGCTGGACACTGGCCAATATAATCAAGTAACAGAAAAGCGGAATGTGTATCTATTTTTATATTCTGTTTACTACTGACCGTTAAAATCAGGGTTGTAGTATCAATAGATGTGAAAAATAAATGCTTTTAATAAGCATTTTTACAATTTACTGTCACATTAAAACAGCATCATTGAATTAATTTTTCCTTTAATTTGTACTTTTACGCACTAAATTCATAGTTGAATAATAATAAATGAACTTATTATGATTATCTTATTGGCCTAATGGGGAGAGTATTCACTTCGCTAGTAGCTGGGTTTGATGACCAGGGCAAATTTAAGAAATCATATTTTCTAATTAGTCTAGAAAGTGTCGCAAAGCCAGAAGATGCGTTCGGATACGATTTTATGTAGAAACCGTAATGATACAAATTACATCTTACCAGGTAAAGGTACTATATTTAAACTTTATCATTACTCACCATCAGGTCAGGTTATAGTCAAACCTGTCACCAAAAATAGAATAATATCCAATAAAAATTTAATAATGCAGTTATTTATACGTACCTACAGGATTTTTTTATTAAGACCAACCGCAGACTGACCCAATTAAGCTACATTTCCTCTAGATTTTTCTTTGAAACAGATTAATATAATATTACTTTTGTTAACGCTATTTACTTTACCTCCTTTTTATTTTGATTACCGGTAGGTTAGCGTTTGACTGTAATTTTACCTGACGATAAGTAGTAATACAGTTTAAGAGGGAAGTAATTTAGCTCTTACGAATCCAAGACCTAGATGCCGTTGTATACTAAACTAATATTAAAAAATCTATCCGTCACAAGATACCTTGCAGATGTGAAACATCTAAATTTTTTTAGCAAGAAGCAAATATAGTATATTAGGATAGATATGGCGTAAAAGATGGCGAATCGCCGAATCGATTTGTGGTGACGCGTCACCATGCCTCAGGTTCGGGCTAGATGTTTCATATTAAGAAAATAAAACCTAAAGTGGACCAACCCTAAAATTTGTTTCGCGATTCAATTGACCTTCAAAGAACTAGTTCGTGAATCGAAGATTTCTCATAATTCGTGCATTGTTTGGCCGCTGAATCACAGTTTGTTTTGTGAAAGCGTTGCTTCCTTTGATTTGAAGCAGAACAAAGCGATACTAAGAGACATAATAGAGCCAGATTCTTCAAAAAGCTAATGAGTTTATGCACTCGCTTTCTCGTTGTGTTGAGGCGCTTTTATGAAAAGATGCAATACTAAATAATTCATAAATACATAACACTACTATATATATAGATGCCATAATGTCCTTGTGGTAACATGCGTGGATCTTCGTCTTGAGCAGTCACGTGTTCGAATCCAGGGCCCCATTTATTAAGTTCCCTTTTTAAAAATGTAACTTACGTGCTTGATTATTCTTTCAAATCCATCATTGTGCTTTGCGGGAAGGAAAACTACGTGAGGAACCCTGCAACCTGTAATTTTGGGGTATCTAAAGCCTGTTAATCCGCAGTGGAGCGTCGTGATGGGTTAATGCTCTAAAATCTCTTATACGAGGTGTGTTCAAAAAGTATCGCGAATTTTGAATTTTCGCGGGTCACGTATATTCGAATTTCGAATTTTTTGTGGCGTTATGTTGGTACTCATGTTTCTCATTTATGCCGACAAGCTCGGCCATTTTGAATGTTCATTTAATTGTTGACAGCTGCTTTGCTTGCACGTGTTTTGGATCGTCTTCGATTTTTACCTATTCAAAAAACTGTATCAAAGAACCTGTATCAAATTTTGTGTGAAAAACGAAATTAAGTGCGCGGATGCATTCCGAATGTTGACTGTGGCATACGGAGAAGCTACCTTGGACCGAAGCAACGTTTATCGGTGGTACAAAATGTTCTCAGAAGGCCGAGAAGATGTGAACGACGAAGAGCGTGCCGGACGCCCGAGCACTTCAACAACAGACGAAAAAATTAATGAAGTGGAGAAAATGGTATTGGCCAATCGTCGAATCACCGTTAGAGAAGTTGCTGAGGACCTAAACATATCGATTGGCTCGTGCCATTCGATTTTTATCAATGATTTGGGCATGAGACGGGTCGCCGCGAAATTCGTACCAAAATTGCTCAATTGTGACCAAAAACAGCATCGCATGAACATTGCTAATGAGATGTTAAACTCTGTCCGCGACGACCCAAATTTGCTCCAGAGGGTCATAACTGGTGACGAATCGTGGGTTTATGGTTATGACGTGGAAACCAAAGCTCAATCATCTCAATGGAAGCTGCCGCACGAACCAAGACCGAAAAAAGCGCGCCAAGTTCGATCGAATGTGAAAGTTTTGCTGACAGTTTTCTTTGATTGCAGGGGCGTGGTGCATCATGAGTTCTTGCCACAGGGAAGAACGGTCAATAAGGAATATTACCTGCAAGTTATGCGCAATTTGCGCGAAGCAATCCGCCAGAAACGCCCGGATTTGTGGAAGAACAAAAATTGGCTTTTGCACCACGATAACGCCCCTGCTCACACATCGTTGCTTGTGCGCGACTTTTTGGCCAAAAACAACACACTAATGATGCCGCAGCCACCGTATTCCCCAGATCTGGCCCCCTGTGACTTTTTCTTGTTCCCTAAACTGAAGAGGCCCATGAAAGGACGACGTTACTCTTCTCTTGACGAGATAAAGACGGCATCGAAGGAGGAGCTGAACAAGATAAAAAAAAATGATTTTTTGAAGTGCTTCGAAGATTGGAAAAACCGTTGGCACAAGTGTATAATATCTCATGGGGATTACTTTGAAGGGGACAAAATAGATATTCATGAATAAATAAATAATTTTTGAAAAAACACAAAATTCGCGATACTTTTTGAACACACAGCGTATGAGTGAGGACGTCTGTGCCCAACAGTAGGACGTTAATAAGTTACTACTTTATCCTATATAAAACGTAACAGTAGTATGTAATCACAAGAATATTGATGCATAGAGGCGACCTTTTCATCTTTTACAGCAACTCTTTTACGTAAAAGTGCTTAAATCTTTGGAGTATCGCTATTAACAGGCAAATATACACCTAAGTTCAAATGCATACTACTGTACAATAAGACATATACCCAAAATATACATATATTTTTATGGAAATAATTGTTTGAGACATGTATGTGGGACTGAATTCCTTAACAGCTGGACCGATTTTAATGATTTTTTTGTTAAAAATATTTTGTGATACATTTATAGTAGATATTAATGAATGAATAAAGAATATGAAAATCATAGGATTTTTAACGTAACAAACTTAAATTGTGACTGCACAATTGTAATTTAGTTAAAGATATTCCCTTGCTGTAACAACTTGTACATTTCGATAACACAACCTTACTGGATTTGTGAAATACTTTGTCTACGAATTATTGGATAAATAGTGTCTCTTGTATGTTAATAGACGTAATAAAATCGTAAGTGTCCGCAGTTTTTAAAACAAAGGGCAGTATGGTATGCAAGCGGCAGTTTATCGATGTGACCTTATAGAAATGTTTGTAAACAGTGCTACTCGAGATCGGCACCGCTTATGGAACTGGTTCTCAGAATATTTAGTCTCCAATGTCGCATTCTTTATACGTGATTAGCTGTTGCTACTCGCGTAGTTTCCAATCCCGTGAGAGCATAAGTTAATCCGTATATATTGATCGTCGATCGCTATATTTCAAGTCAATAAGTTTGAAGGTCTCGTTATTTCTATTGTTGACAAGTTAGCGCTTTATTGTTGTCACACCTGAAGGTAAGTGACGCTACTATATGAGATGAGAGCGCGATAATCTGGTAAGAAGTAATTTCTAATGCGGTCAGTTCTGTTGGTTGGTAACGAGCATAATTAAAATATTTTTTGTGATTTTGTTTGTATACATTCATGACAATTTACCGTCAATTTTTTTACTATTATTTATTTGTGAACTTTATTGCACAAAGTGCAAACGGCGGGTTTAAGGCTATAAAGTTTTATCTACCAGCTAACCTTTCTGGTGTAAGAAAAGTCGTTGTTAGATGTGCATTACAGTGTTAAAGGAAAAATATATAGATAGTCAGAATTAAAGAAAAATTTGAAAATTAAAAAAAATATTAATAATAATTAGAGGAAGGTGTAAACTACGACATGAACTGTGGTGACAGCAATACCATAACGATGTAAAAAAAAGTAATAATTATAGTTGACGTCATGGCTTTTAAGTAGGGCTTTGAATTAATATATTGAGGTGGCTATTCTTATACCTTGCGGCAACTTATCTTACAGACGAACTGCACTGACTGTAATCGAGTCATGCTTAAAACCTGTGCGGTGAGAGGGTACAGTCAGTAGCAGATTCTCAGCAGATCGCAGCTCTCTGTCATGCTCGGTTGAACAAAAGCTGAACCTTGCTTTAACGTAGTTTGGTAAAAGTCGGGTAGTCGGGTCGGTAAAATTGATGGTCACGCTGCCATAATACTGCAAATATTGGCTTGTCTAAAAGAGGCCCCTTTTTTTTCAACGCTGGGAAATGCCTTTACGCACCCTATTTAGATAAATCTAAATGATAATGTGGTAATCGCTGGCAGTAAGCCAGAATACCCACTAAAACCCTGCAATACCCTCTCCATCCCTTATTGGAGTACCAGCGGATCGTTAACGCAATCTACCCTGGTACTCCGGGAGATCCCGCTGGGAAACTTACGAAGGAGGCAGGAGAAGCGCAAACCTGCGTCTCCTACCTCCCAACTTCCTGCGCCGGAGAAGAGGAGTGTCTATAGCGCCCCCTCCTGCCTCTCATTTGCCTCCTTCAGCGGCCCTGGGTTTGATTTGCGGAGAAAATTGTGTTTATTTGTAGTTACCTTAGCAAGACTAGATTGTATCGTCACTAACCATCAGATGACACAACAGTAAAACGTGAAGGTGTCTACAATAAATTCAATATTGTGTATGAAATAAAAATGAACTAACAAAACGTGTATTTATGCGTAACTACGTGATTCGTTTATCAAGATCAACCCCGGGCTAACCCAATTAAGGCCTAAGCTACATTTTTCTCTAGATTTCCTCTGGAACAGATGAACTCATTATTTCTTGAGTTAACGCTATTTACTTGCGCTATTAGTTTTTCTGATACAGAATGGGAACGTTTCTATGTTACGTTACGTTGGAATAAATAAAATAGAATTTTTCATTTGCTTTGGAAGCGCTTAAACCTAAAAAGCAATGATGGTTTGGATTCGAGTCTTAGGCAGGTACTGTTAAGTTTCTCTTTATACAAAATTAAATTTATTTATTTGATTTTTCTTTTCCATCCATCATTGTGCTTTTAGCTGAATAAAAACAATTCTGGTGAACGTGTAGTCATCCCGCATTAGTGCAGAAGTTTCATGGGCCTATGTTCAAAAATCCTGTATCCTATGAGTGAGGAGGTCTGGGCCCAGCTGTGGGTCGCTAATAGGCTTGTACTTACTTTACCTTGTACCTTAATTAGGGATGTCTACCACGGATTTCAAGGAATCATAGAAATATGGGGTCATTGTTAATCTATACTAGGTATTCTTGAAGCCATCAGAAGACAAAAAATTCATCAATATCGGTCAAATCTCTTATGAAGAATTTAGTCATATACATATACATACAGAAGCATTATGTGTATGAAGTCTACTATACCCAGCATTGTTACACGATTCAATTTTCAATTTAAATCATTCTTGATCTACCGAAATAAAAATTACACTATGGATTTTCAAAAATACCTATCAAAGATACAAGATAGATGTTCAAAAACCTAATATGCGTTTCAAAATTGTCATTGATACACCATATTAAATTAACTCCTGTGACCGACACTTTTAAATAAAACTACTGTTAAAACTAATATATGCTAAGTAATAACAGATATAAGCCTGAAAATAACTGTAAATTACGCGAATAATGTTCTCCCATTCACTGTTTTATATGCCTCGGAAAATTTATTGATCAATTAAAATCAATAATGGAATGTACTAGAGTCAATCTGTACGAGTATATATTTATCAACGATTCCGATGTATAAAGAGTCAAATATCAAATTTTAATGTCGAAAGACTGTTTCACAGAAAAATAATTTATTATTACACTACCTTTTGTACTAACTAAACTAAAAAAAATGACATTATAATTCATCAATTACATAAATGTAGAGATGTTTAAAATACAACTTAATGTTTTATACGTAGGGGACGTTGTTATAATTGTATTTAAGGCACTCTTATTTGTTTTTTACTGGATATGGATATACAAATCCATTAAAACAAAGCTGTAATTTATTTAATTAATTTATGTTATTTATGTAATTGAGAAAGGTATGCTTAGATGGTTTGGGCATGTAGAGAGAATGAATGAAAGGAGACTGACAAAAAGGATTTATGAGTCAAGAGTGAATGCGAAAGTTGGAAGGGGAAGACCAAGGCGAACGTTCCTGGACCAAATCCAGGACATTTTAAATAACGGCCAGGTCAAGAGTACTCTAAACCGACGAACTTGTATGAAAGGTTTAATGAGAATGAAAGAAGCGAAGGAGATATGCAAGGATCGTGGCAAGTGGAAGGATGTTGTCTCTGCCTACCCCTATGGGAATGAGGCGTGATGCTATGTATGTATGTATTTATGTAATTTATTTTTCGTTCCAAACTTTGCATTTAATATGTAGGCTTATAATATTAATAGTCTTCTTTAGTATAATAGAAGTATTGATTTTGAAGGTATACTTCTTTTTTCTTGACCTAGTCGAATTCGTTGTCGTAATTTCTTTACAGAAATCTTAAAGAAACATGGTAGTCTAAATATTTTTATCACAACACGCTCTCCGATCTTGCTTGTATAAATGTTAGAAAACAGGATTAACTAACACGCTTCAGTTTTCTCAACTGTGATAAATTGAAATCTACATTTCAATATATCTGTTAAGTAATATAGTTTCCTCTGGGCATTCTACATCTAGAAAATTGTTTTACATGTTATCAAAGTATTTTTTAAGATAGATACTAGTGGCAATAAGACGCTAGTACTTATAATTATAATAACCATAGTTTAATTATTTTTCCAGTAGTTGAAGAAGGGCAGAATGAACGACCATAAAATTTCTCAAAAACCAGAATTTGGGCGTTTCATTTACGCTATTAAATACGGTTTAATGTATTCGTTAATGGTGTTTTACTTAAACGGGGCTTAATGTTTTTATTTGATGCACCGTCTGTTAGCAGGTTCGATATAGGGTTGTCATCAGTCTTACAACAATCATAAAATACAATTTATTATACTACAAACGATTCCAGACAACACTGTCTTCGTCACAGGATCCGAAAACAAAACAACTACGAGTATTAAAAGTATGTCCTCTCCTAAGGCATTTAGCAGGAACTTTTTAAATTCATTACATACAGAGAAACTGGTCAATATTTTACACCACCTTTTAGTAGCACTGTACATTACAAATTTTATATAATATAGTTTAACTTAAGTGTTTCAATAAAAGGTATTTTATTAACGATTGAATATTTAAACAAAGTTTATACAGGGAGAGTGTATATTTATAATTGGAAAATGATGAGGCAATAAAATTGTCCCAAAAGTAACAATTTGTAAATGAATTGCATGAGATTATATTGTCTGGAAATGTACAATTTAATCACATCTTTAAATTAAGAAAAATTTTCTTTTTAAGTTCATTCTAATGCAATAACTAAAACAGCTTAACGCAGTGCCGTATCAACATTGACTTTATGAAGTTTTCATTATACAAGAAGGCGATTAATTTAATCAATGAGAAGGCGAATAATACTGAGTCAAAAGATTTGTATTTTCTGTGCTAAATTGTAGTCAGTCAATGTCTTCTACTCGTAATGAGGCTGGGCTACGCGGTTATAAAGCACTTACACTGTGAAATAGCAAAGCATAGTAGCTTCCGGAGCCAGAGGTCCTGGATCCTATCAAGGCAAATGTAGGAAATTGTATTTTGCACTCTAGATTGATAGCATTGACCGTAGTTACATCCTACTAACAAAGACATGAACAACTATTAAAAGGTAAATTACTTCTTGTCTCGGAATTTATAAGAAATCACTTCAATCTTAAATTTCCTTCAGACCTAAGAAGTTTTGCATAATTATAGTCGAAGATTCTAGTCCTTTGCGCAATTAATGTTGTTATATGTTATACGTTATTATGACACACGTTTAAGATGACGTAACGTTGGTGTCATTGATATACGTTGACGAACTTTTTCTTTATTTCTTTGCGATACATCTAAACGTAACAACCCTAAACTTTTTATAAGTAGGTCCTTGTAAAAAATATCTAGAAGCGATTAAGGTTAGACAAACTCAAGTGAACCCGAGTCTCCAATTGTATATTTTTTACGAGACTTTTTTCTCACGTGCTACCGATGAAGTAAACAGTGACGCAACACCAGATGCTCAATTATCGTGCTGTGTTATTTATGAAGGATTGATTTCTCGTTTTTGATAATTATACGATAAGAAGAGTTTATAAGTATCGTTGATTTAAAGTAGTGTATGGAAGTTTTACACTATACTTAGATTTTGTAAATGATCTTATACGGAATAGAAATGATAATACGTTTTAAACTTTAATGATGTTTAAATTTAATTAATGGGTATTCGAGTAAATATACCTGAAAAGTTAAGCACATATTTTAGACGAAATTGTGGTCATTTATCTTATGTATACCAATATGTTGTATTTTTACATATGTAATAAATATGTCAATTTAGTGTACTCGTTCTTGGTTAAGAATGAAAGAAGAACAGAAAATAATGTACAACACCAACCAAATGTATTATTTGGTAGATTTAAAATTATATAGTTTTAGAATATGTTAATGAAATATAAATTTATTTATCTTTAATAAGTAAACTTAGGGATCAAGACCTTGAATTTGACATCTATATTTTAAAAATATGATTATTTTTTCTGATTATAATTTAAAAATATATGTACTGGTCTTGAGACGGTGTACAAAAATCATACGTGAACTTTTACAAACATGTCTATTTATTTTATTTGTGTATAAAGAAGTTGATGAATATAATAACATTTACAAGTTGGTGCAAATTATAATTTCCCAACGTCGAGTTTTATTATGTGAGGTAATTCTACACCTAAGGTCACAATCTAATTATCGCTGCAATTGTATAAAATTATCGTAACATGATAATATAGTGTGTAATACCGAGTAAATTGTTATTTTTAACGATTCATTTGCTCATCCGCTGCTGAGGATAATGGCCGCCGGACAGCTGTCATGGCTGTCAGATCTAAATTTAAAATAAACATTTCATTTTTATTAGGTTTATGACGTAGCATTTGCCCGCGTTGATAGAGTTTTTATTTAGGGTTTGCCAGCACAAAAAAATTTAAAAAACCAAAAAAAATATACGGGTAGTATTACGAAAATATTTTTTATTGATATCAACCCGGGCGTCTTTATTTGTAAAAGATATTAAAATGATGTTAAAAAACGTGCGTGTTTCATTTTTATGTTTCAAATGATATGTTAATATTGTGGCAGATGGTATGTAAACGTGTGCCTTTTTAAGTGTTGCCACGTTATGAATTTAATTTTATTTTATTTGAAGCCGTTAAATGAAGGCGTGTTGGAGGGTAAGCTTCAGCCATATTTAATGTTTGCCTCGAAAGCGTATGAATTAATAATTCACGTCGTTTAAAAGATGTAAAATATATACGACAAGTTTTAATATAATGTCATTAAACGTTATATTGCTAATTTATATTGGTTTAACGTGATTATATTAAATGCGAGATTTTATTAAAAATAAAGGTTTTGAGTAGATATTTCTTTATGTATTGTATATTAATTTGAAACATAATAGTAAAGTAAATTTATCACTGTAGCGAAAAATTGTTAATGATTTGTTACCGTAACAACTTAGTTTTTGATATACTGGGTGATAATGAAAAATTAAATTTGGATTTATCTTAGACACAGCATTGATAAAAGTTTTCTGTCTGATACTTAAAAGTTCATGAATAATTAGATTCGTAATGAGTATTTTGCAGTCATCTTAGGTAAAGTAGTAGTAACTGGAAAATAGACTGTAGTATGAATATACAAATGTTCAATCTACAAAATATTACTGCTTAAGTGATCTCGCCATTAATATCTTCTTTAATAGCTGAATTATAAGATCACGACGGTACATTCCACGTTAGACTATATTATCAACACACGCAATCTGTTTCAAATATTTACATCTTTGAAGGTGAAACTTTATAACGTACCTTCCAAGAAACTAACTACTCTCTGTTATATGATTAATGTATACCTAATAATGAGTAACGGAGTCGTCAAAAGTCCCACTTCGATAATTAAGTTACGCCACATGAATTTTCAAAGGATATACTACTTTATGTCATACGCAATAACAGTGTATATTCCGTGTACAATTTTTCTAACACTAATATTTGTCGCCGATTGCAACGCACCTGCAATGACTTCAATGCCGCGTGACTTCCTCTCTCTCAGAAGGCCTACGTTTGAAAGAGAGAACAATATCTTGAGACTTTGATGTTAATTCGTGGAATCTTGGGACGGAATCTCCATTTACACTTCTTTCTGGTTACCTGTACCTCAAGTAACTGAATATACAATAACAAAGCAGTGTTATGTATGGTAATTATAACTAGAAATAGTTCATGCGATTTACCAAACACAAGTTCTTTAAGAAATTAATACGCTTTAAAACAGCTTTCACGTACATATCGCAATTTAATCGTATGTACAAATAGGTATATCTAATAAAGTATATAAAGTTTCTCGGTCACGTTTAGATTACTAGTATATTTTATCAGCCGGAGTTATGACACATATTTCTTTGGATATATTTTTAATGTTTGTAAGCATCAATGGTGTTTATTGATTTCAAGAAAAGAATCGCAGTTATCTAGTTATTGTTGTATGGATTAACGATGTTATTTGTTTATGTATATCATATTATTGAAAAGGAATATTCAAATTATAAATTCGTGACCACCACGGAAATGTTTATGTAACACACAAAAGTAATGAATAAAATGATATATGTAATAACAGCCTCATCGGTCTCGTGGTTAGCTTGTTCGGCTACATACATGAAATCCTGGGTTTGAGTCCCGGTCCATATTGAGTTTCCTGTTACGAAATTCTCAGTATGTTTGAAGTTGTGTAATTGGCGATGTCCTCCACCCCCGTGTCTCGCTGAGCACGTTAAGCCATCGGTCGTGTACAGAGAATGAAGGAATAGAAAGTGCACTTATGTTAGCGCAGCGCTTGTGTTCTATGCCGACTCGTAGTGGATCAGCGTGGTGGGCCTATTTCTAAAATCCCTTTCTCCTATAAGTGAGGGAGCCTGTGTCCAGCAGTGGAACGTTAGTAGGCTGCTTGCCCTTTTACCTTTCTTATGTGATATCCTAGTCCACATAACAAACTTAGATCGTACAATTTTTTTGTTGTAAAATTTCAATCCATCTACGAAAATTTAATCCTCAAAGGAAAATTGGTTCCATATTTCCATCATGTGACGCGTAGATCGTAAGCCAGTCTAATCGAGTGGCAGTAAAGGCGAGAATGCGATGAGTGCGCGCACGTACAACCCACTTATCACTGTGAGGCGAGTGACGTGAGTTGCAAACGAAATGTGCCTTTATCGACTACACCTTAGAAGTGCGCATAAATTTTTGAGACGCAGACGGCTAAAATAATTGTACACGTTAACCTAAAGCATATTGTTTATATTTCTTGTTAATCTTAGTTATAAATACAGTAAGTAAAATTATTTATAAGCCGTTTAAAACACACGCTCCAGATATTGCCCCTTGTATAATTTTCCTTAATAAAGAAAAATAACTAAAGTCGAAACCAATTATAACAGCATTGAAGGGAGCGTATAGTTCGGATGTTGTCCTATAGCTGTTATAAGCAATATACAAAGAAAATGCCTATAATACATTTCGTAGATTTAGTTTTTAAAGTAATCAGTAATTTTGTTCTGTTTTATTTTAGCTAAATCTCCTTAGCTTCCTAGAACAAGTAAACGACAGGCTGTTATACAGCAAATGAATATCGATAAAGTTTCGTTATTTTAAGCGATGTGTCGCTGTATCCGATGTCGTTATATGTTTACTTATTATTTTATATAGATATTATTGTACAAGTCTATAGAGATGGGAAGGTAACGCCATTCAGTAGTTTTAGCCGATCTGTCAGTTTATTCGTATTGAATGTATATCCAAAAATACATTAAAATTTTAGCCAAGGCGAAAAAAAACTAACTTTTTTTTCGTAAAAACTCTTGTAATACAGTAGCTCTAAAGGGCCGCACTTTACCTCAAGTCTTCCAACAAAAGCGAAGCTAAAGGTCTACGGAGCCTACGGCCGCTCCAGACGGACATATGCGGCCCCTGCATGCTACTTCTTCTGCTCGGGATACCAGAAACGAAGGCTGCAGATCCAGCAGAACAAGAGCCTACGTATCGTAGTAGGAGCTCCGAGGTACGTCAGGAATGACGTAATAGACCGCGACACCAGGACACCCACCGTGGAGGTGTTCGTCAACTGGCGACGAGAATGTTCCGCCTAGCTGATAATTCCCCGCGCAGACACCTCCTAGAGGCAATTAGTCAAATGCCCCGAAGCCCATAATCCTTAATTCAAGTTGAGACGAACCCAAGAGGGGTGGAGCGCACCACCAACTTCGCAACTTTGGGCATATATTGAGAAAATGTTCTAGAAGTCACAATATCGGTTACTGAATTCGCCCGACCCGGGACTCGACCTCATTTTCTGTAGTCGAACATTCTGATTACTAGACCAATGATAACATCAGTCATTATAGTCGACTTTTCTCCACATTATTCGGCATAATTAAATGGCGTAGATTTTAAGCGTAATTTCAAGAACACCTATAATACTTTTTATGATATAAAATATATCATACATTTATTTAATAGACAAATAAAAACTGAATATGAGAAGAGTGCGCTCACGTCCACCACACTTATCACCGTGGGAAACGCAACGTGAGATGCAAGCGAAATGTGTTGTTATCGACTACACCTCGTGGAGGGTTGAAAATTAATGGATGCGAAGAAAAAAGTGCTACCCGCTTGAAAGAATCAGTAAATTACGATACAGGTATATTATTTTGCCTGCCTCATTAGTCTAGTGGTTAGCATGTTCGGGTATGAGTTCGGGCATGAGGTCCTGGATTCGAGTCCCTGGTTGGCCGAATTCAAGATTCGATATTGAGTAAAGGTTTATTCAATATTTGTTCGAAGTTGGGAAGTTGGCGGCGTGATCCACCAACGTGCCTCGTAGAGCACATTGAGCCTTCGGTTTTGCGCCTGATCTCACTCCGGTCGTGACGGATTCCGGTTACATCGGACTTTTTGGATGAAGGACTAGAGAGTGCAAATGGAGCAAGTGGTGGGTCTGTGCTCTAAACACCTTCTCTTATATGAGGGAGGCCTGTCCCCAGCAGTGGGACGTTAATAAACTGATTCATATATAGGAATCTACTACTCTAATTGGTCCAATGCTTTATTGTCTCATTATTATAAGAAGTAATTTTAAGAATAACTTAATTAGAAACAAATTCAATAAATCTTTAGTTTTATAATGACACCATGGAAAAGTTATACTATTTTTTTCATACCATATTTTTGCTTCTGACAGACAGGTTAGTGCTTGACTGTGTTCTCATTTGATGGCAAGTGATGATACAGTCTAAGATGGAAGGGCGTCAATCTTGTAATAGGCAATTTATCTCTTATGGTTTTTTATAGCATAATGTCGTACGCAAATTTCTGGGCAGTCTTTATTATTAGGGTGGCAATTAACCACGATCGAAGCCTCCTGCTAAACAAGACTGACAAATTAGAATATTTTATAATTTTACCCTACAGGAAATAGAACCCAGGGTGAAGCTAGCGAAACGAATACTCGCTACATTGCGTCCGCTAGCCACTAAACCCGTACACTGGTATCTTTTTAAATATATTTAGAAGTAATAAGTATAGACCTAATACCCGACTGAGTTTATTGTCGGCTCTTCTCAGGACAGGGCACGAAAGAACCCTCGTAACTTTAGATTGTAAGTGGTTCTTTTATGTCGTCATCAGTCATATATTGAAACGTGTGGCTGGACCTTTATTTGACAATTCAAAAAGCTTGCTTGACTAAGAATTTTTGAATTTGACGATCCAGTGATTACATAGTAAAGACTCTAAGTAATCACTGGAAAGATAAATTGGGTAAAAAAATCATTGTATATTTGTTAATCGAGGCAGTTTTCAATAGTAACTTGAAAAGGAAAAATATGACGCTATTATCCCGGTATATCCAGTATCGTAACACAGAAAAGTTGGAATAATAGAATAACCTGGTTACATACCTAATAAAACGACAAACAAAACAAATATTTCCTCTCGGTTTGAAAAATATATAGCAGAACCTCGGAGGAGAATTGAGATCATTATTATTTAAACGATTCCGAACGAGTTGATGGCTTTTACGTTCATTTTTACAAACAGGATAGAATAAGAAATGGGCAAAAGTTTTTATTTTTCTTTACCTCTTCTTTTATTAATCGGGAATTATCTTTAGCACACAAGCATACTGGTTTACATTGAGTAAACTGTTGTACAAAATCGTTGTAAAGTTCTCGCAACGCGGTAACATTAACATAAGGATGGTTTAATATTAAATATTCATTACACAACTTCACAAAGAATTTTGTCTATACCGCAGTTTGTTGTTAAACTTTGGACAATTTCAACTCTCAACTTACTGATGTTTTAGACTGTGATGACGTTTTTACATTACCTTTGAATAAATAATTGAGTTCATTTAAGGTTACTGTTTTTGTTATCCCTATGCCCGATTTCACCCACCTCTCCTAAGCTTTATGTATTCCATAAGTACGTTTAGGGGGTTCCTTAACTATGTGTGCCTTAGGGAATGTTGTTGAAATGGAGCATTAATCTGTTTTTGCACAAACGTAGATCACTTAACATGCACACATATATAGGATGTACGTGAGCACACAGACACTTAAGTTATCTACACAAACAATAAAAAGCAAATTCATCGGCTTTGCTTGTTAACAGGATAGAATTACAGGCAATAACCTCAAGTCTAAAATCGTTTAAACATTTGCTATTTATTTATCTCCATTAAAGTCAAATGTTAGAAATCAACAGCTCTTCGATTGTAAAAAAGCTTTGAATCCATTTAAATATTATATTATTTCTTATGAGTAATAGGAAAAATTTGGTTGAAACAAATATTTTATATGTTGGATATTTCCTTTCTTTTTATATATTCCGTTATTATCCGTGGCTTTTGAACTGATACTCCTTTAGGCGCATGAGGGTAAAAATTTTTACGGATGAAGCGCGTGATTAGCGTCACGTAGATGTGCAGCGTTTTTATGCTAATTTGTTCGAAGGTTAGGTAGTTTCACTATTTACATGTGGCATTTTAATTTGTCGTCATTTAATAATTTAATATACCTTGTTTCATAAAATAAAAATATTCCATAAATTCTATTTTCCCAATTTTAATTCAAAAACAGAACGAAATGAATAACTTCTAGTATTGACGAAAAACACGAAGCATTTTTATATAAAATTCGGTATTTGAGATTTCAATAAATTATTTGTATTTCTATAAATTTACCTTGAAATGAAAGAAATACTTAACAGCGGAGCTTATTATTGTATATTTGTGCATAAGACATTTCAAATATAATATTCTATATAAGACCTGTTATTTTTGTGTATGTCTTATTAAGTCATAACAACGTGTGAAGCGAAGTGATCAAACAAATTCTGCTTAAGGGATGGCGCCCACATAATATTTAACGAAAATATTATTGCTACGCCTACGAATTTGTCCAAACTTTCTGGAATATTTTTTAATATACCAGGGTAAAATCGATTGAAGTAAATTATATTAATAACCAAAAATTATTCTAATTTTCGGGTAAATTTCGAATATATCTACATGAATTTGGGTGCCTATGCATTATACTACTAATGCTAAAGATGATTGAGAAATCTTCGGAGAGCCTTGTAATGAAAATCCTTTGATTTTAGTAGATCAAAATTAATATGAAATAATTAGAAGCGATCAAATAGGATCATGGAATCTTCTTTGGGATTGATTGCAGCTCAAATGTAATCGTAATTACTACGCCGATGACTTGAACTTTTTTAGAATAGTAACCAATACTCAGGTATAAATGGTCTACCGATAATGCTATGACTCTTAATACCGTTAAATGCTGTGTTATATCTATCACATAATTATACATTAGGCACTCAAAATCTGAGGTAAGTAGGTTTAAGTATAGTTTTTGAATCGACGTTATCATTCACCAGTGTATATATAAGTTATAAAAATTCGTGCCTTATTCACCTATACAGGAGCTACTTCGACTACAATTCTAACAAAATAGACTATTCTTCTAGCAATACTAATTTAGTAACAAATTCTAATGAAAACTTAGGAATCAGTAAGAGATTATGTATATAATAAACAGCAGTAGGTGCTACGTTTTGGGTAAATTAAATTTTATGGTTTTCCATTTCACGATCTGCTGGTAACAAAATAAAAAGTCCGTTTTAATTACGGTTCACGGATATTCTGAAAGCTGATGGAATGATAAATGATTAACGACGGAGCTATTCGTGTACTAATTAGTATTAGCATAATAAATTTTATATCCCGGCCTTCGTAATTAAAGTCATCATTATGACCCGCCCGATGGCCTGTTTGATTAGACCCTTGAGACACGGCCTGCGTAATATGCTGTGCGATGCTTTTTGTAATATAAAGCTTTATTATCGTCTACCTTCCAAGTATTAACAATGAAATCTGTTAGAAATTTGCAATGTCTTTATTAAAACACTAAACCTTCTCTTTATATGTCATGGTGTACTTTGCAGTTTTGTGTTGCGATGCAGAGGGATGCTATTTTGAATTTCGTTGAAAATGCGATAAATACTTGCTATGTTATATAACTTCGTTGGAATTTAAGTGTTTTGAACGCTTACTTAAACCACCCCGTAGAAATTAGCTTAATGAAAATTAACTTAAATACATACATTAAAAGTGCGTGTGTACAATGTACACTTGACAGAAGTGAAACTTCTTTGGTTAACCTGTTTTTAAGTCTATTTATACAAATATATAACGCTAGATTTCAAAATTTAATTAAAAATATTAAGTATCAAAAATAATACAAATAATTTATTGAAATTTCAAATAACGACTTTTACATAAAAATGCCTAGTGTCTTTTGTCAACATTAAAAATTATTAATTAAATTTTGTTTCTGAATTTAAAGTTTAGAATAGAGAATTTGTGAAATATTTTTATTTTATATTTTATGAAAAATAGTATATTAAATTATTACATGACCAGCGGAAAACTGAAAGACCACATGTTATTTGTAATTATTAAAACAACCTAGAATTCAAACGAATTAGCATAAAAACGCTACACATATTCGTGACGCTAATCACGCGTTTCATCCGATAAAATTTTACCCTCATGCGCCTAAAGAAGTTTCACTTCAAAAATGACAAAAATATCCAACAGTCATTTATTTAGACTGTCGCATTAACATAACTAAAAACGACCGCTACTTCCTTCTTACTTCTCCTGTTTCTTGTCACTACTAAGGAGTTGATTTAGTTATATCTATTTGCTTAAGATTAAGTTATTTCATTGAAACAATTACACAAATTAACCTTTATTAAACAGATTAGTAGTTCCAATAAAATTGCTAATATGTATACTAGTTAATAGCTGGTTATGTTAATTTCCTCACCCACGCTATAATATCCTGTTAAGTAATATTGCAACCGTGGATATGTACATTATGTTGCAAATCCATTAAAACTTAAAAAGTAGTACCGTGAATTGTCTATGTATACAATATAAAAGAGAAACAAAAAAAAACCGATAATAGGAACAATATAACCTTATTTCTCTTGACGGCTGTCAAATAAATGTATTACGTAATGATATGGGCAAAAATTATGTATTTCAATTTGATAGTTATAGCATTGAAAGGGAATACAGTCTTTATTCTCAACCGTATGATGTTTTGATTGCATATAAGGAACATTGCGATGTTTCGTAACACAAATCAAACTGTTTCCGGTGAGATTACTATGTAATAAATTTATTATCTCAACGTTTTTCTATTGACACTGATTGTATGTTATTTAATTGTGTTTTGACTTTGATTGTTGTCAGGATATCTTGCATGCTTTTTATTATGCAAGTATATAGAGCATGTTTGTATTTATGGACATATTTTTCGCATTATGTGTATACTATATATTTTTTTAATATGTTGTACACAGTGTATGAAAATATACCTACAGGTTTAAGTAAAGTGACACGGTATAGTGCGTAAATGCAGGAGACGCAAATAAGTATAGATTATTTCTTATAAATAACATTATTATAATAATGCCTTCCAAATGTACACATTTTTATGTTAATGTGGACTGTTATGTTAGACACTTCGAGATATTATCTATAAAATAAATGAAAACACATTGAATAAAATAGAAATATTCTAAGAGTATACCCCGTTATAAGCATGTTTATGTATATTATTATTCTAAATGTATAACTCAATCACTATTGTAAAATTGTACCTGTAGTCCGTTAGTTAAAAACTTGTTAAATATTAATGCCTTTTGATTTTCATATAATTATTTTAATAACACGTTCGGAAACTGTACGTTTCTTTAAACTGCCGTTTATAAAGAGCTGTCATTCAAAAAGCCACGCCCAATTCCTTAAGATCATAATTGCTCTGTATTAGTGGGTTCCGAGCATAATGACAAGGTGTCTTTGATATTTCGACCTCTACTTGAAATGACCAGAGAGCAACGGTATTGGGTATTGCATAACTAACTATCCGTTATTTATTACGATACAGAATATTATATCGAGCAAGAAAAATAACTCAAACTGACATAACATTATTCACTTATGTTATAAAGTTGTTTTCGATATTTTCTGTTTTTGATATATCGACCTCTATCTGCAATGACCTCAGAGTAACAGTGCAATTATCGCATAATTAACTGTACGTTATTTATTACGATACAGATATAATATCGAGTAACGAAAAACAACTTAAATTCAAATGAGGCTTATTCAGTTATGATGTTATTATCGATATTCTCTGTTTATGATATTTTGACGTCTAACTGTAATGACCACAGAGTAACAGTACTAAGTTTTGTATAACTAACTATCCGTTATTTATAACGATACAGATATAATATCGAGTAACGAATTAACCTAAATCCAAACGGGGCTTAAAAAAAAAGTAAAAATTTTATGAACAAAATGTACAGTCAATTAATATATTAAGAGATTAAGACTGGAGTATTTATCGTAGATTCAGTACTAAAGAAAAAATTTTCGAGATGAATCTATGGTGTCAATATCTAGTAACTAATTTATGAGTAATGTAACTTGTCAGTTATAAATAAATAAATAGAATAACAATTATTGAATTTATAATAACGCCAAAGTCACAGTTATTCAAAACTATCAATAACTACACATTCAATTCAAGTTATTTGTTGTCTTTTTATTACTTGTTCAGTTTACTACATCTGTTTCAATTATACTGGTGTACTGGAGGATTCCGTCGATCGTCTTTGTATTTATAAATATGAATAAATGATAAATAATACTTACGTCAAACAATATCTTTTTAATATTGGCTAAGTGAACGAGGAAATTGTTTTTAGACGTCCACAAAGAGCGCTGATCGTTCAAAAAGCCACGCCTCCGTCTTAAAATCGTAATTACTTGGTATTATTCAAGCTTCGAACGTAATGACAGGGTTTATTTGATGTTCCAACCTGTACCTGTAAGTGAGCACAGAGTAGTTCGAAACAACAGAGTTATCTTCTTACCATATATTAAGTTTTTAAGCTATTCGTTTTGTTTATTAGGGGAAATTACTAAATGTTTATTATATAGATTGTCCTTTCTACTTAGAATAAAGACGCAACAGTAAGCAGCTCCAATAACAATATTCTTTAGTAAATAATTAACTTTATACAACGTACTGATAACCGTAACTCACGCTTGACCGTGCATTAGGGCATATATGAATACGCGGCGCACTTTTCGCGGTTTACTGCAAAAACGGTTGATCGTATGAAAAAAAAGTTCAAACAAAAGCTGTAGAGAATTTTATATTCTACAACTTTTATAATAGGTGCAATTCTCATTTAAGCAATAGAGAGCGAGAAATTGGTGAAAATCCGATTTTTATAACCTTTGACCTTGAAGACGCGGGCATGATAACTTTTGAGACAACATTTAGAACGACAAAACAAATGTTTACACAAATTTATTATTTTTTTATTCCGAGGTGAAACCCCTAATATGACTGGGCTATATACCAGTGAAAGTCCTATCAAAATCGGCTCAGCCGTATCCAAGATTTTAACGTTAGTTATAAAAAAAATTCTTTTAGTACAGGTAGTGTGTACAAATATTAATAACTTTTTAATAAAGGGCGTTTATTATTTGTATAACTAGCTGCTTTATCTGTCATTCGCTTAGTTCCCGGTCTCGTGACATTAGGGTAAATTAGTATAACGAAATGAGTGAAGTTTTGTGGTCTAAAACACTACGTATTATTTCCTTTCCAACGAAACTAGCTTTAGGCACTTTGGTTTGATGGTTTCAAATTCTATAACGGACACAGCAAACAAGTTTTGTTTTATATATATAGATCTAAATTTCCAATAACAATTAGACAGATTCTGCATCAGATTATTTTATTATTTTTATCAATTTATTTAAATTACTCAATATATTAGGTGAAAACCAAATATAATATTGTATGTATTATTGTTCCGACCTTAATAACTGTTAGCTTGAAAATATAATGGAGGTTAATATTAAAATTTGCATAGCTATAATCAAAATTATATTTGGCCAGTGGTTGTGTGGTTATGTGCAGTGTAATAACATTCAGTCAACATAAATGGGTATGCTATTTGTGTCTAATGTTACTTTTTAAAAATCCTTATCGTGACCGCAATACTATTTCACAATGATGTTATTTGCAAACAACTTCATCGTGCAATGGAGTCTTATATGAATCACGTGCTTTGAATTGTACATTGTGAAATTTCAACTATTTTATTAAGAATTAATTATGTATTAGCGATGTTGGGGGGATTTAGGGTTAGGCAAATCCCTCCGGGTTCAGTGGACTGTATGGGGTTCTTAGGGCTTCGATCTTCAATTAACGGGTCTTCAGTTCGTGAGGTTCGGCTCTTTAGCTGTTCGGGGTTTGGGTCTTCAGGGTTCGCAAGTATGTTGAATTCAAAAGTAAGTTGGATTCCCTAACCCAAGAATAAGGCAATATCGATGCTCTCTAGTGAGAGGTGCTGGGCGGGAATGGCCCTCTTCTGTGAGACGATCATCTCGTTGAAGGAGGCCCACAAACGAGAGAGGGAGATTTCAATAGATGCTCCCTCATACCGCCGGAGGAGGCGGGCTACAAGGCAGCGTCTGTAAGCGTAAGTCTTTCCATCGTCGAGAATCCTCAGTGGGATTCATGCGGGACACCAGGGATGAATGCGAAAGTTGAACCCCTGGTGCTTCATTCATGGATGAAGAGGGTTCCGCTGGGTTTTAGTGGGTATTGCGAGGTCTGCTTGTTCGCCGAGTCCCACACTCCTGACACACGGTCGGGGCCAATGCATAAAAGCATTTCCCAGCGAAAAAAAAGAATAAGGCAATATAGTGGCTAGTACATCTGATAATTTAGCAACTTTGACAGACTCTCTGGCGCAATGGTTCGAGCACTCACTTTGCTAGAACTCCCGGGTTCTATACCCGGTAGGATGAATTTAGAAAAGTGCATTTTCTAATTTCTGTGAGTCTTTACTGGTGGAAGGTTTCGGCCGTGGCTAACTCCCACCAGCAAAGACGTACCGCCAAACAAAAGATTTGTGTTCCGGTACGATGCTGTATAGAAACCGCAAGAGGCAATTTGCCTCTTACCAGATTTGCGCGCTTCCATTTTAGACTGTATCATCACTTACCATAAGGTGTGATCACAGTCAAGTGCTGACCTGTCAGCAATAAAAAAATAGCTTGTGAAAAAACGCAAGATACTTTTGTTTTAACTTCAATTAAAATGATAAATTTAAGAATAATCATTTCAGAGACTTTTATTACAGAGTACTTTAACAAGATCATTAATTGTATTGAGGATGGCCTACGAGATAAATAGATCTATCTTCTAGACCAGGATTTTTTGAAATTTGACGATGATATATGCATATATACATGTTTTAGCAGGTAGATATTTGTTTGTTCATTTATTTTATTGCCTACCTCTTGCATTACTTTTAACACAAGATTTTATGGATGAGATCGGTATTTAGTGATAAGACCGCCTTATGAATTATTATTTCTCTTATATTTTAGTTTATTTTACTGTATATTATAACTACGAATGTGCAATAAAGTGTATAAATGAAATAAATGATATAAATTAATCTGTTTAACGTCAAATAAGTCATCGGTTAATGAATGGCCAATCTAGTTTGTTTTTGTAATATTCCTTATCAAAATTATTGATTATAAATCATTACAATAAATATCACCTCGACATATACATCATTATAAAAATCATCTTCGCCGGTAAAGAAAGAGGGAAAGAACAAATTTGAGTTACTGTGATAGAGCTTAATAGATAGATATATGGAGAATCTGACATCTTTTTAGAATATGTTAAGAAAAACCATTCGTGGTTGTTGTAACTTTAAATGTTTACGATATAGGGTTTTTCAATAACTGAGCTCTCCGACACGAATTCGAAAGAGAAGCTTACGAGGATAGCGCGTTTAATCACACAGGCAAACAAACTCTTCAGCTTTATTATATGAGTATACATTAAGGTTAATTCCACGAGCTACTCTATACCATGACCAAAGAGGCATAAAATAATTATTAGGTTGGAAATAGGAATTAACTGTAGTGCGCGTAACAACGTACGTCGCAACGGGGCGCAGAGCCATGCGATTGAATATTTAATTGAATGTGCCTCGTATGAGGTCGATGAACGACCAACTGACTAATGGTCAGCAAAAAGAAATTACGACACTTTCTCAATTGGGGTTGTTGTTTTTAATTTAGTTTTCATGTCTGACAAATCAAATGGGATGCATATATCTGATCAATCTGAAGTGTTTAGAGTATATATTAAACATGTTAAAGGTCTTATTGACGCAATGGTGCAATTATCTGGCATTCCTTGAGGTACGATGCTGTGTAGAATCCATCAAATTTGATATATTCTGTATTCAAGTAGGCTCAAAAAGCACTTTTGATTCGTCAGTAGTCTGTCTGTTGATAACATATATACCACTGCTACAGAAAGTTAATTCCATGGAGAAGAAAACGTTAAGAAACTCACGATTTGTACCTTAAAATCACCTTGAAATATAATCTACAAAAGGGTTAAAGTCTTTTAAAGTAAAGGTATTTTGATTCTGATCGCTACTGGAATCAAGTCTAAACATTTCCATCGCTTAAATAATCTCCAACATTATAATATGGCTTTTGTAAAAGGGTGAATAGAGGCAAACAACCAGGTAAGCGCGCCTTTATCTTAAACTGTATGATCAATTACCATCAAGAGAGATTACAGTAGAGTGTTAACCAATCAAAAAAGAAACAACCTATTTACTACAGCGTATCTAAAATTGTTAAAACCTTACATATGTGTACAAAGTGCTTTTAGACTTTATTTAGTTATATGTGAACTTATCGGTTTTTTGTAGAAACAGCAGTCATATTATAAAATGTGAAGCGGTATTTGTGAACTGGTAAAATTAACCTTAAATATTGTTTCTCTTTTCCAGGTAATATTTGTGATTAAATAATATTCTATTTGTAAATGTAAAGTGTATGTTATAAAAATAAAATTACTCTTTTCCACAGCAACACAATTTTCGTTTAAGTTTAACGTTATCCACAATAATTATAAAATAACGCATTATACATATATCGACAGCCTCGCTGGCGCAGTTGTGCGAGTAATCACTTTGCAAGCAGAGACCCCGGGTTCGTTTCCCGGTAGAGCGAATTAGGAAACTGTGGGAAGCTTCGGCCGTGGCTAGTTATCATTCTACCAGCAAAGATGCGCCGTCAAATCAAAGAGATTTGTGTCTCGGTGCGATGCTGTGCATAAAATATAAGAGGTAAAATGCCTCATAATAGATTCGTGTGCTTCCATCTTAGACCGTGTCATCATTTACCATTGGCTGTGGTCTCATTCCAACGCTCACCTGTCAGAAATAAAAGGAAACATATTTTTCAAGATCTGTTAATAATATGTTGTACTCATTTTTACTTGATACATATATCGAAGCAGATGTGTAAAATGGTGTAATTGAATCTCGGTGACTTGTTATTTTTAAAATAATTTATAGTTTAGCAATTTGACTTTTTTGATGTCGAAGTATATCAAACTGTGTATTATATTTTCTTAGAAATTTGTAGTGCCTGTTAAAATAAGTACTTCTTTATCATTACATTACTCTTTCAAAAGTAATTTTAAACAACAGCTTTAATAGATGTTACAATTTATAAAACATAAATTTTTGCTACCCTAAAGTTAACCCCAAATGTCGTTTACTGCTATACCAATTATCGTGTGCGTAGGTACAACGCATTTTTATATGAGGGTGACATTATAGGTAGGGTATCCATGTAATTGTCGTTTATATATTTAACAGAGTTACTTTCCATTGCAGCACTTTAACGAGCTCATGACTAAATGTGCTAGTTTCTATACAAATAACTATTATGAATGCTTATAATAAAAAAGTAATTGGTATGATATGGTATGTAGCAGCCTATTAGTCCTTCTGCTGGGCACAGGCCTCCTCACTCATAGGCGAGAAGATTTTAGAGGATAGACACACCACGTTACTTCACTGCGGAATGGGCATCTAAATATACTCTACAATTAATATTATTTTATTGTACACCACACAAAAAAACAATATAAATTACAATGGAGACTTAAACTATGTAAATTAGTGACGGAAAAAAGGCGGTCTTATCGCTCTAAAGCGAATTCTGCCAGACAATCTTAAGGAAGAAGACTTAATTAAGAGTATAAAAGTAGGTGGTGAGAATAATAGATACACCACATACATTCTTAAATAAATGTCTGAAAATAGAATACATATATTATAAATATATATAAAAAATAAAACAGTTAACTATAAAAATAAGATCAAATATATAAAACACATACGTCGCGTTATTATTAAATGACAATAAAGTAAATGGAAAGTATCTAAGGAGAGAGCACGTTGAATATAGGAAGATAATAGGATTTCTATTCCTATTGAAATAATTTTGAGGTATGCAGGTTTTCACACGATGTTTTCCTTTACTGAAAAGCAGACAGGTTAGCGCTTGACTGTGATCACATCTGATGGTACAGTCTAAGATGAAAGCACGCTAATCTGATAAGAGGTAAGTAACCTCTAATAGCTCTATAATCTAAAAGCGTGAATTGCTTTATATGTATATAGATATAGAATAAATTTAAAATATATATTGTGATGATGATAACAAAAAAAAAACGTACACCCGACTGAGTTTTGTTTGGGCTCTTCCCAGATCAGGGCGCGAAGGAACCCTCGTAACTTTAGATTGTAAGTTCTTTAATGTTATCATCAGTTATTCATTTAAATAATATATGGAAAAAACGATATTTGACGATTCAAAAGTGCTGTAATAGGCTTACTTGAATAAAGATATTTTGACTTTGACTTTGACTAATGGTTTCTACATAGCATCGTACCGGAACATCTTCTTTTGCTTGGCGGTGTGTACTTGCTGGTGAGGTAGTAACTAACGATGGCGGAAACCTCCAAGCTGTTCAAACTCAGAGGTATTAGAAAATGATTTTTCCTAAATTCACTCTACTGGGGTTCGAACCCAAGACCTCTGCTAGCAAAGCGAGTACTCGGACCACTCCTTCATGTGACCTTCACAAGTCAAAAGTCATTTGCCGGACCGGTGCACTTACTTGTGTAACCGGCTAAGAAATTTTGCCAGCTCTTGGTTGTTTTTATATAGCTGACAGGTCAGCGTTTGATTAAGTGATGATACAATCCAATGCAAATGTAAGCCCACTGATCCGTTAAGAGGCAATTTATCTCCTTGGCTTCCTTTAATAGATAAGTGAAACTTCTTTGACAAACTAATTTTTAAGTCTTGTTTATGTTTATACAAATCTAAAATTTCCGAGCCTTAAGAGGGTGGGAAAAAAGAAGACATCTTAGGAATTTAATGAATTTATTTGTCATTAAAATAAGTGTCGAAAATTAATATAATAATTTATTGAAATCGAAATACCTAAATAATGAATTGTAAATATAAATGCCACGTGTTTTTTGGCCAATATTAAAAATTATTAAACAATTTTTTTTTTTAATTTAAATTTTTGAAAAGAGAATTTATTAAATATTTTTATTTTATATTCTATAATAGAGAGTATATTAAATGACGAGTGAAAAATTAAAATGCCACATGTAATATGTAAATATAAAAACTACCTTCAAATGAATTAGCATAAAAACGCTGCACATCTTCGTGACGCTGTTTATACGATTAATCAGTAAAAATTTAAATCTCATGCGTCTAAAGAACTTTTATTTCAAAAATTGGTATTTTTAACTTATATTGTATAACAAATAAATTTCTGATTTTATTCCAAAAATATGGTAACCTTTGTAATTTTACGAATGGGTGTCGAAATGGCGGCTGCATGTATCCCATAATATTCTGGACCATTGTTGACTTTCAAACGCCATTATTACTTTTTACGGTTTAACAAGCTCGTATTTTGCTTATCTCGTTGCGTGAATAGTAAATGTATTATTCTTTTGTGGGGGAATATGTCGCCCTGTAGTGTTGAATTCGCGAGGGTTGTCATTCAAATGCCGGTCTGCGATCGTTGGATTTGACCAGGATTTGGTGATATTGCAGTCGTTCTATTACTATTGTAATAAAAATCTTTATTATTTGCGTAGGTGGGCTTTTGTAACGATTTATTTCTAACATGAGATGTTAGAGATAATAATCATGAATATAATATATTCAGAGTCTTGCCTTATACAGAGAAACATTCCCTGATACTTAGTGTTTTTTTTTAAATATTTATTATATACTTCCAAGTTCCAAATAATTTAATTAAAGTGTTATTTTTTAATTTAAGGATGCATTGGCACGTACACTTTGTTAACTTGTATATCAATTGTACGAAATACACACTTATTTTTACCTAAAATATTAGCATTGTCATTGAATTATTAGAACAGCGAGTCGATAAGTTTACCTAAAGTCAATTACTACACCATTTAACTCGAATTTCTTAAACTCAGTACATATAACCTAGAAACCTCTAAATATTATACATAAGTTTTCAATAGATCGCAAAATAAATTTAATTGGTGAATTGATATTTGAAGAAATTGTATTAACATCTAATGTTCATTAAATTCTTGTTTAAAAAAACATCCTGCGCCTCGAGTGGGCGAATACGCATTTTATACACTTTTTATTACGAAAGTTTTCATAACACATATAAAAGGAGAGTGCGAACTAATACTAATAACAGTAACCAAATTAATAAATAATTATATACCATAAATAAAGTGAAAGGCGAACTAAAAGACAAAGGTGATACACTAATTAATTGTACATCGATATCGATGTTGCCCTACGATCGGTGAATTCAATACCGATCGTGAATCAATTACTTTTCGTTTTGACCGCTCGTTGGTATGTGTAATAACTTTTTTGGATTTGTACTAGTTAAAATTGATATTGAAATTGGATGTGAGATACGGAGAGCTTACAATCTTTTTTTTATTTGTAGAAGTTACCCTTTGACAGCAATATCGCTTGTTTTTCAGCGATGTCAGTCCTACAAAAGTACCGATATTTCAGTATTTTTGACATTAATATTTATAATACCTCTCCATACATTTATAAAAATAAAATTGGTTCCACTTAAATAATGTATTAAAACGTTCATTTTTATATAATTGCCGTTTAGTTGTTTAGTTCTGTTTGGAGCAATGTGGTTCTATTTTGAAAATAGTTTTAGTTACTTTCGACCGATTTTAACATAGTGTTGTATTACAATCTATTGCAAACTGGCGCTAGTACCTACCAAATTTAAGAAATTTAACTGCAAGCATTTAGAATTATTTTATTATGATATATTGTTTGTTTGATAGGTTACACAATGCGTTTAATACCTTTTACCTTTTTAGTCGTTCCGTCAATGTTATTTCATAGAGGTATCTGATATTTGCGATGTTTTATACACCTGTGGTATTCATGATCGTACGATATTTTTTATCGGCCAGCCTTTATGCTGGTCAGCGATCATTTTTCAACGCAGGTTGTGTGAATAGTGTCCAAGTAAACGGCCTTTATATGTCAAACGACTTTTGAAACGTTGTATGGATGTTTCTTATTTACAACATGATCTTCCTTAATATGTTTATCTTATAATGACGTCGTAGCATCACGACCCGTGGAGACTAGGACACGGTTCTCTTTAAAGGATTTCACAGAAAACCGTCTAGTGTCGCTTGCGATTAATAGGTCCCCGGCGGCGACCCGTTTTGAATCATTTGCCCACTTAAAATAATCCAGTATGCCGTATCATGTATTCTTGTATCTTAAAAATTATAGGGCGTTTTTAACAATCTCTTTCAATGCCTAACATTAGCTCACTGTCTTCCTTTATGCCTACATCTTGTTCGAATTATCCATCTGTAAAAAACTACTTTTTAAAAAATTAATTTAAGAGAAAAGTTTGGCATTCAATTTTTCGGGGACATTTCATCGATCACCTTGGTGACTTTTCTGTCTCCCCTTACGACTGGACCTGCATCAGCTACGACAATGTTATTTCATTACTGCATTTCTACTTCTAGCACTTCTTCGATATATAAAGAGTAATTATGTGAGTCAGTTTTTAAGTATGTTGTTTACTTCCACTATATTTACTGTAATGAGTGGCGTTGGTTGACATGCTGTAGTGTTCGCTCCCACTAGCGTTACTTCTGCCATATGTGTAGTATGTTCTTAGCAAAATTCATTATCAAAATCTGCAGCAAAACCGCATTTAAGGTAGTTTCTGCCAGCTTCCACAAGTATTTCCCAAAGCAACCTAGCCACTGCTCCTTATTCTCTGCAAGCTTCCACAGGTATTTCCCAAAGTAAATTGGCTAGCGCCAACCGTCGCCTATATTCCTGAAAAATTAAAACTCTAAAATAATCAATTTAACTAGCTTTCAGAAGTAAAGGTATTTTAATTTATGGAAATACATAACCCAATATAGTATTTGTAGTCGTTAGTTAGTGTATAAATATTTAAGCTAACAAGTTTTAACAAATATTCGCATACACTTTGCTAGCAGAGATTCCGGTAGAGCAAATTTAGGAAATTATATTTTCTGATTTGTCTTAATCTAGCATGGTAGGAGGCTTTGGCAGTGCTTAGTTGCCACCCTATCATCTAAATTGTACTGCCAAACCAAATATTAACTATCCGGTATGATTTTGTGTGGAAACTATTGGATGTAAATTACCTTTTATCAAGTTAGGGCGTTTCCATCTTAAGATGTATCATCACTAACTATACAGTGTGATCACAATTAAGCACTATCCTGTCAGCAATGAAATAAATAGTAAACCTTGCAAATAGTCCTATTTGCAAGGTTTACTATTTATTTCATTAATTTACTATATTCATTCAAGGTTTACTATTTATCTCATTCATTCTAAATCTTTCAAGACCGTCCGGTCTTGAAAGATTTAGGAGCAGTTCGAATTATAGTAGAATTTTGTCTATTACTGAGCACTTATATCTTTTAATTCGTAATATATCAGCTATTATATATACTTTAAACTTTTAGGTCCAAAATATATAATAATATAACATAAAGTTACAAGTTTTTAACTTCGGAAACGGAAGTTTTTTAAGCTCTGTGTGTTTTCGTTATGTGACGTTAATGAAAGTGTCACCGAGTTCATTGAAAATCTTGTCGTGGCTTTTAAAGGTAAATAAACAATATTGAAAATTTCTTTTATTAGTCTTTACTATTGACACGTCGGATTGACAATCCACACTATGAATTGGACATTGCCCAATCTGTAAACATCATTCATGTCTTTAACAACGTACGTGGGCTTACTTGATCAAACATTTGTTTCGCGATTGGATGCGAGCAATTTCATCACCGTTATTTGGGAAGACCTTACTGTAAGACCATTTCATGTGTACCTATCCTAATAAGTAGTTAATTCTTGGATACACATCTTAACTTAATAAATCCAAAGAATTTAAAAAGGAGCACGTGAATGAGCGATTGTTTTTCGCCTTTGCAATTGCCATTGCCTAATTAAGTCATTTAAAATAATAGTGACTGCCTTTCTGGCGTTATGGCACATGCACTCTTTTAGCTAACTGGGGTCTCTGGTTCAATTCGGTCGCGGCTAAGACAAATTTAGGAAATTGCATTTTCTTATTTTTCTTAATCTTGACTGGTCAACGTTTTAGACCTTAGCAGCAAAGACATGCCGCGAAGCAAAATATTGGCGTTCTTATACAATGCTGTGCAGAAACCGTTCAGATGTAAGTTATCTCTTACCAGTTTAGCGCGTTTTTATCTTAGATATCTAGCATCGCTTACCTACGAGTAAGATCACGGACAAGCGCTTATCTTTCAACAGTCACAAAAAAATATGCGGCTTTGTGTGTTTCAAGGCGATCTTCTGCTCTATCGCCCTCAGTTGTACTAAAGATTATTGTCATCACAGCATAACATACGGACCCTAATATATCCTCTGTAAAAAGGAACCCTCACAGCACAAAAAAATTCCCGTCCACGTTATTCGATAAAGGTATTTATACCCGCGATTTTTCCTCGCCGTGACGGTATGGCGATCATAGGATATTTATTATCGGCCGTCGGCGACCTTTTTGCCCATCAGCGGACAAACATTTTTCATCGCCCGAATGAAGGACACAGTATCGGTGTATTTGGTCTTTGTACATTAATAAAACTTTAAAACTTCACCACCTATCATCGGTGGTTTATTAAATTAATCACTATTTCATTACTTTGGGCTAATTGCAATGTTTTGTTAAGAGACAATCCACAACCATATCCCCCAATTTATTAATCTATAATATAACATAAGTATTTTTTGTTCCCATGGTTGAGTTTGTTATGGTAAAGTCTAACTTCTTCATTGTACCTAGAGAAATCTGGTTTATAGGCTTTCAAGAATATAAATTCCAAGTGGTTAAAGAAATTAGATAAATTAGCATGTTTTAGTGATTAAGATGCTTAAGCAAATTTAATTTACTTAATGCTTTGATTCTTGGAGTATACGCACTGATAAATGATCTTAGAGTTAATCTTTTAAGTAATTTTCCGAGAAACTTTGAGTCAAGGGTTATTTATAATTTCCCTTAAATGTTTTACTATAGATAACTAAGTAGAAATTTTCATCCTACTTAGAAACTGTGACGGGTTGTCGTTACTGTAAAGTGCTTTCGATAATTTCATTTTTTGCCTGAGTTTTAATGATAAACAACTTAATTTAAATTAAGTAAAACACAAAAAGAATTATAAATTACCACTTCATCTAGCACGATCTTAAACTTATTACACGGAAGAAAAAGGTTTACGACGAGCATTCAATAGAATTTTTCCCCAATACGGTTATTAATTAATTAAATTGAATAACGACTTAATATCTGATGGCGTGGAGGTGACGGCATCAGAGAAGCTTAATTATTTTTGCGCGTGTTAAGTATATTTAAGATCTCTTAAAATGTTATTTTAAAATTATATGGCGTAAGATATCATCACATCAAATGAGTGGTTGATTAATAAGTGGCATATCTAAATTGTTAAATATTAATACTGTATAACTTTTCAATTTTAAGTATATATCTTCTTAAAAGATAAAATGAAAATAGGAAGTTATCCTTAATTTATTGTAGATCTATTAACGATAATTTATCCTGCCATACATTATTTTGCTAATCTCTTAAGATTTAGGCGGCGTTTACTAACAAGGAGATTGTTTTTTTGCTCGTTGGACGGAAATGCTTTATGCTCGTTGGACGAAGTAGAAACTTACATCCGGGAGAGTGAGACTCGCTGGTCGTACCAGGATACCCACTAAAACCCAGCAGAACCCTCTTCATCCAGGTGTTGGGGCCCCGGATGGGCCGACTTAAACGTTTTGTTGGGGTTGTTTTATAATATGTAAGTATTGGAAAACTCCCTCTCTCCATCCAAATGAAACAACACCTTTTGCTTCATTGTCATTTATGAATTTATACATTACGATTACTCTATTTTATTATACATAGCCTTCTCGATTTTCAAGTAGAGGGGTTATCGCCGGTTACAGATGCTTAATTCTTACAACATAAATGAAATAATGTTTAAATAATGAGATATTATCCTTATCTTACTCAAGGATGTATGCGAGTTAAGAATGAATCAATTTCCTGAATACCCAGGTCATTTTAGTTTGAGAATCCAACGTTTTGTACCAATCTATAAATGTCGGATCATTTGTCGTTGTTTTCCAATGAGACCCAATCACACAGGGACACAATGTGAGGATCTCATTACTGGTGATTGGTTCG
This sequence comes from Elymnias hypermnestra, assembly GCA_015832385.1. Classification (NCBI taxonomy): domain Eukaryota; kingdom Metazoa; phylum Arthropoda; class Insecta; order Lepidoptera; family Nymphalidae; genus Elymnias; species Elymnias hypermnestra. The sequence goes on from JACTOM010000028.1 coordinate 2,207,105, forward strand.
ACCATCTGTCACGACAGGAGTAATCGATCGGTACTCGATACATGGACACAGACCGTTTGACATTTCGATTGTTAATCTGAACTATTCGATAAGCGTTTCGAGGTGTCTATTACAGACTTGTATTAGCTTTTGAATTGTAGATGTGCCTTTACGTGTTATTCATCATCGTAATACAGTTGTGTAACGTTTTTTTATTATCAAAGTGTATTAGAAATTTCATAAGGCACCAATTAACTCTACGATGTGATGGATGGAGCTTTATTTGAATTGTTATAAGGTGATTCGGATTTTCGTTATAGAATACGTTAGGGTTCAATACATTTGTTACTGACGTATTTTACAACGATAGTTGAGCTTTTAAAATAGTGGACGTTACTTTAAGCTTTATGAAATATTTGATACATTAGATTGTATACGCTACAGAAAGTAGGTCGAACTAACTACTGCTCAATCTACTATACGTTATATTAAAATATTATAATAAAGTCATATACTTTTTTAATTCACAGTGTTAATGAAAACGCCTTTCTATTAGACATTGGTGTTTTTTTTGTCATCTCAGTGGTATAGTTTTGAACAGAAAATTCGTAATAAATTTTAATAAGGTAGAATTTTTTGATTGTATTGTTAAAATAAGTACGTTTCACAAACACACAAGCACACACACACACACACATTAAGGATTTGACACTGACTCATTCATTACGAAATCTCCAAAATTACATGTTCCACATTTAACTAGAAATATTGCATAGTAACACTTGTGGCAACGTAAATAGTCACTAAGAATGTGTTTCCTCGTATTTCCACGGAATAGGCGAAAATAATTAACAACCTTGGCTATGGTAACCGTTTTTTAATACCAAAATACCAGAAAAAGTTCCATCATATTACAAACATGTAGTTTTAAATAGTAATCTTCGAAAAATCGATGTTTTTTTATACAATCTAGTAAACTTGGACGAAATTTCGCGGGTCAATTAGTTTTTTATGTGCCCCAATATTATGATTAGCCTTCCTAGAAATAAAGTTCGTTCGGGTATTATTTAGGGTATCGGGTATTTATTATGGCTGCATAGATGACCCATATCTTCTGAAACTAATTTTTAATTATGTTATAAGATTACATGACATGTAACGTCTTCACTTACGAAATAATTAAAAGTGTACTACATGTTCCCACCGTGGTGTAAAATGTATTCTCCCTTTCACTGGATGCCGCGGAGTTGTAATTTTTTATCGATGATCGATTAATACATGATATTCATATTTTCTTTGAGGCGGTAACTTTTACGTTTATCATTTATAACTTGAGTTTATAATGATATTTTGTCTTGAATATGTTTTCACATACACTCCCTTCAAAAGATTTATATTACGGATATTAAAGGAAATATATGCGCACAGATAAACACGCACACACAAACATTTTTGCTCTTTTAGTTAACTTTACTGTTAGTTTTTGTTTAACACTACTAAACTTCAAAAAATTTTAACGGTAATTGCAGAGTTTTTCAAGTTTAGTAAAAAATAAATTCATAATAAAAAAAATTCCATATTCCCCCCAAATTCTGTAAAATATTATAGTTGTGAACAGATATTGTTGGTGTTCAATGTGAAATGTCAAAAAGAAATGAAAAATATCCCTTTAAATATAGGAATAATAGGAATAATTTCTGGGAAAACGAATAATTTTTTTCATATTTACCTTTTGCCTTTCCTCCACTTCTACAAATAATTCAAAACAATATTTAGCCAAATCAGTCCAGCCGTTTTCGAGCATTTGCGAGACTAAAAACAGCAATTGATTTTTATATATATAAACTAGCTTTTTTTAATACATATGTATTGCTATATATATGTTTTTGCATTATTTTAAGCACAACATATAATGAAAATGTATACGTTGTTGGGATACAAATATAAAAAAGACAGCAACTCCATAAAAAATAACATGAATGTTTATTAACATAGCAGAACGCGACGTCAAAGGCAAACGCTCCCTAGTATTACAGTATGTATTATATGGCGGGAATAAAATCGCACTCTGTCATAATGTCAGATAATAATCCAGTTATATCTAGTTATAACCAGTTACGTGCGGTTACATACGCTTATAACGGAGATCGTAAATTTAACGTGAGCCAATATCGCGGGCCCTGTTCGCGAAGGAAGCACGCCACATTTTGTGAATACCATGTAGATTTTAATTGAACATTGGCTTTTATTATCGTCTGCTGTAATCTATATTCAGAGTGTTTTGTTGTTTTTGGACACCTTAAAAATGTGTGATTCTCCCCAACTGATTATGATAGCGGTGGAGTAGACAGTCGATGTTTGGTCTCTCACTTGTGCACTATATCCATTATTTATTTTATTGATGCAAATTACATGTAAAGTCAATATAAAACTATATAAACTTTAAAAAAAACACATTCTAAATAAATACTTTTGAATAGCCAAGAAACCCTAGAAGGTAATTTGCCACTTACCAGATTAGTGCGCTTCCATCTTAAGTCTAAAACGATACAGTCGTATCATCACTTACCACCGGTGTGATAACAATAAAGAGCTAATCGGTCAGCAATAAAAACAAAAAAAGCTTGTGGTAATCTTGTAGAATCTTTTAAAATAGGTTGTAGACTCGCTACAACCGCATAGGATTTAAGAATAGAAAGAGACCAGTTGTTTCTTGTAAATATTTTTGGTTTATGTTCCTTACTGCATTACATGCACCCTACGTTTTTGCATTCGCACTATATTTTTAAAAAATATGAAAGGCTTTTCTTTGCTTGTAACAGAATAACTGAAACCCACAAAAGGCTTTCCCTTTTTGTGGGGGGTCAGTGTTTCTGCTTTATTATTTAGTAGCCTAGGTTTTAATTGCACGTTTCCTTTATAAAAGGCAGTATTGTAACCCATGATTTAGTCATTTGGACAGCGATGGAGAGTAAATAAAATTTGTATTCATGAGCAGTTTTTAATTTCAGATTTATATAATTACTAAACTGTATATGGTCAATGCGAGTTTCGACGTATGTAGCTAATCGCTGATCTCTGGAGATTAGGTTGCCAAATTTATTTCACATATTATTATTACATATTATACCTCTTTACATACATACATGCCCACGTCCTTCCACTTGCCACGATCTTTGCATATCTCCTTCGCTTCTTTCATTTTCTTTAAACTTTTCATACAAGTTCGTCGGTTTAGAGTACTCTTGACCTGGTACTTTTTTTGAATATCCTGGATTTGATCCAGGAACGTTCGCCTTGATCTGGCCCTTCCAACTTCGCATTCGCTTTTGACTCATAAATCCCTTTTGTCAGTCTCCTTTCATTCATTCTCTCTACATGCCCAAACCATCTAAGCATACTTTTCTCAATTTTAGTAACTACATTTTCTCTTATCTCACAACACATACCTCTGTAATATCAGCAAATGTTTCGAGTCTCTTAGGTTGTATGTATTTGAGATTGGCTCGTGTGTATTTGATGACAATGTATTTCAGACAGTTCCTGCATCTAGGCTTGTTTAATTAACGCGACTAATGTGTTACCCGTGTACTTAGACCTTAATAGGATGCGGAAATGTAACTTCAGATAGTAATTGCTCCATGTAGATCTGCCAAAACTAGTTTGGCGTCTCGTGCTTGACCTGTATAGCCGTTGCTCAACTATAAAACATATGTCAATTTATGTAATCTAAAATATTTTCGTATTTCCTATAGATTTATCTCAACATTTTCATCTATTTGTTTTTCGCTCGGTTTTCCTAAAATACCCTAAATAATACGCGACCTTATTGATAATTTTGCTAGTATTGGTTATTGTCCATCGTGTGTAAATATAATGATGTTTACACACGATAGACAATGTCAAATATCAAAAAGAAACGGAAAATATCCACATAATTAAATCTATATATATATATATATATATATATATATATATATATATATATATATAAGAAAAATTCATATTTCATCGTTAATACTTTGCCCTCTTCCAACATTATCCACTTGATAGTTAAATTCTAAAAAAAAGCAGAAGCATCAAAACAGTTTGAATTCNAAGGTTTTAGGCTATTAATTTTTTGAAATCCATCAACCCTTTACCATTTTTTTTTTTTTTTCAAATTTATGTGGATAGTCATTTATAATATAAAATGAATCGCAAAATGTGTTGGTAAGCGCATAACTCAACAACGCCTGGGTCAATTTTGACAATTATTTTTTTAAAATGTTTTTTGAAGTCCAAGGAGAGAAAAGTTCGAATAATTACAGGGGAAAACCCTTTTCCGAAAAATAGCCCTTTTCCGTTTCCCATACATACGTTTAATAACTATTTTAATTAAATAAAGTCAATTTGACCTTTATTGCTATTCAATAAATTACAAGTACTCACTGTCAATTTGCACTTTATTATCGCTATAGGAAGTTCAAAATCAATTGAATAGTCACAATCCGATCAAATTGAATAGTCACAAAAATGTAAGAGCTTAAGATATTTAGTACTGCTGTAATTACATTTCGAAAATCATTCGTAAAACTGCAATCTGCCACATTCCAAATCATTTTGACAGAACGAAGTCTGTCGGGTCTACCAGTTATATATATATAAAATTATTACTATATGACATAAAAATAAGTACATTTATTCATATTCTCATGGTACACTAATTTGCTCGCTTTTTTTTTTCGCTGGGAAATGCTTTTACGCACCCCGACTTAGTAAGAGTCGGGAGTGTGGGACTCACCGATGAGACAGAATACCCACTAAAACCCAGCGGTCCCACCTCATCCTAATGTGGGACACCAACGGCTCGCTTGCGCAATCCAATATGGTGTCCCGGATGAAGTCGAATCAAGACTCATTCGAAAACAAAACCCGAATCAAGGCTGTGGGACGAGGCGCGCAAATCCACGCCGTCTGCCGCCCAACCTTCGGCGACGTATAGCAGGGGCATCAGGAGCAACCTCCCGCTCCCTCTCATGCGCCTCCTTTAGTGCGATAACATTTTCGCAAAAGGAGGCGACGGCTGTCCACGATGCTTCGCTAGCGACCATTGCGCGGGCAATGCTAGTTAGCGAGAGGTCTCCGCCAATCAACGACACCAAGAGATGCCGCTGTGATTGCTCGTGACGGACGTGTGGACATTATTTGTTGGTAACGTTATGAAAACTGTCTTACACCAGTCTAGACAAAAGAAGACTAGACTAGTCCTGAATTTCAGGTATCCAGCTGCTCTAACCGAATCGAGAAACTCTTGCTAGTGAAATGGGTCTGCTAGTAAAACCACTAAACAAACCATATCATGATAGTAAAATCTCCTAAAAAGATAATGTTTTTTTGTCGTCGCTGTCTATTGCAGAATAAGTTTTTTCATGAATTGCCACATGTTTTATTAAAAGCAGCGATATTTTGTACGAAGTGAAACAACATTTTCGCTAGCCGACACAAACATAACGTATGGAGTAAACGAATATTTGAACGTGTCTCTTATGCATAGCCTGTCCACATTATGTAAGGAGATTACTCAGCTGACATATAAAACGAGTATGATTTATTTTGATATAATACAATTATTTTCTTAATTATTAAGACTTATAGCAACAAATTTTTAATAATATTTCACATTGCCCACTATTAGTTCACACTCGTTTCTAATTGCCTACTATTAGTAGACATTCTTCTAATATCTTGTTTAAATTATCAATCGTTAATGAAAAACTTTTTTAATTCATCCATCTCAAGCACAATCTTTTTTTCCTTGTAGCGGATTTCACTTGATATGTGAATTTTTTTTTTTTTTTCAAATAATAGTTCATAAATTAAATGTCACATATTAAAAGGCAAATGCCTTAGGTTTATAAGTTTCTTTCTATGTAATGAGGTTGGGAATTGAGTTTATTATTTTTATATTCTTAAACACGATAGATATATCTTGAATCGTGAAACAAAACGTTTACACTACCTTATACGAAACTGCTGTGAAAGTTATAACTTCAACTAGGAGTGTGGGATTCGCAGCAGAAAAGAATATCCACAAAACTTCCGCTTCCTGAATGTAGCAACAGAGGTTTGTTGAGCATATCTTGCTTTAAGACCCTGGATATCAGATATCACGATTATTCAAAAGGACAAACGCAAAAGTGCATCGTCTGCCACTTGGACTGCTTCTTGGGCAAGAGGTGAACTCTGCTACGCTTTCCATCTCCCTCTGTGATTCCTTCGGTGAGAACATACAGTTCTCATTGGTGTGGAGATGACTCTTACATAATTTATAACGCGACTTCGTAGTGTATATAACAAATAGATTAACACAAATAGACATAAGTAAATTTAAAGTTTACAGGGAGGGGTTGTGTTTTTTTTTAAATTCTGTAACAAGAATACAAAGAGTTCAAGAAAAATATTTTATGTTGAAATTACCGTCAGACATTGCAATTTCATTTGTATGTATTCATAATAAATTACCATTGACACGCAGCCTGAGCTATTATCACGAAATACCCTCATCCTTTATTCTGAGTCGGTGTTATTTTGTGCGAAGAGAAATAAGACACATAAATATTCCCACATGCTGACACAAATGCATTTTATCGAGTAAAATGAATACAGTGTATAAAGCGACAAGTATTTTTACGTCATTTTTCTCCACAGCCCGATGTATTGAATCGACCGAAACTGGTTTCATGTGAATATTCGCTAAACGTTATTATTTTTTTTACGACTGGTTAGCACTTGACTGATTTTTTACTTTATGGTATGTGATGATACATTTTAAGATGGTAGAGCGGTAACTTAGTAAAAGGTAATGTTCCTGTTAATGGTTTCTACGCAACATCGTACCGGAATGAAATTGCTTGATCTTTCTTGGTAAATAACAAACCTAGTGAATTAAAACAATGTAGTATTTGCTAAATTGGCCCTATCAATAAGGGAACCGAGTGTTGTATGCATGCTCTTTGGATAGATAGTCAGTCTTTTGTAATGATGTTCTTTCCGTTTGGTTTTTTTATATTATGTTAGAAACCATTAAAAAATTTAGCACATTGCCTTCTCAGATTCTATCGTCACTCATTTTAAAATGACGTTAATTGCTAAATTGTAAATAATAAAAATTAAAGCTCGAAGCTTATTATCTAACAATCGAGAAATCTTTATACATAACAAACTTTTACTTTTACTCAAATTTCGGATCCCAATTCTTTAAATAAAGGTGGTAAATTAGTCCATACAACATCAGTCTCATACGACATATTTTACCTGCAGGAAATGTTGTGTCAAAATCGGTCCGGCCGAATCACAGAAACAAAAAATAAATGTGTTGCTTTATGCAGTATACAATTTCTTTCAGTCTATACTTTTTATAATGTATATAAGGATTGTATATACACTAATATGCATTTAGTAAAAAACAAATAATTTCATATAACAAATAGATTAAATTGTATTCATATTGTATAGATAAATTTTAATATCTTATGCAAATACCATAGAAATTGCACGTGTCTTGCTATATATTTAACCTAATTCGATAAAAACAACCTACCAGTAAAATCGTATAAACCTTCCAAATTAATTGGCAACGGGTTAGTTTGTATCGAATTTACATATATCTGCCTAACTAATGACATGTGTGTAATAAATTAGATTATATAATCTCACATTCACGAGAGAATTCTAGGGTCATTAAGAGTTACTGGAGCACGCGTAAACTACACAACAGCTTATTAAAATGTTTGCTTACTTCCCCACTGATACCACCTACATTGTTCTCAGATAGTTTATAAATATGTATTCAATGATTATTATTCGAATATACAGATGTTTGTTTATTTAAAGAAATATTACTTAACATTTTTTACCAATGTGTATATACTTATTTTAAATAGATACTTTGTTGCAAACATAATTTTAAAGCACAGTAACTTATGCTAAGGTTAGCAGCGACATTAGGGACACTGATCTCCTCACTCATAGGACCGTCTTCAGAGACTAAACCCACTACAATGTTCTATTGTGAATTGGTGGGCTACACATTCCCTAGGATTACTGCCGGGATTATAGATTTCCTCGCAATGTTTTCCTTCACCGATAGGCACAACGATGGGTTAGAAAGGACCCATAAGCAAGAGATAAACTTAGTAGTTCATGCCCAGGTTTTGAACTTCCGATTTCTCTAAACGAGACTGACGTCACCCCAGTGAGCCGTTATGTGTAAGTGATGATACAGTCTAAGATGCAAGCGCGCTAATTTGGTGAAAGACGACATACCCCTTACGGTTTCGACACAGCATCGTACCGGAACACAGTTCTCTTTGTTTTGGCGGTTTGTCTTTTGCTGATAGGGTGGTAAGCCACGACCGGAGCCTGCCTCCAGACCAGACTCAGACAAGTTAGAAAATAAATTCTTCCTACCGGGGATCGTGTCCGGGACCTCTGGTAGCAAAGCGAGTACTCGCACCACTGCGCCAGCGAGACCGTCAAAGCTATGTTGTAGGTTGGCCTTAATGCGTTAATCAATCTGGCTGGCAACACTTGACGAATTTAAAAAACTGGTCAATAGACACATAATTTCCTTTAGCTTAAGGGAGGGTTACGCTGGGCTTTAGTTGTGAATTCTGGCTTACCGCCAGCGAGTCCCACACTAATGTCTAAATTTTGTCTGAACGGGGTGCGTGAATGCATTTCCCAGCGTGAAAACAAAGGCACTTTTTGGTCAACTTTCGCTAGTTTGTCGGCGTGCTCGCATTCGCCACTTCCACCAAGCATTATTTAACGCCCAGTAAGGAAAAAAAACATCAACATTTTCGAAATCGAAAATTTTCAACATGCTTTCTGAAATTTTGTCTACTTTGTCATTACAGTGAAGTGTGTTTCGCCTGAACTGGACCAATGCCAGCCTCCCGCACCAGGGAACAGACAAAAAGTTTGGCCCTACTTAGTCTGTCAACGTACAGCCAACTCCATATACTGTCTATATAGTTCATTGTTGTAGCCCACAATATCTGAGGTTAAATTATAGAAAGCACGCGACTTTGCGACGTCGAATACTACGGGACAATAAAAAATCCTTTGCGTTAATCAATTAGCAACATATATGTCTACAATGAATTCTTTGAACACAATTTTTGAAATTAATAACACATATTCTTCTAATTGTTTTAAACTTAAATTTTCGTGGTTTATTAACATATTGACTATTTGAACGGGTACATATCACGATGGCGATTTTTAATTTTTAATTTTGCCGATATTTCGACCCAGTTGCATGGATCGTGGTCACGACGATACTGCTGTGGTCGGTTGTGTCAAGCTGTCAAGGGCAGAATCTGTCTACCCTACGTCTGATTCTTTTATTTTTCACGGCACCCACATCCATTTGTCGGCATACTACACTCACAACGTCACGTTTTAATTTTGAAAATTTTAATTTTAATGTCGAAATATCGGCAAAATTAAAAATTAAAAATCGCCATCGTGATATGTACCCGTTCAAATAGTCAATACATATTCTTCTATTCATAAGTATACACACATTTCTAATAAACATTACACTCTATACATTAATGTTTTCTTAACGTTTTACAAATACACTTAATACCAAACTAGCACTGTCGTACTCTACGAACAATCCTCATCATTTGTCATCGTTCGCATTGCTTAACTTAGTCAATATAAAAACTAATATCATGACGCAAACATATTATATATTCTATTAACGCACTTAATCAAATATTTCATCACAATACATTTATAATTTAGTTAAGATCTTGTTAAATCTAGTTTATTGTACTTGTTTCGACGATTATGATAATTGTATAACAAAAGTGGTGATAGTAGCCGAAAACTTTATGCCAGAAAAGTAATTAATTATATTCGTTCTTTATATAAACATTTAATCACAACACAATGTTTAATAAGATCTCGAAGAAATTGTATCAATCCTGTCCTAGACTTTGTATGTAGAGAGACGAAAATAATGCAAATACTAATATAGCTTTAGTGTTTTGTAATCTAAATTTATTTAAAACTCCTTTAATATTGATATATTTTTAGTTGTTTTAGACACAGTTCCAATTTTTGTCTATTTGTTTTAAAAAGTTTTTGTTTTTATAAATAAAACAGCACAGCGCGGATAAAAAAAGGGATTGAATGATGTATAATGGACCAAATTAACTAATAATTGATTATAAGTCGCCAATTATTCTGTATAAATTTAACGATGCTTCTGAATAACCCCTCATATATTTTACTAGCTATTAATAAACTTGTCATTAAAATTGTCAATAGAACTTTATTTTAGGAGGAGCATTAAAAACTTAACCGGTGTAAAATAATTATATTCCGCGTTATCTGTTTTCTAAAGGATTTGCATGACACCTAAAAAAGGATAACATGAATTTGACAATTGAAACCATTTGCCTGACAATCCAAAGGCTCTACTGTTTTCACAATTCCCAGCCACAAAAAATATTGAAAAAACATCAAAGAGTTGACGCAAAGACAATGTTTGCTCATCAAACACCGGCGTATCGTATCTGACACAGAATCGTTACACGTCGTCGACCGATAGCACACCGATAATGTGCTGATACTATACCGATAACGTCACATTGTCCGTTGTATTGCGAAATGTATGAGTAACCTTTTAGGTACACTTTGCCTACATTTATACTATCTTATTTAAACTGCGATTACCTATCTTTATTTATAAATTTAAACAAGGCTGTCCCTTTAAATTTACATACAAAATTTCCTTCATTTCCTACGCATTAAAGCAGTTAAATGATAAGCGCTTTTTAATATATTGGTGCTGCTATACTGCTGCATAAAAATGTTTATAAACATTAGTAAACATTTTTAACCAACATTTGATCACAATATTAAAAAATCTTTTAATTTTAGGTAATTTTAATAAACATTTCTAAACATAATTGTTATTAAACTGCGTCCCGATGCCATGTTTTCAAGTGTTATAAATGTCTGTAAACATTTATATCAGTGTAGGAGTACTCAAAACATCTGACATGATGCTAGCATTTGAAAATGTTTGTAAAGATTTTTAAACAGCAGTGTGGGAGCACCATATATCGACTAAAACATTAATTTACGTTTATATTAAGAAGCATATAACCTAGTTACTTTCGTTCAATAGACATTACACGTAAACTGAGATAAAAAAGGGTTTTATTTAAACCATAGAAATGTAATGGAAAATTTGATATAGAAAATAAATTTCACCATTGTTTTTTGTTGTTTTAGACATGTAAAGCTTCAGTTCAGTTCAAGCGTCGTTAGAAGGCTCTGTACTTTTGCAGCAAATTTTAGATCCTATTTATGCTATAATATTCTCTAAAATTTATACTAATATGTTTGTTTTCTTCGCAGGTAAACGAGTAACTAGATTGAATTGAAGAAATATTGATCCCGAAGAGTAAGTTTTTTCAAGGTACTATAACATAATATACAGTCTTTGCACCATAATAACACCATAACACTTAATTACAAATTATAAAGAAAATCAGAGCCATTGTTGCGGATATAATTTAGTCTCATAATTTAGTTTTAATTGATTCCAACGTTATTATTTTATAAATCCTACTAGGTTTTTACGTGGAAAGTTTATTTGTTTATGTTATGTGTTAGCGATCATTATTATTTTATTTGTGGATTGCTATTAAATTACTATATTTGTTTATTATGCTGAGGTCTTTGTGATTATATCACGTATAAACGTCTACATGCACTACATCCGGTTTAACGCGGTTCCGGGAATTCTCAAGTTTAATCAACACTTGTGTTTAGTCGTCGTTTTTACGACGACTGTGATTGGTGGATTTATTATTTTTGAGTGGGGCGTTTGGTATAAGAAAGTAGCACAGGAAAATGAATGCATATTCGCCTAATGACAGTTCTTAGTTTGTATCAACGTTAGTATTGTGTTTTAAGTCATTTAAAGTATGTAATATAATAATGAAGAATCTGAGGATGGTATTACTTAACCTACAAATTAGTGAGCGACTATGTTTTTTAAACTTTGTTTCCCAAATAAAATATGCTGAGGATATTTTATTTTGGTCATACCTAGATCTGTAATTCGGTTCTATTTTGAGGCCCAAAAGTTCCACATTGCCTTCCGATTAAATAAATGAATACGAATTTCTGCATTAGTATGGTCGCTGTTGTCGATTAATAGTTCATTTTATGAAATACTATACATATATTCATTATCTGTGCGGTTATCTATGAAAGGGGTATATTGTATTACTGATGCAATTGATTAAGTATCAGCAACGAAGTGACGTCCCCTCCAGAGTGCATTCATCTGCCAGATCGCGTAACGATTATCGTGTACGGCGGCAATCCCTTTAATGCAGGACGTGTGACATCCCTAATTATAAATGACATACTTTGTACAATAGCTTAAAACGTTTCACCAGTCTGAACACGTCCGCTTGACGTTGCAGTGTCAATTACGTCGTTACCTTACAATGTTCCTAGCAAACATTTGATATACGTAGCATTTCACATTCCCTTTATAATATCTAGCACATAATTTATATAAGCTGTGAAAAGTTAATGCATTTTCTAATTTACTGTGAGTTTGAACTGATAGGAGGCTTCGTCCGTGGCTAGTTATCTATCACCTTACCAGCAAAGACGTACCGCTAAGCAAGAGATTTGTATTGTTTCTATGCTCTGTAGAAACCATAAGAGATATATTGTCGCTTACAACTTGGACTGTATCATCACTTACGATACAGTCAGGTGATCAGAGTCAAACTCTAGCCTTTCAGCAATAAAAACTTCTTTAATAATCACCACTGAGATTAACTGAATGAACGAATACTGTATATTCTGTATTCTATACAATTCAAATGTATCTCATATAATAAAGAGGAAACATTTGTGTATTTGTTTGTGTCTAAGTATGTATGTTTGTTTAGTTTTTGCACAAAAGCTACTGGACCGATTTCAAAAGTTTTTTCACCATTAGAAAGCTGCATTTTCACTGAGCGATATAGGCCTTACTACTTTCTCAAAAAAAAAATGCATTTATGTAACCCACGGTGTGAAAAAAAATCTGTTATAGCCTGCGCTGCGAAAACTATTAAAGATATAACAAAAAAATGTTCTAAAATAGTATAGAACGTATCTATAAAGAAATAGTCCGCAATACTATATTTTGAATTACGTTAGTTATGCCACTATAACTAGTTTTTTTTACATTTTAGATGTTAATAACAGTGCCGACAATAATCAAACCATATAATTCATACCTCTGTGTTAATACTTATCTAATCATTTTTAAAATTTATATTTTATTAATGACCGTTTCAGTACTTGTAAAATGTTTATTAAAATCGGACATTCCTTTCAGAAGATATAACGAATTTAAAAATCTCAATCTTGTGAATGTTTTTTACGTTACACTGCTAAAAAAATCTCTGGTAATTTTATAAGATGTGTTGGGAGCTCGTATATAAAATACTTGTCTTAAAGTTGAAAGAGTTTTAGTAATTCTACAAAAGATGTGGTTATCTGCCAGTTTATTTATTTATTTTTATATGTAAAGTTACAATATAAATCTTATAATTTAACTTTACAAGATTAATTTTATGTTGAATAATAAATTTGGGGAGTTTTAATAACTGCATAGTAATTTTAGTTAAAATTGTTTGTTTCAGCTAATCGGTTAATAACTTTATGTTAATATATACATTTTCGTTAAATTAATCACATTTAGAGACAGGCACAATTTGTTTCTTTTCTTAAATTGACATTTCTTATCATTTATCATTCAAATATTCATTTTCAACAACAATTTCGATGATTCGATTGTTTAAATATTCATTCTCTTTAGACTAGTATAATATCCCTAAGGTTGCTTGGTAGAACTCGTTAGTAGACGATAAACCGCCGATTTGTACCGTTTCTCCATAAATTTGTTTCTATATTACTTTCACGTTTGTGGTATACAATAAAAAAATTCTATCGTCTACCTAATCGTCTAATCTTAATCTTGCCTTTTCGAAATAAAAAATCTTACACTATAATCCGCGGTAGGCTTAAAAATGTTAGATTAATCTTATCACTTAAAACAGCTTTGGGTGATAAATCTTAATCCCATCCAATATATCTTCTCTTTAACAAGAAGCCAATTAATAATTCATAATCGAAGACACCTGTCTTGTGAATGACACCAGCAAGGTGTACTGCATGTCCCTACAATCTCACTTTACTATGTACACTGCAACGATAGATATATGGCTACTTGTACTACGAGTTTTCTATGACACACCGTGTATCAATTAATTAAAGTGACTTCATTGGTGTCCCCTGATAATGTAACATAGGGAACTTTTTAATAAATTTTCAATTATATATATTGAATGCAAATGAAACAAGTTCATGATGTATTTATGGTGTAATGGTACGAGTATAAGTTTCGCTAGCTGAGGTAACGGGTTCGCCAATTTTGTTTACCAAATTGTCTTTTTTGATTGCAGTTAAGTTAGATATTGTCTGTGATCTAAAGTGATGATGCCGTCTAAGATGATAGCGCGCTAACTTGGTAATAGACATTGTATGGTTTCTACAGAGTATCATAAAGGTAAGGTAAGTAGCAGCCTATTAACGTCCCACTGCTGGGCACAGGCTTCCTCATTCATAGGAGAGAGGGTTGATAGAGCATAGACCCATCACACTGCCACACTGCGGTTGGGCAGGCATAATACACAAATGTACTTTCTATTCCTAACTCTGATAGGTCGATGTGACGGAAATCCGACACGGCCGGGAAGAGTTCAGGCGCAGAACCGTCAGCTTAACGTGCTCTCCGAAGTACGGGCGTGGATCACACCACCAACTTCCCAACTTCGGGCAAATATTGAGAAAATGTTTAATAGAAAACTCAATATCGATTTTTGAATTGGCCCGACCCGGGACTCTAACCCTCATGACTGTTGCCGAATATACTAACTAGACCAATGAAGCATATCGTAGATAGCATCGTATTGGAACTCAAATTATTTGGTTGACGTCTTGGCCTGTAGGGTGGTAATTGATTGCGGGCGCAGCCTTTTACCAGTACAGATTCAAATACAATTTTCTACATTTATCCTATGGGAAATCGAGCCCAGGACCTCTTGCTGTCGCAACGAGTACTTGCACCATTACGGCAGCGTAGCCATCAGATCTACGTCTAAGTCTATTCATAGTGCTTTTTCTATAACCTCAAAATGTTATGTTAAATATCTTTTAATGGTATTTGTTGAAAAGAAACCTATAAACGCGCTGTTAGCTTTATTTTGTCGATATTGATTGAGACTGAGATATCACGTTCAGCTTTATAACGCTCGAGTAATGTCAGCTCGTGAATAATAAAAGAGGTAAGAGGGAAAAATAGTCGAAGGGTCACTACTATAATTTAAATATTTTTTTAAATGTAAAATATATAATTGAAACTAATTTATATTGAATTATTATAGCCTTGATAAAGTTTCACTTCTATCGTTTGGTCTTAAGCAAACACGAAGACTTTTTTGTAAAACTATTTAAACTAACATTGAAGGAAGCGAATTATGTCATTTTAAAGGTTACATTGTATTTAAATAGCATCAAGACAGTGATGTATGAATAAGTCACTTATCATCAACCAAAATGTCGACATCAAGGCAAGTCAGACGTGAGAGAATTATTGAAATAATAAAATATATTTGATACAACGCTCACGCGCGTTACTTGTGCTCTCACTGTATTTAACTTATACTAGTTAAATTTTTTAATCGATGAACTGAAAATACCAATGTTATTTAAATCGTGTACTTCATTCTTCATATCGGTGTGAACATATTAGAGTCGCTTGTGATATTTTCTTTATTAATTTAAAAACATTATTATATAAGACAATATATTTACTGTTTAGTTGCTGTATTTACTAGTTAATTTAAGAAGGACCCGTTAAAATCTTATCAACTAAATTTCTGAATCTTAAAAATAGTCATTTCCAATTACTTCTTCTTTTTTCTTTCTCTTATTCTCTTTCAAAAGCGCAAAAAGATATTTTTGTGCTATATATTTGGTTAGAAGTTATTTAAAGTGTTTTTTTTTTTTGAATAGGTTAGCGCTAAACCGTGACCTTCCTTGATTATAAATGATACAGTCAGATGAAACTCCAGGTCAGAAGTGAAAACTTCAGTTTCTTCAATCTGTCTTTCCGAGCCTTTACAAATGAATTACAAATAAATTAATTATTACGTACGGGTAAGTTCAGCATATAAATCCAATACTATTCAAGCAGTTTTCGCGTTAAAGTCATCAAATGAGATCGTGCTTAAAATCAGTTATCAGATATAAATGTTAGTCTAAAATTGGCGGCATCAAAATTCACACCAAAAACGAAACTTACTTACAACAAATCGGAGTTTTCAATAAAACGGAGGCAGAAAGGATCAGTATTCAACTCACAGACGGAGTTATTGAAGAGCAACTTACACATCCCTTTGAAAGGATCGTGTTTGGCCCCAACGGGGTAACGATATTTCATACATACAGACAACATACTGGGTTCTTGTTTGATGATCTAAAACAACCCTGAAAGGTCTACGACCGGCGTTGTAATGTGAAATTAATTATAATTTGCTTTGTTTCTTTTTTAACTATATTTTCTGTTCGTAGCACAGAAAAATTCTTAGGACAAACATTCTATGCTTTTGTAGCTTCGCTGGCACAGTGGTGTCACTATTGATTTTACTAGCGAAGATTATGGGCTCAATTCATGATAGGTCATTTTAGAATTAAGGTCTTTTATTTTCTAATTTGCCAGACCCTAGACAGGTGAGAGTCTTTTGCCTTGGGTATTTACCACCCTACAAGCCAAGACCGACAAGCAAAAAAATTGTATATCAGTATGATGCTATCAGGACTGCCTCATTGGTCTAGTGGTTAGCATGTTCGACTACAGACATGAGGTCCTGGGTTCGAGTCCCGGGTCGGGCCAATTCAAAAATCGATATTGAGTTTTCTATTAAGATTTTCTCAATATTTGCCCGAAGTTGGGAAGTTGGCGGTGTGATCCACCCCCGTGCCTCGGAGAGCACGTTAAGCCGTCGGTCCTGCGCCTGATCTCTCTCCGGTTGTGTCGAATTACCGTCACATCGGGCTATGAGAGTGAAGGAATAGAGAGTACACTTGTGTACTATGCCTGCCAATCCGCAGTGGAGCAGCGTGGTGGGTCTATGCTCTAAAAACCCTCTCTCATATGAGTGAGGAGGCCTGTGCCCAGCAGTGGGACGTTAATGGGCTGCTACTTACCTTATGATGCTATCTAGAAACAAGGCATTATATATAAATATTCACATATCCACTTCCGAATGTGAGTTTCGGAATTGTTGAGGGATGCGATTTCTGACTAAAAGAAAAAAAATATACGTATAGCCAATTATTTTTTCATTTCTTTTTTTATTCCTTATATTTTTAGATTAACTTAATCTTAACTCATGCCAGGCTACCTTAAGAAGTTGCACACTTCACCAATTTCTAGATGTAAGATTTTATATTATAAGTGCATTAAGTGTAGTAACTACACTTAATGTACTTATAAATAAATAACTTAGACTACCAGATAATCATAATATAGCTTATTTTCAACTTTCGCATTCACTCTTGACTCATAAATCCTTTTTGTCAATCTCCTTTCATTCATTCTATACGTGCCGAAACCATCTAAGCATGCCTTTCTCAATTTTAGTCACTACATCTTCTCTTATACCACAACGTTCTCTTATCACACTATTTCTTACTTTGTCACTCAGTTTCAATCCACGCATACTTCTCAACGCTCTCATCACTACCGCATTTATTTTACTTATGTGATTCTTCTGCCATACCCAACTTTCACTACCATATATAAGTGTTGGTACCAACACACTTGCATGCACAGCCAGTCTGGCCTTTTCAGACATCATCTGGCTATTCATAAAGCCGTGCAGAGCACCATTTACTATATTCCTTGCATTCACTCTCCTTTCAATATCACTTTCACATGTTCCATCTTTTGTAAATTTCGATCGGAATTATACAAATTCTGTCATCACTCCCACTTCTTCACCTTCTATCAAAATATTGCCATTCATCATAGATTCATCTCTTTCAAAAAGCAAAATTTTCGTTTTGTTTACATTCACTTTCATTCCTTTCATTTTCAAAGCTTCATTCATAATATTTACCATCTCCCGTAGCTCAGTAGCAGATGATGCAAGTATTACTTGATCATCAGCGTAGAGTAAACATTTGATTATATGCTATTTAAAGAAGAATTATATGCTCGTATTTAAAGATGTGAAACATACATTTATGATAAGTCTATATTTAATTACAGTCTTTAAATTGGGTATGCTTAACTTTGCTAGAAAGGCTTAAATATTTTTTTTTTTTGTGTCTTCAATATACTCGTATATGTTAACTTTATACAATGAATACAACAATCATTTAGCTGTAAACTTAATATCTGAGCAAATGGTAAATTTATGACTCATAACAAATAAATAAGATGATTTAATAAACCGTGAATCATTTTGCAGGTATTAAAAATGAAAACTTCCTCTGTTTACATTATACGTACACCCAATCCATTATACATTTATAGCATTACCTAGTATCCTATTCGGGAACAAGGGCCTTTATTCGTCTCTTAGCTCCATTGTAACTCTGAGAACTCACGTGAAAGACAGCTCGCTTCGTTCTGTGTAGGATGGTTATATGTCTTGTAACTTGATGGACAGTTACTACTGTAAATTTATGTCTATGTTTTCACGAATATTTCTTTGTATTTGTTTGGCTAGCCGTTACCAACAATTTTATACATGTTTTTAATATATTTCAGTTACAGAAGGCAAGTCAAAAATGGATATTATCAGCGGGGCAAGCTAATACAATTCACTCCTAAATTTACTCTGTGTAAATGCGTGTATAGTTCCGAAATTCAAGTATAGACGCAATGATGTACGAGTAATTCTTCCTAAATTGAGTAACAGTGTCTTTTTAATAGAGCTGAACTGTCCGATAGCTCGAAGACTAATCCTTCCAGAACTGTTTTTCAGCTCTATTATTTTAAGTAAGAGCAATTCATAAGAAAAATCCCTTACCCTACGGTTACCTAGTAGCAATCGCACCTTAGCGATAAAGCCACCTTCTACTACCTTTGCTTATATATCTTGTAACGTCCGTGATGTACAATGACGTCTAATCTCTCTCTCAATTCGTTTCTCTTCGCTTCGACGGATGTTGATCTACTACTGGACATTGATATTAGCTCATGACGCCTGATAGTCCTGATCTACTGACCTCTGGTTGCTTGATTTCGTCGATTTATGTTATGTAGGGTTCTAACCAGCCCAGCACTTTCAGGCCCCAACGTCCTTATGATTATGTGTCCCGCAACTGCCGCTTCAGTTCGTGATCTGTTGGGTTATGTTGGTAATTTTGGTTCTCCTGTGGATCGCCCTTTGTGCTTTCGTTCGCCAGCTTTCTCCCTTTATCTCTTATTATCTTGATATATTAAAATACTAGGTCACCCTACGCGTATCCCGCGCTAGTACCTATTGTATGTACACGCCTTTATCTGTCCGATAACTCGAACAAACATCGTGTGTACACAGCGTTCGACGGACTAGAGTTGAGAGTTTTGATTGTTGATATGTGGACGGATTGTGGGATAAAATGTGTGTTTATTGTTTGCATCGGTTTTAATCGACTACCACAAAAACAAAACATTACATTGAATTTATCAAGAAGAATACATGCACTTGTTTTTAAGAACTTTGCTACCATTCAACTTATTCGTTATATTAAGAAATATTGTATTGATCCATAAATGTTTCACATAAGTTGTTTCAAAATAAAGATTATTAATATAGCTTCTAATTATGCAGTTACCTTAGCGAAAATGGATGTTTTTATTCTTCTTATCATTCCAATCTTTTTAAATGACAAGCTATCAAATCATAAGTAATATGATTTGATAGGTTGTCATTATTGCCAATGTATATGTATGAATGAAACAATATAACCGATAATAAGTATTTATTAATAAAATAAAATTTTATATTTCGCTAATGCCGTGTAGCTCGTATCTTTTAAACTTACTAAATAAATAAAAACAATTTCATCAATAAATTAATATATGAAAAAACTGTATTAACATCAATTATAATCCAAAACAAGTTAAAAATGTTTATATTTAAATAACGATTGAAAGTTAACTGTGAAATAATAGTAAGAATTGAAAAAAATCAGAAATTCAAACCTTAAAAGGTAATATTGCCTTTAATTAGTTTCAATTAATGAACTGTTAAACCTGTTAAATAAATTATATATAAATTCAAACTTAAACTAATGGTACAATTTCAGTCTCTAGTTAAACCGAAAGGTTACAGTGGAGTCACAGATTTAAAGTTCACGGTATTTGCTAATTTACATTGTCTTTGGGGAACTGTCACTTACCGTTTAGAATAAGGATTGACAAATTGACCCAAAACTCGCCTGGCTTCTTCCCAGGAGAATACCTTCCGCTGTTTATTTTTTATATTTTATCTACTCGTAAATAAGTAATGGGCCCGTGGAGAGGAACCATTAGTCAGAGGAGAGGTCTATTTAGACATATTTATAGAAATATTTTCTAAGCACTGATGGCTCGGCGATTATACAATTAGATTATTGTGAAAAATTTAAAGCAATAAGAACGGTTTTCCTGCTGAAGGATAATATCGTAAGGGAATATCTTAATAATATGTTGTTGTTCAAATAAAGTGGAAAAGTGAAAAGAAGTTACTGATTATATATATGGTAAGATGTTTCTAGCATTGGAAGATTATATGTCCATATTAAAGTATACGAGACATTATCAGATAAAAATACATATACACTTAAGGCAGACATTGACCTATATTTATTCGTCTTATTAAACTTCATCGCCTATATTATTCTCTTTGATAGGTTAAGGTTGAATGTAGACGAAATAAATTGGATATTAGCTACAATCAGAGCTATTAAGGTCTAACCATAATAACCCTCCAACGATAGAAATAATTCATGGTGGTTCGACAAGCAATGTTACGGCCAAGTGTAGCTGGTTTAAATAATATGGTGGCTAAGTTTATAAACACGAAACCAGGATTTAACCAAGATTAAAAATTTCTTCGTTTAAGATTTAATAATAAATAATTTATGCTGCAAATTATATAAAAAAGCATTGCTGTGCAAATATGCAACCTATCAAATAGCATTCGCCTTCGCTAAAATCGATTGTAAAAAATGGTTTAAGAAACACCCTTTAATATAATACTCAACGTAACATTATATTATTTTATTTTCGCTCATAATTTTGTGAATTTTATTTCTAAACTCGTACATTTGATAAAAAAAAATTAAACTTAAGTTTCCATTGTAGTGAGTAAATTATTTACCTCTGACTATACTTGAATATAGCAGTCGTTTCTCAGATACTCTTCAGGTTTTATGCCTGAGAGGGACTGAATAAAAGCTAGTAATTCCACGGAAGGCAACAGCAGCGCAAATAACTCACTTCCGGCACGGAAGATAGTCCTGAAGATCCTTATAAAATATTAGGATATTTTTTAAACTAATCTATTGTCATCGGTCTTAAGTAAGCTTGTCGAATTTCTAATTAACCCGACGTTGTTAATTGTATCAAAAATCCAGTTCAACATAAATGCATATAGGTAAATAAAAGCGAGTTCTAAAAATGGAAATTGTAAAAAAAACCTCATAAAAACCGTGTTGATTTAATAACGCTTATAGACTTTCTATTTTAATTTATGATCTTGCTCCACAGCTACCATAAACCACTGTTATAAATTACATCGCCACAGATAAACGTTGTAACATTGCTAGTTATATGGATGATTAAGGCCTTAGCCCATAGCAATTATATAATTATAGCAGAAGTCCTATTCTAAACAAATAACTGTGACGATTTTAGAAAATAAACCTGAGTGACTAGTCAGCTTTAAAGTTTTTTAAGTTCCGGCAACATGTTGAATATTGTTTAATCGCTTAGTCAGATATTGTCACTTGCGACTAATTACACGTGATTTTTATAAATAGACCCGGCCGACTGATTTGAAATCATTAATGCTCAAGCTGTCGAAAAGTTCAGATCTATTTACACGAGGATATTACTATATTTATTTATACTTTATTGTACACCACGCTTAAAGAAAAAAACAAAAATGAATAAACAGACTTAATGAAGAACGCAAAGGGTAGGTGGTGAGAATAACAAATATACTACATATACTTTGATTCAGATATACTACTTACAAATACTTTGTTATATTAATGTATGAATAAATATAAGAAAATATTTGTAAGAAGGTAAACTCTTTGTTTATGCTTTGACCTTGTTTTATCAGACTACTAAACATTTGCCACGTATTAGAAGCGCCAACAAATCTAAAGTATCTTTTAACAATTGTTACTAAATGAAATTAATATTCACAATAAAATATGTATATGTACACAAATTACGCGTCGGTATACACCCTTGTGAAAGCGTAAAATGAAATGGATCGAATAATGTAATAATTACTAACCCAAACTTAATCGCTCTAAACGTATTAAAGGTTAATTATAACCTTAGAATTAGCTAAGAGATAATACTCAATAATTCTAGGTTATTGATACATAAATATATGCGTAAAAAATGTGAGTCAAGTTATAGAAAAAGTCTACTACTTCTTCGTACATTTATGTTTAAAGTTTTTTTCGCAAACCCATTTGCTATGAATTTGATACATTACTTTTAATACTAAAAACATAGGCAATTTTAATAATCGCCGTAAATTTAACTATATTGCGTCATGTAAACCATGCAGGCTAAGGATTAGTCTTTATTTTCTTGTAAAAAAGTGTTAAAAATGTCATTGTGGCGCCATATAATATTATTATTTCATTAGTTTATTCAACGATGCATGATGTCGTTGATGAGTTTTGATATGGCTCTGCTGTGAAATTTGATCTTTTTTTTATTGTGTCACTGATATTAAAAAAAATCATAAATATATATTAGCAAAACTGACGCGACGGTGCAACAAAATACTATTACGTTATTGGTTCATTTGTACACTTAAAAGTAATACTTTAAAAGCTCTCTTTTAAACTAAGCTTTTTTAATTGTCTCTGATCTTCCTAAGAATCTAGAATAGGATATATTTTCTTGCATCAAAAACT
Organism: Elymnias hypermnestra; assembly: GCA_015832385.1. Taxonomy (NCBI): domain Eukaryota; kingdom Metazoa; phylum Arthropoda; class Insecta; order Lepidoptera; family Nymphalidae; genus Elymnias; species Elymnias hypermnestra. The sequence goes on from JACTOM010000028.1 coordinate 2,230,373, forward strand.
CAAATTCCAGTCTGCAAAAACACTGTGACACCACAAAATGTGATTTGTCTTTACTTAATTTAAACATGTTCAAATGTCAAATGGCTATCCTTAAAATAAGCTTTTTATTACACGCTTTATTAGCTTCTCCTGTGTATGTATTTAAAGTAGCGCACTTTTTATGTGGTTTTGACCCAACTTGCACGACTCGAATTGGTTCAAAATTTATAAATAAAAATAAAATTACTTACGAATTAAATTACTGGAAAGAATATTTCATCCCGCTGTTTTAAAAACGTGAGGTAAAGCGTAGTTTTGAAAATTTTTAAATCAATTTCCGTAAAAAAATATAATTATAACTACCTACTAAACCTACTGCCTCATTGGTCTAGTGGTTATCATGTTCGACTACAGACATGAAGTCCTGGGTTCGAGTCCTGACCAATTCGAAATCGATATTGAGTTTTCTATTCAGATTTTATCAATATTTGCCCGAAGTTGGGAAAAATTTGGCGCTGCGATCCACTCCCGTGCCTCGGAGAGCACGTTAAGCCGTTGGTCCTGCGCCTGATATCTCTCCGGTCGTGTTGGATCGCCGTCACGTCAAACTATGAGAGTGAAGGAATAGTCAGTACACTTGTGTACTATGCCTGCCAATCCGCAGTAGAGCAGCGTGGTGTGTCAATGCTCTAAACACCCTCTCTCAAACAAGTGCAGAAGCCTGTACCCAGCAATGGGACGTTAATGAGCTGCTACTTACCTTACCCTGCCTTACTAAACCTATATCTGACACGTATCGGGATTATATTTCTGTCATTTATATATTTACTTGATGAATCGTTATGTTTCACTACTCTCATTCCGAAATGCAGTTAGTTTAAAATTTCATACAAAGCACCCCCAGGGTTTTAGAACAGTGACATTAAATATTCCCGGTAGTAGTTAATTGCTACTTTTATTGGATTGCATCACTATTTTTCCAAGGCAGCTACGTGTTATATAATACGTGTAATAATAATTTTCCCATACAATTTGGCTTCTAATCCCGAATTGATTAAACTTCCCGTTCCACTAACCAGTGTTCCAATACATATAACTCAAGTTTACTGACTTAGATGGAATCCTGCACAAAGCCACTCGTGCTAACCTACTTTGTCTACGTATATTCGCTTACAAATTTAGGCCCTGTTCTGCAACATGAACCATTCAGAGCACACATCGATTAATTCCAATGAGAAATCTTAAATTTAATTGTCAAAGCACTTGGTACAGTCATAACTTTTTATTTTTATAATACTAATAACTGTAAATCCATAGGCCTCTGGTTCAAATACGGCTCGAAGGACCAATTTCTGTTGTAATTTAAATGTAAACGTACACTGGAGAATACATAACTACAGACATAAGTAGGCTCAAAAATTTAAATCGTCAGTAGTCTGTCCGTTGATAACAAATCTACTACCGGTTCCGAAAGTTGAATCCGCTGAGAAGAAACTTAACGGTTAATCTTTTAAAGATAGTTTTGTATGTTACAATGTGTAATATATTCTATGCTATGCTTCTTTAAGTAGCTGGAATCAAGTTCAAACATTTCTATCGCTTAAAAAATCTTCAACATGCCTTGTAAAAGGGTGTTTTTGACATATTTCTTAACATTATATAGAGGCAAATCTAAAACTTATTGAGGTTTCTTATTAAAAATGTGTATTCTCAATCCGACATGATTTCTCAAACTTCTTCCCTCTAAAGTATAGAATTACAAGTTTGTTTTTATTTCTTGTATTAAAATTGTGTATTTCACTTTTCTTCCTGTATGAAATATCTTTCGGCAAACACTATTATACAATAAATAAGTAAGAATAATAGTTAGTTGTTAGTTAGTATGTTACAGTTTTTATGAGATTCGTGGAGTTATTCGATTTGGTAACTGAAAAAAGTAATTAAATATAGTTTTTAATATTTTTATTACAGAAAGTATTAGTTATCACTGTTTATTACAGCGTTTCGATAAAAAATAATCTTGACAGTTTGCCTTTTTTATATTATTTGTAATTAATTCATCAGCAATATTTTAAATGTCGTCTTGATCAGCTGTATGTGAGGCTCTGTGATTTCAATTTATCATCAAGTGTTTACAGAAAAGTTACGTTTTCTAATTATGACGTAAATAATTAAATAAAGTAATGACAGCTTGAATATTCTATTTTTATATCAACAGCGCTAGATGTGATTTCCCACGGGACTTATATGGAAATTTAATGGGTTGACGTCACGACTTGGCTGATAAAAGCACTAATTAAAATGTGTATTTTAATAATTGAAATTACATACTCCATTGGACGATAAATTATATAATTAGGACGTAATATTTCCGGTTTCTTTCAAATTTAGTAATATTAGAAGAGTATAACATCAGCACCACGAAGTCCTGTTGATTAGACACGTTGATTCTTGCAAGAGGAGTATTGTTAAGTCCTTGAATTTAAAATTTAAGCGCCTCGTCCGCTTAAATTCACATTTCTACCAAAAAAGGCTACGAATAGCATATTGCTCACAGTTCTCCAATATATAAAAGTTAAATCCATCATAAATTTAATCACTTTTTATGAACAGGTGAAACTGCGCAAGTTCGAATACATAAAATATAAGGTATTCAAACACATTAACAAAAAACTTTACGTAAAATCCTATATTGCGTGTAAGGTTTAACACTTCGATAAACGCCGAATTCGTATCGTTGCCTCATTCATAAACAAGTTTCAAACTATCACCAAACGACTCACGATTGTTAATATTCTCGACATATCAGACAACGCTCTCACCAGCGAGTCCCATAAGTCTATATGGTCTCTTTGTATCCATGATGGCCCTATTAATTTGATAGAAATCCCCCTAATTGGAGATATCCAACTAATGCACTTCACCTTTCGTCTGTATAGTTAATTTTATCTTTACGACGTGAGATAAATTTTACATATCATCGATACTTAGTTGTTTAGTCAAACGGTCGTTTTATGTTGTGAAAGAGGCATACATGTTTGGTTATGGCACAGAATTTTTATGGCGATAATATTTTATATGATACACTTTAAATTCCATTGGTCTTTGATTTTATATTTGGACTAAAGTGGTCGGTTCATAAATAGTAGACGTCATTTTATACGTCTTTCATTTCCAAATATGCAAAACACATGATTAGTAAATGTATATCGTGAAAGATACTGACAGAGCTGCACTTGCAAAAAATGTCTGAGACATCGATGTCGTAAAATAATTTGTATCATATTTTATATATTCACAATAATATTAATATATATTACACATTACAAACTGGTTAATACACAGTTTTAGTCCAAAAAGGAAAACCAGATTAGTAGAACCTTATTTTGTATTTACCAAGTGTAACAAATCATTTACAGAGTTGAGCATATTTAGTCGTAACAAGGTACTACAGTGAATTTCAGGTTTGCCACTACTTAATTTTAATAAACATAATGCAAGACTATTCCAATGCACAAAGAATTTTGTAATATTGTAGATTATTAAAATTAGATTGATTCCAGTTGCACATGAAAGTACAGTGTCTGTCATAAAATGTATAATGATAAAAAACTATGTTTATTAAAAAGGCATTACTGTAATTCTTGTGGGTTACTTCCCAGTAGAATCAATTTGTTAGCAACGATCATAACGATTCGAAAAGTGCTTGTTCAGTAACTATTTTGGAGAATAGCTCTACAGCTTTTACCTAAAACTTAACTGCTTGTAAGTCATACTAAACTCAATAGCAAACAGATACATAAACGTTGTAGATGTGAGCTCTCGTCCCAAATGACTTTTCCGATAGTTCGTATTCGTTACAGACTTGAATTTCGTCCACATGGGATAAATGTGGCAGTTATTGTAATATCTATTGATAAAATGGCTACCGTAGAATATATTATTACAAGGAAAATTTTATGTGTTAAGCTTTAAAACATAAGTAACATAAGTAAAGGAACTATGGAAGTTAACATAGGAAATAAAATGTTAAAATGCAGTGAGAGAGAAAACTGCCTGATCTATATTTGATCTAATAATATTTTACAAATAAGTCATTAACCTGTATTAAAAAAGTATAACTATGATATTGTGAGATATAGTTTCTAAACAAAGTCTGACTGAAGTAAAACCCCAACAAACATACATACACAGACATATGTACTTCGCGTAACGCGTAACGAAAAAGTTTTACTACCGAAATTGATAAATCTACTTAATATTTTAATTTTTATCATACTATAATGAATTGTGTTCGCAAATTACATAAAGTAGCAGAAGGTGAACTTGTTCATGAACTTGGTATAGTTAATACAAAATAAATCCATGCAACCCAACTGAGTAATTAATTCAATTTAGATTTATTAGAAACTATATAAAATTTTATAGATCCCTCTTTAGTATGCCGCACGAATAATCTAACACGCAATGGCCAGTAATTTAAAATATAAAACTCGATGAAGTGGCAAAAGCACAGATGCAAACGTTTTACGATGATTGCCATCAACGAACAATGCCCACTTATTATTTTACGGGGGCTTTTGATGGAAACAAAGAATACAAATAACTGAATATGGCATGCACAGAAAACTAGGCCACAATTGTTAACAATCATTAAAAACAGATTAAATTGGATAAAGGATTTTTATCTTAAATCCCTTACTGTGTAGTATTTGATGTAAATGATATCATCGACAACGAAATATGGTTAATAACTATGGATATAGAAGATATAATCACTAAAATTGATGAAAGAGAATTTTTCCACGCGATAAAATTGGAAATTAGCATTCTCGTAGCCAATTTTTAGTTCATTGGGATAACCTATAGAATTCCGACGCTGACGTGCTAATGAGCTTGGACCAAAGTGCGAAGTTTCTGAAATTAAATATTAGGTTATGATTCCTGCTGCAACAAAAAGAGACTTAATAATTTTTCATAACATTTATATATGAATATTGGCAAATAACGTGATCGCATTAAGTAGTCCCAATTATAATTATGAGCTTAATATAAACTACCCTATTTCTTCCAGGTCAATTGATTCTATCATGGTATTTATAATAATCTATTATTATTAATATGGCATATAAATCATTTGTTAATGTGATTATTTTTACCGCTACATGAATATCATCTTCGATAGTAGTACCGTATGTGTACACGTATGTATATTTATTCTCTTTTACAATAATACTGGCTGATCTACGCAACTTCACTTATACACTTAAACGTGGATCTTAAGGTAGTATGCCAACTATATGATTGCTATGTAACTTAGTTAGCAGAAGAACTTATATTTAATGATCTCTCGGTGTCACTAGCAAAGCTCACGATCCCGTTATTTTTCAGATAGATTTGTCAATCTAAACTATTCTAAACAAGATCAGTCTAACCGTTCAGACGCAGTTCAGTGACATACACGCGCAAATTATATATATTTAAAATTCTGTATCGAACCCTACGATTAAAAAATATATTGCATTACCAATATTTAACTCGTTATTTTGGCCGCGACAGTAAAAAAATTACGATTAAATTCTGAGGTACGTTTAACCGTGTAAACATTAAATCCCATTTCCGATCTAAATTTCGCCGCTGTATTAATACCTAGGAGCGTTCGAATTCAAAGCATAGCATTCAATTTACGCGAGCTACAAGCACTTATGAAGATGAGAGGAATTTATCAACAAACGGACTAGGATATAGCATGATTTTTATTCCTGTCACGGAAAGCCCCAAGCGTATTGACTAAGCAGGGAACCCGACGCTACGCGATTCCACTGAGTATATGAAATCTGTGGTGGATGTAATGTTATACCAGGCAAAGATGTGAATACAGATGCGACTTTTTTATTGCGAGGAAATTGAATCACTTCATATTTTTTTCATATTCATCCTGGATTGTATCCTTGTCTAAGTTTTTAATATTTCACTTAATGTTTTAAGTGATAATACAAAATCAGCGTTTACATCGGTTCCACGGCAGTAAGCTTTATTCTCTGGTGCTCTTATTTTAGTCTTTACTGAGATAGTGTTACAAGCCGTCAGTTACACCTTTCTTGAGTAAATATTATTACTTAAACATAACTAGTTGTATCAAATGGTAACCTACATTTTTTATTAATTATTGATTAGCGCTTGAGAAAAAACAGACCAATGTTGATAATTGTTGAAGTTATCAGTGCTATAGTTTTACTTTAATACTTAAAAAGTTATTTCAGATTCGTTTCAATTAATATTTAGGTTATAATGAGTTAACCGCAATTAGCTTTCCAATCAGGTAATCCTACTTCCGATTAATTTCAAAATATTAATGATTTTGGTGTATTTAAATATAAAATTCGATGTAAAATTAGTCCCAATTTAAGATATTATGAATGTTTAGTTATTTAGTCAATACATTATTAAAATTTAAAACTTTGCCTGTGGTTTAATTTACCCGAGGTGAGGTTAGATATTACATTAAGAGTGACGTTGTTAACGTACATAATAATTTTAATGACATTAAAGCTAAGGTAAGTAGCAGCCCATAAACGTCCCACTGTTGAGCACAGGCCTCCTCACTCATATGAGAGAGGGTTTTAAGAGCATAGACCTACCACGCTGCTCCACTGCGGATTGGCAGGCATAGTACACAAGTGTACTCTCTATTCCTTCACTCTCATAGTCCGACGTGACGGCAATCCGACACGTCCGGAGAGAGATCAGGCGCAAGACCAACGGCTTAACGTGCTCTCCGAGGCACGGGGGTGTATCACACCGCCAAATTGTTCCCAACTTCGGGCAAATATTGAGAAAATCTTAAAATATTGAAAAAAATAGTTCAATAGCAATTTCGAATTGGCCTGTCGCTGCACTCGAACCCAGGACCTCATGTCTGTAGTCGAACATGCTAACCACTAGAGCAATGAGGCAGTCTTAATCTTAATGACATTAGTTCTCTGTAGTCACTTTAAAAATTATTTATAAATGCCGTTGACGTTATTTTTTATTATTTACAGTCAAATACTGTGTTATTATTTACTACAGTTACTAATTATTCCCTCTACAAGATAAACTAATCTATGGTGAAAGTGGAGCCCTGGCGCCATACCGTCGTCTCAAGACTGGGCCGGTTCAAGTTACGATCACGCAAAATATGTGTGACTTTGAAAGAGATCAAGACAGCTGACTATTTATGAGCGAGAGTTCATATAAAAAAATCCATCTGTCCGTCTGCTTCTTAGTAGGCTTTAACAAGTTAATTATACCTACTTATGGTTTGTCTTTTCACTTTTATGTTTTAGAAAATTTTTATTTTAAATGTTGTTATTGGAATTTACAGCTCTCGTTACTCATAGGATATTTGGTTTTTAGAGTAATTGCCCACCACGCAATTCTACTGTGGGTTGGCAGGGTGTACATTTCCCAGAATGGCTCTGGTACATAGTCTTATTAATAAAAACTACAAATCGCATTAACTGGCAACTTTTATTTTCTCCACTATTGAAATATACATAACTTGCACTATACTAATAATTACTACTCTATTTGGACTTATCCGATTTAGCACCACTTCCCTTAAATCAACTACACCCCAAAGCAGAATGAAAGACTGTCCTCACAAAATTGTTCCGCTTGATAAAGTTACCTCGTATTGCATAGCATTTCGTAATACTATACAATGTTTTTTTGGTTTTATTAAGCGTTGACACTATGTTACTCAGTAACTCCCAACATTTCAGAGCTATCAGTGTTTTCGCCCAACTATCTTTAGTCTTACACAAAGAAGACATATCCGAGACTCTTAATATGAAGAAATTGTCTCTCTAGAGAGCCATGACAGTTTATGATATTATACACGGCTTATCATATGTATTTGAACAAAATATATCGGTACAATTCGAACCCTCAACTCTGAACGACAATCATCTGTCTATTATACTGTGGGCTATTTAAAGCCTCACTGGTACAGGGACTTCGGGTTCGATCCCGCTAGGGCAGGTTTAGAAAAAGTAGGCTTCGGCCGTGGCTAGTTACCGTTCTACCAACAATGACGTGCCGCTAAACGAAAAACTTACATTCCGGTACGATGCTGTATGGAAACCATAAGAGAAAAATAACCGTTTAGCTAGTTATCACGTTTCCATCTTAGGCTGTTTTTGACGGTTAGGAATAAAATAAATGCATTATAACCTCATTTAAGAAAGTTAAAGGATGGCAGGTATTTTCCATAATTAAATTTAGTAAGCTCAGCTTGTTTTCATTAGTGAAGCGACGATTTTAAGGAGTGTACTATATGTCCATGTAGCTTATTTCGAAAGGCAACTACGAGTACGTATGTTCTGTCGACTCCGTTTCAGCCCATCCATTACCGCTGTAGTGGCGACGTGTCTGCGCCGTTCTCTCAGGAAGATCGATAGTTATGACGTTTATAGTCCACTTGAATTGTGTAAAATACTGAACAGGAGTTGTCGTTGAAAGGCTGGAATGATTGAAATATTGCTATGATATATTTAGCTCTTATATCAACGATGCAAATATTCCACATCAGTTGTGCTAAGAGAATAAATTACAATAATATTAGCTGTCTCATTAGCACCACCCGTCAATCACAATTTTTTTACGAAGAACTTTTAAGTAAACTCAACAATTAAAATACGTGTATATGTGTACATGTTTCCGATAAATATATGTATACAGTACACAGGTAGTATGTTTCATCTCCTATTTCATCATTATCATTTATTTATTTCTTAGTTGTGGTATGAAAGAAGATGTAGTGACTAAAATTGAGAAAGTTATGCTTAGATGGTTTGGGTACGTAGAGAGAATTAATAAAGGAGACTGCCAAAAAGAATTTATGAGTCAAGAGTGAATGGGAAAGTTGGATGGAATGAACGTTATAAAAAACCACAGCAGTTTGACCTTAGTGTTAAGCTTACATCTAATTATAATTAAAAATATATTGTGTGCAAGTTCTATTACTATTAAATACTCTGATTCGATTGCATTCAATCGAATATGAGTATTCCTATACATTTAAATGTAAGTTGCGCAAGTAAAATCCTTTACATACATTTTAGCAATAGAAGTAGCACGTAGTAGTACCAACTCGAAAGTTATTCAGCTCAATTCTAAAGTGGCATGATTAAATATTTAACAAAAATAATATTTTTTAAGAATAATATAAATTGTAACTTACCTATTCTGGAGCCATGTTTTGAAGAAAACTTCAGTTAAACGGAGTTATAAAAATTCGCTCGGGTTATACTCGCATTTGAATGGCGTCCAACGTCAACAGTCGTGGCCTGCGAAAACTGAGGATCGTTTAAATGACCTATTTTTAGATGCCCAGTTTTTGTCTGAAGTCTAGTGGAATTAAGTTTTCGCATTCGCCTTTACTTCGCGATAAATCTTTTTATAATCTATTTTAAAATTTTGTGATGTACTGGAATTTATCCGGTACATTACAATTATTAGGATAAGGCTCTGCATTATGTTATACTAAAATGTGTTTTTTTTTTGCAATAAATCTCTGCTAAGTCATACAGTTTTTCGTCATTTTTAGGCATTACTGCTAATGATGCATGATCTAATTGTATAATTATTATGTACGTGTGTATGCGACCTTGACAATGACTTTCCCACTGAACTTTTTGAATTGAAATTGAATTCCAAATTGAAGAACGTGGTGGTAGAAAAGAAGATGTAGTGACTAAAATTGAGTGAGGTATGCTTGGATGGTTTGGGCACGCAGACACAATGAATTAAAGGAGACTGAAAAAAAGGATTTATCAGTCAAGAGTGGATGGGAAAGTTGGAAGACCAAGGCGAACGTTACTGGACCATAGCCAAGACATTTTAAAAGGCCAGGTCAAGAGTACTCTTAACCGACGAATTTGTATGATAGGTTCAATGAGTATGAAAGAAGCGAAGGATATATGCAAGGATCGTTGCAAGTGGAAGGACGTGGTCTCTGCCTACCGCTATGGGAATGAAGCTTGATGCTATGTATATATGTATTTTCCCATTTTGTGACTTAACTACAGGAAATACTACAGGAATAGATATTAAAACTGTAAACATTTCCAACTGTTTCTGCCGTTGTACGTACATACGTAGACGCATTATTTCGCGCACGAGTTTATAGAGGCGCCACTTTTACATAAATGTAAAGACGTAAAACTTTTTTGTGAGGTACAAAGAAACTGGATTCAAAGGAAAACACACTTAGGGGTAAGCGAAGACTGCTTTCAAATCTAACGTATAAATATTTACTTGTTCGCAGGTGAGGCTGCTTTCATTACCTGATTTTCATCTCGGTAAGTATTTCATTTAAAAAAAAATAATTCTGCACCTCAATTTTACTCGGCTCACGTTTACTTCGATTTCATTTGTAATCATTTTAGGATTCGACGGAGCCTTAAACCTTAAGTTCATTTCAATATTGCGAGCGTGTTTTCATGCGAATCCCATCTACAGATTGTTTTGTAATTTTTACATGCAATGAAAGGGTGGAAGCGGTTCTTTTAAAAACTGGGGTTGTTGGGTTGCAAAACAGCAGCAAGCTTTAATGAAGATTGCAGCTACATTGATCAAACCACACCTGTTGTTTCACACACCTCCGTTTGAACGTAAACAAGTTTTTGATCTATGTCTGTATATACAATATAATCGTACCAATAAATAATAGAAGTTACAAAAACTTTTTCGTAGAAAGACACATAATTTAGATTTTGATTAATACGTTTAGTGTAATATGATTACGAAATCAGTAAAATTTTAGATAAAACTGAAAAGTCTAGACGTTGTATTTTTAATGGAACGATTTCTATAACAACATTTAATGGCTTCATTAGTATAAAATATTCATTCAAAGGGTCTCCGGGATCTATATAGAGATCCGGGAGTGTAGGCTTGTGAGGATATGGGAGGTTTAAGCCTTGGCTAAAAAGAGCTTCTGTAACCATGTGTTGTATTGAGCCAACACTATATTTACTTATTATCAGCTTACCAAACGGTTTAAGCATTTACTATTCACGAGCATACATACAATGTAATAAAAATACATAATAGTTTAAATAAAGATAATGTTTTGTTTCATTGTTAAATTGCGTCTGTGTCGAGCTAAACTTACAAAGAGCAGCAATCATTGATAGAAAATGAAAGTCAAACTTCATCAATTGAAAAATATAATAGCAGAAATCCTGCGTCTATAGTAAATGCGAACTTGTAACTTTTTGTGAATTCATTAACCTAACTAAATGTCTGAATATCTGTCTTCATCAATCACCCAAAAGTTACGCCCAATAATAATATTGGAAGGACTACAAAGGTTGCTCCTATTTGCCGTTTTAGAATTCACATTTATATTTACCGACTTGTTTATATAAGCATATATTTATAGTAATTTATGTTTATGTCATACCAGAATACATTAATTGATATGGTTGAAAAAATTCATATGAATTTTATAATATGACATGCTCTTTTATCAAACTCACGTTAATAATATTGACGAGATAATGAGAGCTTGAAACTATAATTGACGATTCAAAAGTTCTGTAAAATCAAAATCAAAATATTCTTTCTTTAAGTAGGCTCAAAAAGCACTTTTGAATTGTCAATAGTCTGTTCGTTGGTAACAAATCTACCACTGGTTCTCAAAGTTGAATCCGCTGAAAAGAAACCGGCAAGAAACTCGACGGTTACTCTTTTAAAGATAGTTTTGTATGCTACAATGTGTAATATATTGCTTTTGTGAGCAACTGGAATCAAGTCCAAACATTTCTATCGCTTAAATAATCTTCAACATTATAATATGCCTTTTGTAAAAGGATGTTTTTGACATATTTCTTAAAATTATGCGGAGGCAAATCTAAAACTGATTGAGGTATCTTATTAAAAATGCGTATACTCAACCCGACAAATGATTTCTGAACCTTCTTGACTCAAAAATATGGAATTACAAGTTTGTTTTTATTTCTTGTATTAAAATTATGTATGTCACTTATTCTTACTGAATAAATGTATATTATCACGGATATTTAAGATAGAAAATAGCGTACTAAGTAAAGAATTTTTGAATTTAAATATAATAAGGTCTAACTAGCTTTAAATCTAGTTTTTAAATAAATACGCAATATTCTATAAAATAGGTCCAAAAGATTGCCTTCACTACATTTAAAAGAAGCAATGTAATTATACTTCTTACTGGATTTTTTGATGAACATACATGTATGAAATGCTGTAATATGGGGGTAAATTCGTAAGAAAGAAATGTATAATCTTGAAAACAGTTTACTCTTTTATGAATTCGTTTATATACATAAAACCATCCATTGCGAAAACTACTCTCAAGGGAACCATTATGTTTTTTATCACCATATTGTCACAGTTTCAAGTATCTTGTTTAACCGAGGAATAAAGAGTGTCCGATTTAGTTATTAATTATTTTTTAATACAAATGTGTAAATATTTGAAGATAACAAAATGGTTTCTGCAATAACATTTACTAGTGTATATATCAAAATCCAACTTGACCACAACATTCCTTGGTAGCCAAAAAACTATCCTAATTGTCTGATTTGCTTAAAACTTTAAAATCCGTCGAGGCGCAACGGAACTTTCACAATTCAACTTTGGCATTAAATTAGCAATCATCATTACAACTTTTCAATCAAAAATAAACCATATGACCTTGTTATAAGACTTAAAGAGACAGCATTCAAAAGCTGGTTACATGAAATCCTTGTTTTGACAACTCATTATCGGCACGTCCCTAATTGGCTTGATCGTTCCCAAAGCTGATCGGACATGTTCGATTTTGTTCGTGTAAAATCGGATATACGACGTTACCAATTGCACTATTACATTTTTCAACTACCTACTATTAGTTTTAGTTATGTTGCAAAAATGCCACTCACTTCAATATTCCTGGGTTCGATTTCCAGCAAGGCACATTTAGAGTATTGCTATTTCTAATTTGTCTTTAACAACAACCGATGTGTCTATACATTTACGCAGTGACGCGTGTTCTTGCTTTGCTAGAGCTTTGGAGGTCCTGGTTTTGATCCCGCCATGAGAGATTAAGGACATTGTATTTTCTAATTTGTTTCAGTCTGAACTGATGCGAGATTTAAGTTTTAGCTAGTTAATACCCCATCAACAAAGGTAATACCAAAAAATTGCGTTCCGGTATGATGCTGTGCAGGAACTTTAAGAACGTACTTTTCGAATACGTATACGCAGAGACTGCCTCATTGTTTTAGTGGTTAGCATGTTCGACTACAGACATGAGGTCCTGGGTTCGAGTCCCGGGTCGGGCCAATTCAAAAATCAATATTGAGTTTTCGATTAAGATTTTCTCAATATTTGCCCGAAGTTGGGGAGTTGGTGGTGTGATCCACCCCCGTGCCGGAGAGCACGTTAAGCCGTCGGTCCTGCGCCTGATCTCTCTTCGGTCGTGTCGGATTGCCGTCACGTCGGACTATGAGAGTGAAGGAATAGAGAGTACACTTTGTGTACTATGCCTGCTAATTCGCAGTGGAGCAGCGTGGTGGGTCTATGCTCTGAAAAATCTTTCTCATATGAGTGAGGAGGCCTGTGCCCAGCAGTGGGACATTAGTGGGCTGCTACTTACTTACTTTACTTTTATATTTGCGAAAAAAATTACTGTGCCATTTGTTGAAAGCTCACATAAAAAGGTTAAAGGTTTCTGTCAATAACTTTTAGAGTTTAAAAATGTTTGTTCTAGAAGCCTAAGAAATCTTCATTTGTTTAATAAAATAGTCTTTCTTTTGTTATTGAATATAAAATACAATGCTCCGTATATTAAAGGATGAAACAAAAAATATTATATGTATTTCTTTGAACGTACATAAAGCAAATTCACACTTAACATGGAAACTTCTCTTCTGCTACTTAAAAATAGTGTATCATCAGGGTTTCACATCAAAAACTAAAGCTTCAACCCTGTATCGCATTTCTATAACAAAGTATGACGTCAATAAAAGGTATAGAAAATCTATAAAAGAATCAAACAAAACAGTAATTTCAATACCAAACAGTCTCACTTTTGTTATTGGAAATTATTTATGCAATAAGCGAAATAACCAACGCTGTATTAATCAATAACGTTAACAGGTGCTGTCTCAGCCTAATCAGAATTCCCTGAACAGTTCTGATTATTTTTCCCAGGGTCTGATGTTATATATCAAAAGGGTTTGCCATCCGGCATTAACGCAACTGACCGAATTGTTCGATGTTGTGTTTCAGATCACAGTAATTCATTTTGGTATTGCTGTTACTGATTAGTAACATATCTGTAAACATATAGACATGTGTCGCACACAGAATACTAATACAGTTTTAAGGTTTTGCTTAATAACGTTTTAATAAAATACCTATAGTTAGATAAAATTTTGTGTTTCATTTATGAGGTTTTTGGGAACGAAATCCATATTATGATTCATGTCAATTGTGGATTTGATTACTTGGTTGACTTTTGTTCATTCAATTTTGTAAAAGTTTAGATAGATCGATAAATACTTTATTGCACACACTCACTCAATGTTTAAGAAAAAACATGAAATCACAGGAAAACTTAAATAGTTGTTTAGGAAACATTGCATGCAAAGGCGGTCTTATTGCATAAACAATCTCTTAATAGGCAACCTTCCGGTATAGGAAACGGTTAGTGAATGAAAGCAGGCGGTGAGACAAAAATCAAGAAAAAATGACTGCATAAGATATACACATAAAAATACATTTAAAGAATAAAAAATTGTTTAAATAAATTTTCTAAAGCCAAGGCTCTTTGACATAATAAAGACATAGCATATCTTCTAAGCGTGTATTGTATATAGAAAACTATACTAATCATAAATAAATGTGTAAACTTACAATATTTTATAAAGAAAAGTAAATATTGTCATTAAGTATTCATTGTCATTCATGTTTGTTGTTATTTGCTAGACAATGAATTCATGACCGGTTCATTTAAATTTAAATTAAATTTATCTTTATTAAAAGGCACTTGTCCCAGTTTAAGTTTTGGTTCAGTTTAGATGCATTGTGGCTTAATTATTGCTTAAAATTGATAATCATGACAAAACCTCGCATCTTTTAGAAGCAACTCTGAGATATATGCAGCCTGCTAAACCGTATTGGAAAAAGTCTAAGCTTCCTCCTCTCTCTTATGAGAGACGAGGCTCTATCCAGCAATAATTAGTTAACACAGAAAATATAATCATAGAACTGTAAAAAAAATTTAATATATTTTTTATAGAATTAATAGAATCATCTCTATTCGGGAAAACGAAATTTAATTTTAGTTCGCTCATAAGGGTTTCTCACAAAATCCGATACGTGATATTTTCTGAATACCTACTTCAAATAAAATTGCCTCGTATCAACTTTTGCGATCATCTGTCGTAAAGTTTATCTCTTGAGGATGATCAGGGATCGAGGCGAGACGTGCCTGAGTTGTTAAAATAAATGGTTATGTCTGGCGCTGTTAGAGATGCATTTTTATGTTTTTATTACATTTTATATAATGCTGCATATAATTTATAAAATAAAAGAAGTAATATAAAAAAATGAGATCCCTTTCCTACGCCATCTGGCACAAACTTCTTAAACTCATTAAATAGAAAAAAGCTTTAAACCTCTTACGTGAGCTTTCAACAGATCGCTTTAAAATTAAATAATGAAAGTATTTGAAAAGAATATATTAAAAAAAGTCATCCATTGCAGATTTAAAAATAATACTTGAACTTGAGTGAATGGATTGTGAAGTATTTTATTAATGACTGAAAAATTTAAGTATAAGTAATGTGCTTGTGATTTGATGCTTTTTCTGTAAATAAAATGAAATACCATCGAAATTGTTTCGGTTTTTAAAATATATTGTTATAATTATCGTATAAAGAGTTAAGTGTTTTAATTATTAAAAACGCAGCTCAGAATAAAAAAAAACATAAAATTTATTTTGATGGTTACGTAATTTGATGCTTATAAAATTAATTTATATTGAAAATATCGTATAAATCCAATAAAGACACGTGCATTTTTATAAACAGTACAAAGGCATTTCACCTTTGCCACTGGAAAATATTAAATTGTAGCCAACCCTAATATCGCTCACAAAATTTATTGCGTTTTTAATCAAACGAGCAAAAAGCTTTATAATAAAAGCGTCAACAAAGGACTTGTTATAGAAAGTAATTTATTCAACAAGTGCAACAGAGCAGTATTATAATTACAAATAAAAAAAATATTGATAAACGTTTATAGACATGAGATTTATTATTATTCAGAATAATAAAGAAAAATACAATATTAAAATATGCTCATAAATACTCAACTTGCAACTTAAAAATTTGTCTGATAAACATTTTATTTTCTAAATTAAAAAAAAATAATACAAAATTACAAATAATTTGTTATGAACAAAAACAAGTGTTAACATCACAAGAAAAATGACTACTTTTTAATATATGTTACCAAGAGTTCTTAATGATAATAGAAAAAGGAGGAAATGAATAAAATTGTTAGTTATAATTACTATTATTGCGGATATCAAAGTGATTTAATAAGAGACTTTTCACTTAAGGACATCTAAAAACTTCGTAGCTGAATATATGCACCGTTCATTAAAATATTGTTTCTGACACACAAACATAATTCCTATTCACAATGTCACAGCATAATGCGTAGACTTCGAAGAAAAAAGTATCATAAAGTCAAATTGCTCACGTATACAGGTTATATAATATATATTATGTATAAGTATATTATATCCCGCAGCTATTCGGTGGTTTAACGCTCTTAAAATATTCTATAGTGTCATAAAAGCCTTGAGTAACGAGCCCCGGCGGGATCCATCCCTTATATTATTGGCTCTTCGTGTATTGAAATAGAATGGTGTCATGCAAAGCTCACCATTAAACTTGATCGTGTGTGCGTTAGAAATATTTGAAAAACGACTTATTTTCAAGAAAATTAAAAGTGCGTGCGTACAAAGTAGACATGTCTGAAGTAAAACTTCTTGGGCAAACTGATTTTTAAGTCTTGTTTATATTTATACAAATCTAAAACTTTAGATTTCCTAGCCTTAGAGGAAGGGACAAAAGAAAATACGTTACGAATTTAAGGAATTTAATTGTCATTGCAATATTTAAAGTTTAGAAAATTAATACAAGTAAGTTATTTGAAATCTCAAGTGTCGAATTGTAAATAAAAATGCCACGTGTTTTTGTCAATATTAGAAATTATTATTTAAATTTTGTTTTTGAATTTAAAATTAAGAAAAGTGAATTTATGAAATATTTTTATTTTATATTATATGAAAACAGTATATTAAATTATTAAATGACGAGTGGAAAATTAGTTTTATGGCAATTATTAAAAGTTACAAATAACATTTTGCCACATGTTATTTGTAAATATTAAAACATCTTCGTGACGCTAATCACGCGTTCAACCGTAAATATTTTACATCTTAAACTATGTATGTTAAACTGTCGGGACGACAACGTAGGCTGCCCAAACTTCTCAAAATTATACTTGTCAACAAAAACTTTTATGTACTTTTTATATTAGGGAGTATGATAAGCAATAGTCGGTAGTGACTGGTCACCCTCGAGACCGTAGATTGATAATACAAGAAATCGTTGATATCGAATTCGCTGACGAATACTGCGAATCTTAATATAAATTCTTTGAAGAAGTTATTGAATACCTTTTATTAATTACAGAAATTTCACTACCCGCCCACAATTGTTTAGACAACCAACAAGTTTACATTAGATTACAACCCATTTCCATGAAACACAGCCATCTGTCACGCCGTAAACCAATATTCGCTCGCAATCAGTGAACTCAAACGAGCAAACACGTAAGCAAACATGACGTAATCGATAATTTAAAATTGGATTTACCGCAACGTCGTTGACCGGATCGCAATTTCGATTACAGTGATTCAATTTAATGACTGATATTTTGGCACGCTATCCTGCGATGAAAAGTGGCCTATATTAAATACATGGCTGTACATTACCCTCGTATTATGCTGATATTAGACAGAATTTGATCAGATTATAATGTTTAACCACTGTTTGGACCATCATACGGTACCCCGTAACTTTCATTTCGAATAATTCTATTTGATATAGACAGAGTCTTTCAGAGTCTAAAATGGAAGCGCGCTGACCTGATTAGGGATAATTTATCTCTTATAGTAGCTCTCTGTCGATATTTGATATATTTACAAGGTAATGCTTCGAAAAAATCGATCGAAAGAGACAAACAAATTTTTAACATTAATTTGTATTCTGAAAAAGCACGGAAAACCTACTGAGTCGAAATAAATGCGGTCGTCATTCTTTGAAAGCCTTTACCCTTTTTTTATCGTGAGTAGATAAGCGCTTGTCTGTGATCGCATCCGATGGGAAATAAATATTGCAAGGCTGTAGGTACCTGTCAATTGGATACACAAGATCTCTACACTGGACAGTCTAAGGAATGTTGTAATAGTTGCTTGATCCATTGATATATAGTTTTTTAAGTATGCCTAGTTAAAACCGCGGTACAATAAATGGAGATTCCTTAAAGCGTTTCTTTATAAAGCTTAGTAACAAATAGCCTTTAAAAACCAAAGCGCAAGCCTCCACATTTAAAAAGAATTTTGATCTTAGACTATATTACTTTGCTACTCCATATTCTGTCGAGGCAGACAAGTTTTATCCTAGACTTGCATCCAGGAACATGAGATTTTCTTACGGTATTCAAAAGAATAATATCAAATTTTAACTAAAATTTGGAGACAATAAGCTTTAAAAAAAAAACTATATAAAATCTAAGTCTCCTGGTATTTTCACCATTTGTCTCACTGCTAAGCCGTCATGATTGTACTGATGGCTGGATTCTAAAAAGCTAGCAATTTAAAATTTACGCAGTTAAAACCGCAGTGACACAAACATAAATTGCATTCCAGATTTTTGTTGTCAGCAATAATAATATTTATCCTCCCCTAAAGCCGGATTTTAATAATCGGGATATATTTAATGAACATGCAGCTTTATTTTATTTGCAAATACTTAAATATAATTAATGAAAAGATACTGTGTATATTTAATTAAAGAGTGTCGTGTCGTTTTCAGGATTTATTTTACCCATCATACGAGTATAATCACTAACCATTTGTATTTTTATCCCTGGAGCTCAATATTTCTAGTGATATTATCGAATGGACTTCTTGGTAAACAAAATAATGAAATCTGTAGAAAGGTATTCTTGTCTTCTGTTAGTAACAATTACGGATTAGGCGGTTAACCTAATATAGAGCAGCTCTACATACTTCCCCAAGGGCAGTAGTATAACAACTTCTAAATTTGGATATATACTGAAAATTTCTGATTAGAATGATTCCAGAAAGATAAATGATTCCAAGATCTTTAGCCGGTGACCCCTAGATTTATGAAATTAATAGAATTTTGTATAATTTGAAGCTGGGTTATATTACGGCATACATCTTTGCCAAGAAATCAGTAATGAGACGTACTTCTAGCCCAAACTTTTCCTATCAATAAAATACTGTATCTAGATTGCGTTCCAACTTTAGGCAACCTTATTCCATATTCATGAGCCCTGAGATTATACAGAACCTAGGTGACGCTGAGATATTGTTAATTAAAAGTGCAAAATTAACTTTGTTTACAACAATGCAATATTGGAGCGCGACAAGTGCTACTTTTCAAGTCGAGGTCGTAAAGTTATAACCATGTTTAAATATCACAGTGTGAGAGAAATAATTATACTAAAATAAAATAGAATATTTCTTTAGGTGTGGTTTATGTTAAAATATTTGCAATTTGCGGATTTCTGTGAAGAAGTAGAGGTAAGTTAGGTCATCGGTAGGCCAATTTTAGGAATTGCTTGCTCCCAGTCTTAGTGTGGACTCCTGAGTGAATTACATTTATTTATTATTATTTTTATTTATTATNGTATATGGAAGCAAAAACTTTTCACCATCTCCATTTGCTTTAAGGTGAGTCATAGATAAGCACCAATCTGTACAATCTAATGAAATGAATCTATTTTCTTGCGAGATTAGTTACTTCATCAAGTTGAAAAATCATTAAGAATTCTCTGCGCTGAAAAAAAAGTAAATATTAACAAAATTCTTTGGTTTAGTCGTTATCGTTTTGATTGATCATTCTTTAATAAATTTTTTAGTGTAAAATGACTTTGATAAGGTAGCGACCTATTATAGAGCAATTGGTGTTTATCGCCGTATTCAATGTCCCTGAAATGTCTCAATCTCCATTCTCAATGTCCATTTTAATTTTTTAATCTATAAGCTTAAACCAAACAGAAAAATTGTGATTAGGAAAAACAAATATATTCTTCTTTAAAAAGCCACTTTTTCTAACAATATTATACTTATCAATATCTACGTGTAAGTGCCGAATACACGTTACACAAATCGTCTATTCGATCTGCGCCCCTAGGGTATACTTAGTCTTTCCATTTCATTGTTCATATTGCTCTCGTGTTTATAGAGTATTTTTTCAATAAGAACAAAACCAGCTGAAATTATTTTTGTATTGTCAATACATACAAAATTTATTTTGAGCTTGTTTTTCTGCGGCCTTTTTTGATTGGGGTTGATTGAAGTTCTCTTTTCACATATTTTGTTTTTTCACGTAATCATTTTTTTACTTACGCGAATTAACTTAAAAATTAAAATAATATCTAAGATACTTCAAAACCAATATGTGAAAAATGATAAACCATATTTTCCACTAAAAGATAAGTGAAATTAAAAATGTTCTTAAATAAAATATGTCGTCTATGTTAAGACTGTATTTAAATCGAAATTTTCTTTTGCTTCAAACGTACGTTGTACATCCTATGTAAAACTGTTTATAATATTTAATTTCCGTCCCTTTATTTGCCTAGGATGTCAGAGACTTTATTTTTCTGTTATCTAATTACAATGTAGTACTACTATTTTCGTCCATTTAATTAAAATCTAGGACAACGATGCCAATTATGATTTTATCTATATATATACATACGTTTTTTAGTAGAGATATAATCGCTGGAGCACGACACCTGCTTACCACTAGCTAAACGCATTAGCATGGCTAAACTAACTTCCTTGTAATAGCCGTGTCTCAGTTGTGTAAACATAATTGTACTAAATCAATAACAGTGTTTGACTGTGGTAGTATCGTTTCAAGTGACGCACTCTGCATACGTGTATTATTCGATTATCGTATTTAGGTAATGAAACCGGGAATTGCTGCATTGATACAAATTCATGCGTACCCTTAAACACAATGTACTTATCGAACAATATCAGTCCATGGCTAAGGTCTAGGACACTTCATATCAATTTTGTATAGGATATTATTGTTTTAATTTTAAACTATCGTCCCTAACATCCTTACCATTGTCAACATCATTCACTATATATCCACTGTAGAATTCTTTCACTGTGAATTCCAATCGCATAAATTATATTGTAGCATTTACACGAAAACGTGTTGTGGGTTTAACAAATAATATCTTTTTATATATCGCACTTTTTGCTAATAGGGCAGTAACTAGCCACGGCAGAAGCCTCCCTCCCAGAAATCCAGGTCTGTACAAATTATAATTTCTTAAACTTCCCTTCCGGGAATGAAATCCAGGGGCTCTGTTAGGAAAGCGAGTGCTTGAATCATTGCGCCAGTGAGACAGTCGAGTTACAGGTAAAAAGTTACAGTTCTGAATTAAAAAATGAAAAGTACTACTAACATTTTGCAAGGAAAAAAATGAGAGTAATAATAAAACCTAATGTCACACGAGTCTTGTTAACACCGCGATTAATTTATCTCAATCGTGATGAGCTTTGTTCTACCAATTCTTGCCTCCGGTTATAACGGATGCATATCATAATGGACAAATTAACTACTGCATAAGGACAGTGTCACAGTCTTTTCCTATTCAATTTTCAATACTATGCTTCGATGCATAGGATAAAAAAGGATTTTATTCGCTTCACTTCCTAAAATGTTGTTTAACTTATATGAATCAAAATTAAGACGGAATAGTAGGCACAAAAACAAAAAGCCGTAATGGCCTAGTGGCGAGATACGCGGATTCTCGTTTGGGGAATAGCGGGAATCCCGGCAGGCACCGTTAATTTTCTCTTTATGAAATGAAACTTACGTGTTTGTCTTTTCAATCCATCATTGTCCTTTTCGGTGAAGGTAACCTGCATATCCTGGGAGTATTTCTGGGGTAAGTGTAACCTGCCAAGCCGCAGTAGATCAATGTTTTGGGTTTTTGCTCTAAAACCCTATCTTGTATAAGTGAGGAGTCACGTGCCCGTCTGTGGAATGCTAATAGGTTGCTTCTTACCTCTTTACCATTAATAAGTACGACCTGTAAAGGCCACAAAGTTGCAGCTTTTAAGCCAAAGCAATTAATTGAAAAGGGATTTTTAGTTAGTCCTGCTAGTGTACTTGCGTTTGCGCTTAAACTTGTATGCTATGCCTACCAACTCGCAGTGGAGTAGCGTGGTGGGTCTATGCTCTAAGAATACTTTCTCCAATAAGTGAGGACGCCTGTACCGAGAGACGTTAATGGACTGCTACCTGTTCTTTACCTAAACGTGCAACTGCTTTTAATTGTTTTACTTTAGAAAAGATTTTCTGAATTTTTTTGTTACTACTGGTACATGTACAGTTTATTCTTTTACTATAACTGTACTTACAGGGACTAAATATTTTATATAAAGTGTATCAATCATATAAAATGTAAGACAATAAGATTTATTGTTAAATAAACCTCAAATGGTCCGCGGTGTGGCCGCGGCCTTACCGGGAATCCGCTTAACGAGATAATATCGTTGATTACTCAGTTAAAAAGAGCCTTATTGAATAACGCCCGTGTTAATTGCATTTTCACTTTGTCGTTATTGTATGGGCATGTCTTTTTAAAGAATAGTTTTACTGTTAAAGTTTTTATATAAATAACGATATATAATTATGACACGATAAATTGTCAACTCTGTTTCAATGGTTTTTTAGTCTGTATATACCCACCTACATATATATATACCTACCTACATAGTTTTCAACGCCCGATAACACTTTGCTGTGCCTCAATATGATCGTATTTATACAGAAGTACAACATAAGGAAACGCAATACGTTTATATAAATCTCGCAGTAAAAAGTAGCATAAGTTATAACGTAACATACGAGTATGCTACTTTTTAAATGGGATTTTCCCATTTAAAAAGTGTGCTAGTGAATATTTATTTATTGTATATATCTAAAGATATAGAGTGGCATGAATACTGCTCCTTCATAGATCTTTATTATATATTATTTATTGTACATAGTGTAAGAAAGATCACAGATGCTACACAACTGTCTAAGGCAACACAGTATAGTTCGCGAAGGCGGTCTTATCGCTTATGTCTCTCATAGACTACATTTGGTGAGATACATACATTTGTTTTACATTATAATACACCACTAAAATAATCTTTAAACCTAGAAAAAGCTGTACCATACGATACAAAAGTGCTATATAGGCCTTCTTGGATAGAGAATATTTGAATCTGATAAGTAATAAACAATGTAAAGCTATTAAAATTGTTTGTTGGCCTATTTAAAGAATTTTGAAATAACCTTCCTTAGAATTAGTTACTGGTTCGGATTTTTAATAAAATAGTGTTGTTTGCCATCCCTTACAAAACATTTGTTTATGCGCCACGATGACCCAGAAAACGAAACTTTGTAAACGTCAATTTGGGCCACGAGGAAGCCTTATTGTGAAGACTTGACATAGAATACACGGTTCAGTAAAACCGGTAATTTTTAGATTTTTCATATAAATTTCAAACAAATCTTACAACAAAAATAATCCAAAATAGTGATTCAAAAGCTATGAAACCCAAACGGTATCAAAAAGACAGAAACGCTTTTATTTATGTATCTATCAAAGGAGACAGGAAACTAGAGGATCTGTTAATATCTTCGTTTTCTTAGAACAAGCACAGTGACAAAGTTAATATATTATAAATTTATTGCAAATATTTAAAATATAGAAGACAGGTAGCAAATATATGAATGATTAACTTGCATTTTAGACGTTGCATGGTTGCATTTATCAATCTAGGTCTTTTTTTAAAATTACATGGCTATTAAAATATGGTGTTTATATCATTACTACAAACCGTAGTACATTGATCATTAATTTATCTTTGAAATAGTATCTTACAAAGTTATGATTTTATGCTTGGGTGATACGTAGAGGCCTTCAATAGATAGATATATGTTTATAATCTTTACAAGTGTATTTATCTTTCTTCTTTAATCATACTTTTACAAAATGCATATTTTAATGTTGAAAATTATGTAAGCGATAAAAATGTTTCAAATAGAATCCAGTTCCTCAGAGTAACCGATGAGTTTTCTCCTGGTTTCTTGACATCTGATTCATCTTAATCCGAACAACCGGTGGTAGATTTGTTACCAACGGATAGACTACTGGCAAATCAAGTGTTTTTGAGCCTACTACTACTACTACTACTAGCTAGTAGTTCATTGAAGGTGGACGTCACGATTTACAGTCAAATTTCTTATAACTTATTAAATTAAGTTAATTTCATGTTACACAGCTTTGGTAAGCATACAAAAGAAAATTCGAAGAAATTTTTTTATAATTCTAATATGAATAATATTAAATTACTTCTAAATAACGGTAAATAAAATGATCATTCGCCTAAAAGGAAAACTCCTGGGAACTTTTTACTTAACTAGAAATCTAAAATGTTATTCCCTTTCATCTTATTCGGTGCTCGAATAAAGATTCTACATTTGTAATTGTGTTTTTGAAATAAAAAACAGAAGTATTATTTTGTCAAAAGCTACATGATGGGATTTACATTATACTTTTGGTATCTAAAAGCATATAACGTACATATTAATGCGTGTAGTTCGTGATTCCGTGGGAATATGCAAAAACTCGTTTTAGTGTGTGCGTCTACGTTGCGAATGGAAGATGTATGCCGAATTTCAAGTCGTTTTTCACTTATATATACCGGCTCAGTGGGCATATGAGGAGACCCGTACATAGTGAGCTTCTGCATCGCTTTAGAACTTGAATATGTGTCTCTGTCTTGTAGAAATTTAGGAAAACACTTCCTAATTTTAATCTACATTGCGAAAGAAACATGTCACACACAATGTGAAGTCAATGAGACTCATAGTTTTTATTGCTGACAGTTTAGCGCTTGACTTTGATCTCAACTTATTGTAAGTGATGATACAGTTTAAGATGGAAGCGCGCTAATCTGGTAAGAAGAGATATACTACCTACGGTTTCTACACAGCATCGTACCGGAACACAAATCTCTTTGTTTTGCCGGCACGTCTTTGCTGGTAGGATGGTAACTAGCCAGTGCCGCAGCCTCCCACTAAATATTTGTTTCCGTATCAAAAATTGCAATAAAAACTAATGAAACAGAAGTTTTAGAATCGCTTACTAATTTGCAGGTTAAGTAATATTATTCTTATATTCTTCATTATTATATTACATACTATGAATGACTTAAAACGATACTAACCTTGATACATACTAAGAACTGTCACTATGCGAATATTACTTCATTCTACTGTGCTACCTTTCTTATAACAAACGCCCCACTCAAAAATAATAAGTCCACCAATCACAGTCGTCGTAAAAACAACGACTAACCCGAGTTTAATAAATTTGAGAATTTCCGGAACAGCGTTAAACCGGATGTAGTGAGTGTACGTTTCACTGATATAATTACAAAGACCTCAGCATATTAAACTAATATAGCAATTTAATAGCAATCCATAAATAATGATCGCTAACTTAAGTAAACACCTTTTGTTAAAGTTCCAATAGATATCCATAAATACACTATATAAATACTAATAAATGTAATATAATGTACACTGACTAATGTATTACGTTGGCTGTACTTAATTTTATACGTTAGTCTAGATATGTATACATTATAGGTGGTGTTTGACTAAAAGGTTAATGACTCTAACCTTATTTTAATCCCCTAGGATCCTTTGGACGGTTACATTTAATTCTAGGTGCAGATAACATGACGTCACGTAATCCCACCACCCAACCACTAACCACTTACGCTACTCTTTAATGGCAAATGATGTTAAACTTAAAATTATATCCCATAGAGCTCTAATTAGTGTGAAGCCGGGGAATATAGAATGGCAGCCAGTAACGTAATAAATTTGTGTTAGGATTAATTGAGGATTAAACTGTAATAGAAAATTATTTTGCCAATTTGCTCTTACTAAGGTAGTTTAATATTATAGGGTTATAGAAGTAGATGGAAACTTGAGGGTAATGTGTATTAATTTCTACAATAAAACTTTATTTTGAGGTACCTAAAAGTTGTGATAAATGTATGAAATAATTTATAACCTCAGTATTTTTCGGCTAGAGATATTTCTTTAAAAAACTACAATTATACTTTGTTGCTAAACTGATTGACTTGAGCGGCAATATCCTAAGGTTTTGTTAAAGAAATATTTTGCCAGTTACTACGTATTTGCTTTCCAGCAACGATATATTACTAGCCGAGTAGCGTTAGTACTCGTTCACGTGGAAATATGAGAAAATCGGTTATTCTGTTCGAACAGGCCGTACTTGCAAATCGGTCCAGCCGCTTATGATGACTTCAGTCAACATACGCACGTGCAGAAGAATTATATTTATATAATATTCGTGTGTCATAGATTTCTCTTTAATATGCATATAATATTTGACCAATTTTCATTCAAAATTAGTTGATAAAGTTTTATCACATTCAGACATAAGTGATACATAAAATAGGAATAAAAAAATCATTGATTTTAATCATTTTTACTTATAAGGCAACCGGAAGATTTTTTTAGATAGTTATAATGATACGTACTATTGATTACTCTGATTTCGTGGCAATACTGGAAGACCCGTACCTGGTGACTGTCTACGTTGTTAAATTATAATGCAACCGCCACTATATTTGGAGATCTTGTGATAAGTGAGTAAGTATAAACCAAATTCGCATTATTGCCTTTCTGAAGTTGCATGGTTTGTAAGTCATAGGAAAACCATTCTGTTTTTGTAATGTATGTTTATTAAATTATAGAGCGGATATTATAAACACCGGATAAGAGTGAGAGAATACACTTTATTGTACAACACAAATAATACATGAAATAGATACAATACCTTAATCATGTAAAGGTGAAATAAGGTATTTTAAAATCAAATCAATAGATCGACGATTTATCCTAAAAGTACGAAAGATATAAAAGTTACAACCAAATTAGGCGAAATATAACTTGTTTAACGCCCTTACATTTTTCAGGGCGAATTTTCTGTGAGGCAAGATTACGCAAATTTTCGAAGTAATTAATCTACTCTCTAATTGGCAGAATATCCGATTTAAGGATAAGCTTGATTTTACCCTTTCGAGAACAGAATTCGTGCTCTCAGTTTTGAAAGATTCTATTTCGTGCATTAACATTGACATTGCTTAAATCTATTGATGATTACGAATTAACTTCTTCAAATTACATTATATACTTCGCTTAAAAAATTATAACAATTTTATACGATTTTCATGTCTAAGGACAAAAATGGTCTCATCGAAAACATAAAAAATTTGGGATATTTTTATTTATGCCTTTCAAAATTTATCGCTGCTAGAAAGCGAACACGTATCAAGTAGTTTATATATGTATTTTAGTTTCATATATTGCATTTTAATTTAGAATTCATGTCGTGTAAGTAGGTAAGTAGCAGCTCATTAACGTCCTGCTGCTGGGCACAGGCCTCCTCACTCCGAGGAGCGAGAGTTTTTAGAGCATAGACCCACCACGCTGCTCCACTGCAGATTGGCAGGCATAGTACACAAGTGCACTCTCTTTTCCTTCGCTCTCACAGTCCGATGTGACGGTAATTTGACACGACCGGAGAGAGATTAGGCGCAGGGCCGACGGCTTAACGTGCTCTCCGAGGCACGGGGGTGGATTACATCGCCAATTTCCCAACTTCGGGCAAATATTGAGAAAGTCTTAATAGGTAACTCAGTATTGATTTTCGAATTAATCCGACCCGGGACTCGAATCCAGGACCTCATGTCTGTAGTCGAACATGCTAATCACTAGACCAATGAGGCAGTTTATGTCGTGTGTGTATTTATAATTCTTACTATCTACTTTTACACTGCATTCAAGGTTGTCTGGAAGAAATCGTGGCCGATTCTCCGACACTTAAAAAAAAATAACCCGCAAAATATTGTTTTAACAAAATTTTAAGATATAAATATATAAAGAAAGTATATTTAGTTTAAAAAAATAATAACAGTTATCGATAAATACGAAAGTTTTTCTTTTCTAATTTTTAAAAGTTTTTCTTTTCTGATGAACAATTTTGGATTTGCGGGTTATTGAGTCTTAGCTTTCATACGTCGATATAATAAAGTAGCTCAGGCGATAGTCAAACCAAAGTTGAAGACAGACACTTTACTTCAGCATGACGACATGCAATAGTCAGACGAAAACTTGCTTTAAAATAGTTATCGCCTTAAGATTAACTAACAGTATTCATTTTAAGATATACCGCTGTGGCATATTTCTCCCGTAGATTATTATAACTGCCTCATTGGTCTAGTGGTTAGCATGTTCGACTACAGACATGAGGTCCTGGGTTCGAGTCCCGGGTCGGGCCAACTAGAAATAGATATTAAGTTTTCTATTAAGATTTTCTCAATATTTGCCCGAAGTTGGGAAGTTGGCAGTGTGATCCACACCCGTGCCTTGGAGACCACGTTAAGCCGTCGGTCCTGCGCCTGGTCTCTCTCCAGTCGTGTCGGATTGCCGTCACGTCGGACTACGAGAGTGAATGAATAGAGAGTACACTTGTGTACTATGCCTGCCAATCCGCAGTGAAGCAGCGTGGTGGGTCTATGCTCTAAAAACCCTCTCTCGTATGAGTGAGGAGGCCTGTGCCCAGCAGTGGGACGTTAATGGGCTGCTACTTACTCACTTTATTACTATTATAACCTGTTGAATGTCATTACTGCTGTGAAAGTCAAGATCAAAAATCGTAAACACATCTAAATATAAATTGTCGGTTACTTGTGAACTTGAACACATGCTCGGCAAATGGGCAGCCATTTTTTATTAGGTTCCAGGTCGTTGAACTTTGCTTTAACGAGGTAAAATTTTGAGGTAGTATTTTATAATGATTAAGCTAACATAATTTAATTATATAATGTAAAGTTTAATGTAATACAATTTGTATGCTTTAATACCTGTGAGTGTATAATAAGAACTTAGACCAATACCCTAGGAAAAAAATTAGAGATTATACTTTAAGTTTTTAATCAAACAATGAAAAGTTTTTAGTACTCTTTTTCTATTATATTCGACGTTATAAAATTAGTCTATTATCTGTTATAAAGGATGCATTATATCATATTAATGGTTACACTCATTCATAGATATACTTCAAGTAAGTCAATTCACAAGCATAAACTAGTATCCAATAACTCACAATACGTTTATCTCTACGTTATAAGTCTGTTAATTTTTGTTTTCTCAATGGTTATAAATCATAACATACACATAATACCAGTGGAATTCAATTGACGGTCATCTGAGATTCAAATTGTAAAATTACACGACAAAAGCAGCAACGGAATCGATTACAAGTTGTATACATATAAAACTAACGGCGTAGGCGCACTATCTATTAATCAAGCTCGTTAGTTCACAATACATGTAACCAAAACGTTAACAGCGCTATAAGAGGTTTCCAAATACAACTAAAGTTTGAATTAAACCGAACATTAAAGTTTATTACATTTATTGTAGAAGCAAGCCCCGATAAATCAACGCGTCTTCGTGGTGTCCACAATGGCCGCGTAAATAGGTTTGCCATTCAAACCGGAATCTGTAGACAAGTCCTATTCTGAACAAAATTATATGACTTCGCGTAGTATAGATTAAAGCTTACGTTTTGTGATGTGAATCGCGAGGCAAAAACAGCGAAAACCCGTTCTCATTAAGCTTCTACGTTACCAAAAGAATAGGTTTGTCAAATTTTAAGTCAGTTGGGTGAAGAGTTTGGAAGTTATCGCAATGATTGTTTTATCGCTTATATATCCCGATGCTGTGTATCGGGAAACCCGTTCCTTGTGAGCATGTACGTCGCCAAAAGAATACGGATGTCGACTTGCAAATTAATTGGGTAAAGAGTTTCGCAGTTATTGCTGTAAGTGATTGTTTTTCGCTTATATATCTCGATGCCGTGGAAATACTGGCAAACCCGTTCTTATTGAGCCTCAACGTTACGACATGAGTAAGAATACCAAATTTTATGTTAATCAGACTAAGGGTGTCAAAGGTTTCGTAACAAATGAGTGAATATCTTCACATTTTTAAACATGAAGTCGCTCCCGCTGTCTATTCGCTTAGATTTTATAAATGATTAAACGGATTTTAATGCAGATTTCAGGAATAGATAGAAAAATATACGTTATAGTACAAAAATTGACAAATTCAGTGTCTTGCTGATTAGGGGCTATTCCTCCAATCACTCCTTTATAAAATTCAATGTAGACGGCAAAACCATTCAACGCATTCTACTAAAAACAATACGCAAAAGCGACTAGGAATGTACTAACAGTTAATCACTCCACTTTACCTGGTGATGTTTTTGTTATATTGTTGAGAAATAAGACGTTGTTATATATATTTTAAAGTGAAGGAGAAATTGTCCATATTGCGAGTACTACACTATCAATTTTTGATCTCTGTTTTAATTGATTGAACTCCAAATCACACAGAAACAAATAATTTGTAATAAATATATCTAGAGGGTTGCCGGTACTCGCTGGATCCAGGTGGCGCAAGATCGGACCTTGTGGACATCATTAGGTGAAACTTGTGTCCAGCAGTGGGCGTACATCGGTTGAAGCGACGACGACGATATCTAGCATTTACTCATTATGAAATATTTAATATTTAGATATGAAACTTGGCATAGACAGATCCTAAACATTTTTTTATATGTGATTAGTTTTCATATAATCGTATATGATACAGATTATTCTATCATCTACACAACATTGTTTACGTCTCTCATCAATACGCGTGTCTAATTAAACACACTAAAACTACACACACAAAATTGTGTACTTTCAATAAGCAAATTAGAAAATTAGCTACAAATTAATGTATAGCAGAACTGTATGTTATCTATTTCAAAAAATCGTAGGCCGTAGTTTTGCCGCTTTGTCCTCGTTCAAATTTCTTATGAATGGCGTACCTACGTGTACGCGCGCTCAAATGTGTTCAAATGATGCAATTCTACAAAAGTGTTGTTTATTACAAACAGCTTTTACGACACGGGTTGCTTGGTGAGAGCGGAAAATTGTTCGCCATGACTCACGAAGGCTTTGTTTAAGGAGAAGTGTCAGGAGCCCCACCTCATACAAATTTGAGGTTTAACAAATGGAATGTATCCTTAGCGCTTCCATAAATAAATTATTGCGATCTCTTTTTCGGGATAATATACAAATTTTCGCTTAATAGTTTTATTTTTACCGCGACAGCTTCCCCTGCTTTCTATTAGATTATATATGTCGGAGAACAAGAAAGAACGGAGAAGCATAAAGCACAGGGGCGTAGGGTTCTCCGCCGACATCGTTATTATTTGGATCCATTATGTTGGTGCAATCAAACACTTTATTAATTAACTCTGATTATAATGTTCAATCACTTAATGTTCTCGATATCAATTTACACTCTCTCAACTTATTACTAATAGCTAGGAACGCGACAGTTTCAATAGTCGACCACTCCGGCCGACCGCCACTCGAGAACTACCGAGAGACGCGCCGGACTGCCACTTATTGACTCGGCCCCCACGCCGATACACAGATGGTGCCAGCGTTCCACAGACTATTACACACGGACCAGCGATCCACAGACTCTTGCGCTCCGACTTATAAATATAAGTAAATAGCAGCCCATTAACGTCCCACTGCAAGGCACAGGTCTCCTCTATAAGAGGGAGGGGTTTTAGAGCATAAACACACCACGTTGCTCTACTGCGCGTTGGCAGGCATAACCGTAGTACACAATTGCACTCTCTATTCCTTCACTCTCATAGACCGGGCAGAGATCAGGCGCAAAAACGACGTCTTAACGTACTCACCAAGGCACAGGAGTGGAGCACACCGTCAATTTCTCAATTTGGGCCAAATATTGAGGATATCTTAATAGAAAATTAAATATCGATTTTTGAATTGGCTCAATCCGGGGCTCGAACCCTCATGTCTGTAATCGAACATGCTAACCACTAGACCAATGAGACAGTCCATTTTATATATACTTATCCATAATTTCAAACACAAGTAAAGACCAACCTTAATATGTTTGCTTATATAACGTGTTGGTTTCTAATATTTATTTTTATCGATCCCGTTCGTATTATGTTTAGTTGATTTGATCGAGAAGTCGGGTTCTACTAAAGGTTCATGCGTTTATTGACAATTAGCTTTTTAACCAATAAAGAAATATAGAAGATTGCGATGCTCGTGGGTCCTACGACAGGTCTCTTTAAAAAGTACCTGTATTCTTCTCTTATATTTGAACACTATATCGTTATTGTCGATCGCTGAACTCTACGCCGTGACGTAAATGCGATCAAAATAATCTATATTTTAGTTTCAATTATTCAAAATAAACTTTTTAAAATGATAAAATAGTAGTGTATAGTAAATAAACTGTAATCGTATTAAAAACGTCACGTTTGAACGTTGATTCAAAAATGGGGAAGACTTTCGCAATTTAATATATCCAAATATTAAAAAATCACGCATCCTGGAAAAGAGTTAAGCCCGATAACCCCATCAAAGGGAATATTGTGGTAAAATGTGTACCGAATCTTTTAAAGGTTTTAATTACAGTAAGTGAGGACCCTTGGTTCCCGACATCAATCTGCTTAATGCGAGGAGATACCTGGGAAACAAAACGAGACGAACATTTTTCCGCGTCATTCAACACGGTCGAATTCTGCGAAACCACCCGTGAAGGCATTGCAATACTCGCCGTACACTCGATACTTTTTAGTTGTGGAATATTCATTAGCAAGATTGTCAATATGTCAAATACCTATTGAATCTAGACGCGTGAACTCACTTTAGAAATTGTCAAAGGATATAGGCGAAGCCGAGATCAAGCTTTTGTGAAATAGATTCAATGTTTTGAGAGTACTGAAGTTTAATAACGATTCGAACCACTAAATATTATTTACACAAATAATTTTGCATGCAATAGCTTAAAAATTGTAGGATATAACTTTTAAATCAAACTTCGGTTCACTAATGTATGTATATAATTGCATAATAATGATTAAACAAATACTGTACCCCTTATCTGCATTAAATTCTGTATAATTGCTTTATAGCTTTGTTTAGTTTTTGTTAAAGTGAAACTTCTTTAGGCGAAAATTTTTAAGGATGAAACGCGTGATTAGCTTCACGAAGATGTGCAGCGTTTTTTACGCTAATTCATTTGAAGGTTAGGTAGTTTTAATATTTACAAATAACGTGTGGTATTTTATTTTACCACTCGTCATTTACTATTTTCATAAATTGTTTTTGAATCTAAATCTTAAATTCAAAAACAAAATCTAATTAATAATTTGAAATATGGACAAAAACCACTTGGCATTTTTATGTACAATTTGTCATTTGAGATTTATTAATATTAATTTTTGACGCTTTCAATATTTTAATGACAATTAAGTCCATGAAATTCCTGACATATCTTCCCTCCCTCTATGTCCAAGTAATTGCTATAAGATCATAAATTTATATACGGCAACGTAGTTTTTTATATAATGTTACTAAATATAACTGTTGTACCTTACAGCCGTACATTATAAATGGTAACAAAATGTAAGGACAAACAAATAATTATTTACTCTTGCATTCACCTAAACCGCTCGGAAATGACGACATACGCTCAAATTTCTTGTATGATATAGTAACAGCCTTCCAAGCGTTATTCACGTTGGCTCATTTCACTTGTTAATTTTTTCCATGGGCTTGTTGTCTATATTTGATAAATGTAAATGCATGAGACTTCAGTATAACCTTCCGAAATGTAACGAAGATGAGGAAGCGGCTCCGTACATTTAGGATCGCTAATTGCGTTTTCTGACGGCACTTTGTGCAAGCTTATGATTAAAGAGGCGGCATGTCTCTACGGAGGTGCCTCTAAAAATAAATTCAAAGAGGTGAATATTTAAATAGGGCGGTCAATGCGCCCTCACGCGCTCTTAAGACATCACCCACTGTATTTAAGTAGTACCTTACAACACTTTAACCTTGTGGAATTAAGCAGACTTTTTGAAATGGCTGGATAAATTTTAAATTGGATTAAGCCCCGGGCTGGTCGTGACGCCGCAAAGAATATGAGCGATGACTTCGATATAACTCTCGGTAAAACACGACCAGTATAACTTGGCATCCGTTATCTTGTACTTCCCTAACAAAGCGATGTAGTAAAATGGCCCTTTCTATTATACCACACAATCATTATGGAATTAAAGCAATCTCTATGTTCCGGTTGTGATATAATTGAGCCTTTATGTGAATGTACAAAGTGCCGTTACGCATAGTGATGCAATGCTTGTAACGGTATGCGCGTTGCTCGGCGGATTTCCTGGATTCGATTCCCAGGTACCTTTGGAATGTTTAGACGTATTTGATACCTGTTTTTGCGACGATTTTGTACAAATGCAATGTGTATTAAATTTCTCTTTGTGTAAGCGGACGGTATTACTTTTCGAACATGTTTCGAACTATATGACATTCAGCTTCTTTAAAAGTCGTTTGAAGACTCATTATCTCTCATCATTACTCAGAGAATCATGCATAATATGCATTAATATGTTTTTATATTTATATATCTGTTATATATATTAATTAAGTATATCTTCAAGTCCTAGTCTGTAAGGCTGCCTGTAAGAGAGACCGCCATTGCACATTAATGTTAAGAAATATTTATTGTATAATATTTTATATTTCATTTTATGCAATAAACTATTTTTGTATTGCATTGTATGTTTAAACATACACTGTTTGCAGGCAATCGCTATATTACTATAACAATTAATTTAACATGAAATTTTGTTATTTAAGAATGCTATTCGTTAAGTAAATGAGATTGTCATCAAAAGTGTCTGAAGAAAATAAGTCGATTGAGTATATTCTGGGTTCTCCACAGAAACAGTGTGCGAAGGAATCCTTGTATTTATATTTGACTACTCAAATGTCTACTCGAATAAAGAGTTTTTCATTTAATTATGAAGAATTTACTTAATTAAGCTGAAAATGGGCCTATTTTTGTGGCACTAGCACCCCAAGTTAAAGAAGACCGACACTGCTTACTTTACTGTCTGATTGGTGTCGTGGTCAAGTTTTTCGACTACAGATCATGAGATCTCAAGTTGAAGTCCCGAATCGGCCCAATTGAAAATAGATATTGGGGTTTTTCTGTTGAGAATATCTCAGTTTTGCGCGAAAACGACCCTGTGCTTGATTCTATCCTATCGTGCCCATTCTTTAAACTACAATAATAAAAAGTGACAAAATTTTATTAGTAAGGACGAAGATTTCGGACATACCTAAAAGTTTCTTTTGCAAATTCTCTGATGATTATTAAAAAGTATAAACATACATATAACTTGTTAGTTGGGATCATAAGAACCCACAGGGCCTATCGCTCTCCCTCAGAGGTCCATTCATTTAATTCACCCATTAAACGGCCCGTATACCAGATTACATACTTCCGTCGGGTCCTTACGAAGAGTAACAAATACCAATTACTGACATAGAAACGTTTAAAAGGGATGACTCGGCTGATACTATATATGGTAAAGCTATAGAATATGGTGTATTCTGAATCATTGTTGTGGTTTTATAAAATATGTCGCCAAAGATTGGTACTGCTAAACAGCCATCGAAGTATGTTTTAAAGCCACCCGGCCATGCTTTGGCTTGATGTGATACTATTCACATAAAAGATCATTGCTACCTTACTTATATTTATAAATATAAATTTGGCATTTAGATAGTTTAAAATATGAATTGGTTTAAGATACTTTTATCCCGGAAATGCTTTATCTTGTTAGTTTTATATTGCATTTTTTATTTCTCTTTGTACAAGGCCGTTATAACCTACTATTTGAAAAAAAAATGGTACTAATATAAAGAGACAGTGAGCAGTAAATATCTATTTATTAAAGAGTGTGCTTTGAGATTAGATAGTCATAGTATGAATGATATCACTTTATTATTCGATGAAAAATAATATATGGTAATATTACCTTTCTCATTACCGACAGTTTGACTGTAACCTCAGCTAAGTTAAATGATGATACATTGTAAGATTGAAGTGCAACTAGGCTGGTAAGAGATATTGCATCTTTTATGGTTTCTACATAACAGCGTACCAGAACATAAATTCTTTATTCTTTACCAATCCAGATCCAGACACATTAGAAAATGTAATTTACTATTTTTGCCCTGGCGGCATTCGAACCTCTATTAACGAAGCCGATACTCGTACCATTGCGCCAAGGAGGCTGTTAACTGAACGTTATATAACGATATTATATACCCCTTACTAAAATTGAGAATCTTATAGGTTAGACATGTGTTGTTTCTGATTTCCATCATTAGTGTAGTAAGCTAATCCAAATTCAAAGTGCCAGGGGTGCATAACAAAACAGGAGTAAACAACGCCACTTGGCTTTAGTTAATCAAGGCGTCGCTAATCCAACGGACTATTTGTCCGGGTGGCCGCAACATTAGTCCTGTGTCCGGCCCGGAGATAGGGATTGACCGGGATTTATCCTGGATAGCGAAGTTTATTTTTTAATGGTTGCAATATTGGATACCGCTGTCCTGCGAAGCTTAATGATCTTTATTTATCAACTATGTTGTTTTTGTTCAATACATACAGTGAAATCAAGTTATAATGACATAAAATGAACCGTCAAGTGGGTCAAACTAACGCGGACGTCATACAAAACTGTGATAAAAAAGCGGGTTTTATTTTTGCCATAATTAATTTAATAATTTGAAATCAAATAAATTTTGTGAAATTGACACAAGTAAAACTTTTAATACACAGATTACATAATATATTATAACGCTTCACATAAAAAATATTAGTTAACTGTCTCATTGGTCTAGTGGTTGGCATGTTCGACTACAGACATGAGGTGCTGGGTTCGAGTCCTGGGTTGGGCCTATTCAATGGCCAATGGATATTGAGTTTTCTATTAAGATTTACTCAATATTTGCCCGAAGTTAGCGGTGTGATCCACCGCCGTGCCTCAGAGAGCACGTTAAGCCGTCGGTCCTATGCTCGATCTCTTTTCAGTCGTGTCGGTTTGCAGTCTCATCGCACTATGAAAGTGAAGGAATAGAGAGTGCATTTGTGTACTATCCCTGCCAATCCGCAGTGGAGCAGCGTGGTGGGTCTATGCTCTCTCATATAAGTGAGGAGGCCTGTGCCCAGCAGTGGGACGTTGTTGGGCTGCTACTTTCTAATTTGTGTACATTTGAACTGATAAATGTCCTCGGCCGTGGTTGATTGACACGCTTCTTGCAAAGATGTGCCGCCGAAATTATATACTGATATATATTACTATCTAAGACTTCATTATTACTTACCATCAGATAAGCTACGTATAATAATCAAAGCAAATGAATAAGTAAACAATGGATCCCTATCATCCTGGAGTGAGATTACTATGACGTCGACTACAATGACCCTACGGTTCAAAGAAAGTGGACCGTATACCCCTTCAGCTACCCAGCCTCCTTCGACAAAGAGGGAGGGAATAGGCTACATCCTTTTTTTACCTTCTTTAGCGAAATTACGATCACACAAAAGGAAGTAATCGCCCTGCACCGAAATTTTCACTTGCCAGCATAACCAATTATACCAAATGAAAAGTCGCCTCTAACTAGCAATGGCAGCGTATGTGGCTGGGATATGCACATATTTATTTTCACTGAGAAATGCGTTTACGCACCCCGGTAGCAAAACTCTTCCAGTCGTGAGTGTGGGACTCGCTGAACCAAAATATTCAATAAAACCCAAATGATCCCTTTTCATCTTTGAATAAGATTACTAAAAGATCTTAACATCGCTGGAATACCCATTTCGGACACTCTGTTAAAGTTTGGAATACCGTATCAACAGGATCACTACACTCGGAAGTTCTTGTTAGAAGACTAAACGAATGTTATAAAGAGGAAATATTTGTGTTTTTTTATGTATATATCTATGTTTGTAAAGATTCGCACGAATACTACTGGACCTATTTCAAAAATTTTTTCACCACATTTTCACTGAGTGACATAGGCTACATTAATTTCTCAAATAAATAGGGATCCCTAAGAAAAACTCATTAATGCAACCAAAATATCTGTTATCGTTTGCGCTACGGAAACTATTGATGATACAACAAGAAAATTATAGAACATATAAAAAGCCACTGTAACTATTTTTTAACATTTGAAAAGTTAATAAAAGTGCCGAAATTTTGCTTTGGTATTAATTCTCACCCTATTCAATGTAGTATTCAAAATTGGCATTGTTAGTATATAAAATAAATTGTAAATAATGTTATCTGAAAAGAAAGTTCAAACGCCATTACATCATGTTGGTTGTAATAAACGGTCTACACTGTATTATCAGTAATAATTTTATAGTTCATTAGTTGTACCTCTTATTCGGACTGACGGTCTATATTTTTCTGTAGATTATTCTCTTTCAATAAATATATAACACAATAAAAATGTTCATAGAAATATTTGATTAATTAGTCTTAACGAACTGTTAAATGTGTTACGGCTCGTTTGATAGCTCGATACGACTCATATTACTGTTTTTATAGATAATTGTTATTTAACACAGAGTTTTCCAGATCAATGAACGTGACAATCGTAATATATTTATACGAGGCACCATAATTGTTTCTATATTTGCTCGTTTTAGAATTTGAAACCATTCAACTAATGTATCCCAAATTAGTTTGATTGGATAGGGAATCATGCTAAGATGGTATTACACCAACAAAACTTACTCATTCATGAAGAGAACTTTAAAGATACAACAACTTTACAACTAGCAATGCCTCGCGGTTTCACCCACGAAAATACCGATTTGGTGGCAATGAAAAGTCTACTAAGTCGGACTTATTTTCTTAAATAGACATTTTAAAATTAGTTATATGTTTTGAATGGACCGTCCGATTTTAATAATTTAAACAGTATTTAGCAGGTATTAACACGGTCTTCAATAAAATATACTACATTTAAACGGTCGGTACTTTTATTGACTTTTAAAATGTAATAAAGTGACGGAACTGCAGCAGTTGGAAATATGGTAATGTGGACTTTTTATAGGCATTGATATGTTCTATAATATTGTAGAACATTTTTTGTTCTATCATCAATAGTTTCCGTAGCATAGGAGAAAAAATGTTTTGAAATCGGTCGAGTAGTTTTTGATTGAAAACGTTACAAACATACATACAAAAAACACAAATGTTTGTTCTTTATAATATTAGTTTAGATTTAATTGAAATTCAGCAGTTCCATTTAGTAACGGAGACAGCCACTAAGTACGGTAATTCTCGTATACCCACGGGTTCGAAAACTATGCAGATAATACAATGGGGAAGAATTAGTACGTATAATCGCATATAATAACGAGTATAATAACGTAATAACTTTTGTTACTGCTCAATTATGATCTCACATTATGGTAAATGATAATGTAGTCTAAAATATTAAACCCCATTTTTTTCTTCTTGGTGTATAAAATGTAAAAATCAATAGATATAATTTATTATAGTGACCGTCTGCAATGAATATGGTTCATGGCAAGGCGAATCTCAAAAATACCCAGTTAAATTGAACTTCTTATTTATTGTGTTTAAAGAATGAATTACAGTGGAAAATTATGCGGTCCGACGTGTCCAACACAGCCATTTACGCGAACGTCGTAATTAGATACAATTTAAAATAACTTATAAAATATTTTCTAAAACCCATATTACAGAATTTATCCCACAAAACTTTCTAAAGGCCGGTAATTGTTGCAGTTATCGCAAAATCTCCGTCCACCATCGCCAGAATCACGTCTCTGCGTTCCGTTTCCACCATTGTACTATCAAAGTTCGTGATGACATTAAGGCGAGATCGAGACGACTTTTATTGCGTACCTAATATGTAATTCAAAGGCTATTGAAAAAGCTGACACATAAAAATGATATCATCTTCGTAATCGTAGACTTATATAAGGCCACGCAAATATTAGTCGCATTTTTCATTAAGACACAATACTGAAGGTATTTATTGTGTCTACTTTATAAAATAAACCACTGATGAACTATAAATAAAGAAATTTAAACCTACAGAAATTTAAATCTAAACACATATACGTACATATATTAATACTCGAGTGGTCGGATAATTCCGATAGATTTATAGAACACTGTTTGTAATAAGTAAATCACTGCATCTACACTTACTTGGATTTTACTATAAAGAACTGTGACGTCAGTTTGTTTATGTCGTCAGTTTTTTTAAAAGGACGTGCCTACATCGTCATATGAAATTCTTTTATAGAACCCATCCTGAGTAGCTGGACCGATTTTGATGAAATTTATTGAGTGTGGTGGGTCAAACAATCGTTAAAATTGACAATACGATCAGATAAATAACTAATTTCCCTATAATTTGATGAGATCGGGACAGGAACAGCTAGTTACTGATAAAAATGTGATCAATATCATGATACTTTTGATTCTAGGTTTAATTCAGGTTAAAATTTATCCCATATATTTATTATGTAGCCTGTTTAATGCATTTTGTTAATAAACAAAAAATAAAAACTATCTTCAAACATTTTGTTTTGTTATTTCAATGTCTTGGATTTGTTGTTTTACAAATACAAAAGTAAGGAGATGCGACTGCCTATCCATTGCTTTAATTTGGTTACTATGGAATACAAATATAAGAATATGAGATTAATTCCATGATAAATTCAAAGAGCTCCTGTTTATCTAAGAGTCGTGGGTCTAAAGTACAGTCGCGAGATATTAATATCCAGGATGCATAATGCTTTACAATTTATAAACTGTACAGCTTTGTCACCTTTTAAATAGACTGTAGACTATTGCGACGCATTGCGAAACTCATTATGCATCCTTTGTAACATGGAAATGTAATCTAGATGATTCGCTATCACATCGCATTCCCACGCGTTTGTTGCTATTGTGGACATGAAAAGGTTACTCAACTTAATAATATGCTTAAATAAGACGTTTTCAATTCAAATTCTCAAATATCTATTCTTTATTATTTCTATTAAATGGTGTCACTATTCTTCCAAGGCAGTGATATATTTATTTAGGCCTAAGTAAGAATGTAGAGCGACAAACGAGGACAGGTTATACACACATATTTGCATATAGTTATAAAACTGGTTTGAAGCGAAAGTGGCCACTGCAGACTGTGATTATACAAAATATCAAGTGCAACACATTTCTGAGAAAACGCTATAATAGTTTTTTTATTATAATAGTCCTTACATATTTCATTTGTTGATTTTAAAAAATCTGGTATAAGAAGTTTTGCCCATCATTCTTAATAATATTATAAATTCGAAAGTATTTCTGTCTGTCGTGTAGGGCTTTCACGCCAAATCTACTGAACCGATTTCATTAAAATTTGGTACACAGATAGTCTAGAGCTTCGCAGAGGACAATAAGCTCTTTCCACTGTTTCACTGCAAAAATGCTACCTAATAACATTATTTCACGCGGACGAAGTCGCGAGCATTTTTAATATTTTTATATTTCTGTTTGTCCCGGCTAATCTGTAAAACACAGTTGGACCGATTACGACAAGACCTTGTAACCTGGGTTATTTTTGTATTAGAACATACATAGCATCACACCTTATTCCCATAGGGGTAGGCAGAGACCACGTCCTTCCACTTGCCACGACACTTGCATATCTCCTTCGCTTCTTACATTCTCATTAAACCTTTCATATAAGTTAGAGTACTCTTGACCTGACCCTTATTTAAAACGTCCTGGATTTGGTCCAGGAACATTCTTGGTCTTCCCCTTCCAACTTTCCCATTCACTCTTAACTCATAAATTCTTTTAGTCAGTCTCCTTTCATTCTCCATCCTTCTTAACTTTAGTCATTACAACTTCTTTTATATAATGACGTTCTCTAACCACACTATTTCTTACTTAGTCACTCAGTTTCAATCCACTCGTACTTCTAAAGGCTCACGTCCCTACCGCATTTATTTTACTTTTATGCTTCTGCCATAATCATTGTATTAGAAATACGGGATTATGCGTATAACACCGCGGGGAACAGCTAGTTTAATAAATAAAGTCATGTACATTATTATCATAGTCTATTTTATCCTGCAATTATAAGATATCGATTTAAGTAGTCTATATTTATTCAGTTATTACTCGTTCTAGTAAGGAATGATTGTATGATATTCGCAGCGGTTTCCTGTTGTCTGTGAATCATGCATACCACTTAGATTTATATTGATTTTACTGTAATATAATAAATGTATCATAGTCTTCATTACATTAGCATTGCAAATGTTAAACATGTAATATAAATTAAAATCTTAAAATCAATTCCTGTACACTCCTCATTTGATTGATAAAAGTCATAAAAGTACATAAGTATTATCTGCTTTAATCCTTTAACGTGTGCAAATAACATTTCAAAATATTAATATCAACTGGCCTGTGTTATAGGAATAAATTTAAAAAAATATTAAAAATTTGTAAATTGTTAATAAATATTTCATCAACGATGAACAATTTGATCAAGATGAATAGGGAGAGTGAAAACTAATAGTAGGAAAAGAAAAATAATCCCATAATTATATTGGTGATAAACAAACAGTCATTGTTCTATTAATAACTAAATGTTTGCCAAAATATTAAACAATACGTCTTTTTTTACAGATATGCAGTAATGACAATCTTGTGGCTGATGAGACATCTATCATGGTAAAATTCCATTGTATCTATATAGACTAATCTTATATAAATAAAATAATCTTTTAGTATATATATTAGTTAAAGCAGTTACGACACAAGTAGGCCATATGACGTACGATTAAAATTAATCTAGAAATTGTTTATCGTCGCCTTCTACGTTTAAAGACTCATGTAATAAATCCTAATAATGTTAGACAGTATTTCAAATATGAATTATTTATTACTGTTCTGCCTTTGGTACTTATAATGTTTAATATGATTTAAAAAAAAAACAGATGACCTATATCAAGTCGTGAACAACATTTGTTGCAATCTAAATCTTATATGTAAAATATTCGGGTTGGATAGAACCAGTTCGTTCAATAAGACATTATCCGTTTTATCTATTTTATGGGTAGTCGGAGACAAATTGAAATTCATAGTTTGATCGCCCAAAATCTTCCTACTAAAGTTCTCCTTTGTATGAAAAAAGTTAAATATAAAAACCTTTTATTCGTGCAGTGTGTAACTACATTATGGCACAATGCAATAGACAAATATAACAAGATGGGAGCACCGCTCAGCTACTAATTTTGGACTTTAGCCCAACGCTGGTTTTCAGCGGCGACCCTAACAATATCTTATTAAGCTACAAAGATAAAGTTATTATGTAAAGGTAAAAAATAAATATGAGACGGAAGCCCCAGTATCAGCCTATGCTATTGTATAAAATAATTATTCAAAATTAAAAGAGGATGGACATAAGGGTAAATGAATAATTGTTATATGATGGGCAGATGAACTAAATATGATATAAGGGTTTTACTGCAGTGGGAAATGAAAAGGAAGTAAGCGATAAGAATAATTGCCTATGAAATTTGGCGTGAATGTAAAATAAGTGCCACTTATACTTTATTTTAAAAGATTAGGCTGAACGCGAAAGAGGCAGAGGAATCATTATCCAGTAGTGTGTGGCAACATATTTAAAGCTACAATGAAAAGCTGCTGTATTATGAGATGGAGAAGTTTATTATCTATATATATAAAAGAGATATCCAGATATTTATTGACTTATCACGATATCTCTGGAACCATAAGGTGTAGAGACTTGAAATTTGGTAGGAATATTCCTTTTGCCGAGGAGAGTTCAGCTAAGAACAGATTTTACGACATTCCACCCGTAAGGGGGTTGCGGGGGTGTTAATTAATAAAATTTAAATTTTCACAATAAAAATAAATTAAAACTACACATTTACGAAGCATATCTTTTATGGTACGTAAAACTTGGATAGAATTATTTTTTTTTACCAAGTTTTACATTACACATTAAATTCCATCCTCTATGGGCAGTGCGGATATGTTTCTTATTTATAAAACAGTTTATTTAATGAAAATGCTACCAAAAAAAAACTTTGCACGCCGACGAAGTATATATATGTATATATATATACAACCCCAAACAGCATATATTCTATGTCTACCTACGGGGTTTAACTGCGGGGTTTTTTGAAAGAGATCGCTATTTGACGATAAAACTACTTGTATTTTTCTTTTGTCAGTTTTTGTGGTGGTTAATAAAGTATTCATCGTTCTATATATCTTTAAGCTCGTTCTATATACTTTAAGCTCTACGTTCAGCACTATCTAAGACAAATCGTAACGTGTGTCTCAGGTGGCTTGCAAACGCCCCGCGGCAATTTTCGATGCACATAAAGCGATAGTCGCGACATTTCTTGTTATCTGCCGTGGCAAGGCGCAAACGATTCGGAAAATCGAACTAT
Organism: Elymnias hypermnestra; assembly: GCA_015832385.1. Classification (NCBI taxonomy): domain Eukaryota; kingdom Metazoa; phylum Arthropoda; class Insecta; order Lepidoptera; family Nymphalidae; genus Elymnias; species Elymnias hypermnestra. The sequence continues at coordinate 2,275,342 of JACTOM010000028.1, forward strand.
GGCCAGGGTTGCCACCTTTCACTCTTTATATTACTCGAACTGACAAAATATTAGATTATTTTTTTAGTGCTGACAGGTAAGTACTTGACTGTGATGGGAAGTGATAATATAATCTAAGATGTAAACCTGCTAATCTGGTAAGAGGCAATTTACCTCTTATGGTTTCTACACAGAATCACACTGGACCACAAATCTCTTTTCTTGGCGGTACGTCTTTGCTGATCCGGTGTCAGACAAATTAGAAAATACAACTTCTCCTTATCTCCTTGTCTGGGATTGAAGAAACGAAAAAGTTATCCATTTATTAATAATGAGTTCCACGAAAGCCTAGATAAAATAATGTGCTTTATTTTTTAAACTCATAATTGTGCTTAACGGCACAGGAAGACGTAAAAAAACCAGCAGCTTGATAGATATAAGCTTTAAAAACCGCCTATGCTGTCATTGAAAAGAGGTGTTCGGCATAGGGCGTTATTAAGCTACTACTTACTTTTCTCTTATTTAAGTTAAAGAATTTTAATATTTAAAAAGAGTTAAATAAATATAATTATTTAGTTATTTTAACTATTTTATTACTGGAGATTTTGATGAACATTTTTAGTATTTTACATATCATGTCGTTTCGAATAATTTTTTGTGTTCAAAGTCAACCAGTCAAACCCGTCATGGTTTAAACCTTTTAAGTAATCTTGGAAAAAAATGGTCATTCGTATAATATTTGTATAACTACATCGAACTAAACATTAAAAAGAAGCATATGTGTAAAATATGTAAATATTAAATAATTTTCTTTGACGAAATATGTATCTCCTAATATATAAAAATTTGAATTCAAATCTATGAAAATGTAAATTTGAATCAAACAATAACTTGAGACGTTGATCTGTTATTTTTGTATGGGCTGCAAAAGGTCTACGTTTATTTTGTCTCTGGTAATTATTATGCATTTAGCAACCCTCGCCTGATCCCATGTCGGCCTCCATTACCGGTATTAGAGTATTGGCGTTCGATCGGTATCGTACCGCTTGGCCCGGTTTGGTGACGGTACTTTTCTATTTAGAAGATTGAACACGAATCTGTGATGAGATAAATCTAGGAATAAGTCAACTAGAATTCTGCGAGCTTGAATAATACTCTACTTTTCACACTATGAGACTCACTTTTTAAATAGAAAAACCTCAAATATTGGGAGTTCTGTCCGAATGTAATGATCAAATTTAATTTCTAAGTTGATCGTTTAATTTGGCAGTACTTATATAATTATATTATTAATTAATTTATTTAAAAACCTTTCGTTTTATTCCTTGATCGTTTCTACGTTTAACTTACGTCTTTACCCCTTAAAATATGGTTTTTTTTATTTGAATGAGTTGAGTGAAATATATAATAAATTCTAAATACGGTCGGAAAAATACGGTATGTTAGGTTTTGTCATATCCTAACATATAACGATTAGCAGTAAAGTAAAAAACTACTGAACTTTTTGAGGAATGCTCATTTCTTAAATTGTCAAGACTTTAGTGTTAATGTCTTGAAATATATGTACATATATTTATGATATTCTAAATTCTACTTACAGCTTTTTAAACCCAAAAGTTGTCTGGAAGAAATAGCAGTTTAGCGATGAAACCACCTTTCGTACATTTGTTTTATATTACTTGTAACTTTCCCTTTATTAATGTCTGTCTCTTATTAATTTGCAACAAAGAAAATTTATAAATTATATAATAAAGCTTATTAATTGCTCTACCCAAGCACAGTGAATGAAATTAATATTAAAAAACGAGTTATTCTTTTTAGGGCTATTTGCAGGTTGACGTTGGACGTTTTGAATTAACTAGAGATATATGATAGAAACACAAGGGGCACGAGAAATTCCCATAATCATATTACAATTACAGTGAGTTTACAACTAGGTACAAATAAACATTTGTGACGTTGTTGACATTCTTCTGTTTGTTTATGTGGACTAATCTTTGAAAAGATTAAACTGGGAATGTTTCTTTAAATTCATAAACAGAACCTTCACAATCAGAGTTAAACATGGATTAAAGAAAGTACAGAGAATCGCCTCTGCACGCATTTCCTTTATATTTATATATATTCTAGTATTTTGATGTACTGAAGATTTTTTCTATTTTTATTTGCTAGCGTTACTGTTAAGAATTACATTTGTTTCAAAAGACCATTCTACTTCAGAAGTAAAGTAAATCTAAGACGAGTTCATCCTTCTAATTCCGTTGTTTTTTGGTCTTAAGACAATAAGCCTGCTTTCGTCGAGCAAAGTCGCTTTTGTCCAAACGTGGGACGCTATTAGATGCATATAGTTTACAAGTTACGTTTCATTATATTTAGCAAAATATTTAGCGTTGAATTTTACAGAAAAATACATGATTGTTGATTTTATGATTATTGGCTTAGTGGTTGTGACCTCGCCGCAATTCAGTGTTGCTAATTATATAATTATTAAAAGCTTTATATTAACATGTCAAATGTTACACCATTATAAAATATTCTTTTTGTTACTTGAGTAGTCTATTATTCGAATAAATGTTTAAATAAACGATTAAAAATTGTGCAGGTCTTGTTATCAATTCATACAAAGAGAAGTTGTTTTTGAAAGAGAAAATAGCAACTTTTTTTCCGCCAATAAACGAACAAAGCAGCGGTCGGCTTGTATCCTTACATCTCGCGAATTGGTTCCGGGCAAATTTAACTCAATAATTTCTGGTCGACATATCACAAACAATGCTCCCCTTTCTGAACGTAGCTCCCCATCGGAAGCATTTCGGTAAACGAATTGATTCAGGAAATAGAAAAAGTATTCCTGTATAAGGGGGCGGTGCATTGTAATCTATTGAAACTGCCAGAAGTTTTAGATAATATGTCTTTTATATTCTTAACGCTTTGTTTGTTGATGGCGTTCCAGCCGCTATTGATGGTCTCGTTGGCGTAATGATGCTAATACTCGCTTCGTTAGCAGAAGTGCTGCATTCAATACCTAACTTGTCAGCAATAAGAAAAGTGTAGTTACATTTCGCCTAAAACAATTAATTTACCTCATGAGGGGATAATTAGCTCGTTATGGATATTTTTCTACTCGCACAACCCATTACGAATTTCATACACTCATTACTTTCAAAACTTTGAACTGAGATTTCAATAGATGGCGCTGTACAATTTTGTGACAATAAATTCATTGTATACCAAAGAACTATTAATAACAATTGTCATTCCGTACAATTTTAAAGAATGATTTATGATCGAATGAAGATTAGAACAAGGTGTATGAAAAAGGATGTGTGTTTCATTAGTAATAGTTAAATAAAAACGTCTGAAATACGAGTAATGCAAGTGCAATTGTAATTGCATCACAACAATGCATTGTACACGATTTAAGCTCGCTTAACTTCAGATGTATAAAATGAAATTGCCTCTATGTCTATATAATGTTGAACGGAATCTATTGCGAACACCAGCGTTGTATGTAACAACTAAAGCGTGGCATCTATTATCATTAATACCACGGATAGTAAAACAAATCAATTGATATCGAGTAAACAAAAACAGCGAGCCGATTGTTCTGGTGTTGATTGCTGTTATTTATAAAACATGGATTTTACAGCTCGCGTGCTGTTAGCTTGATTTGAAGCAGATATTAGACACGCGAGGCGCAGGCGCTGTTTGTCACATACAAAGCTTAATTCCTAAATTTACATTATTCAACCATTTCCGAAAGGTATTCTTTCTGTTACGAATGATTAGAAGTCGTATACGGGTTTACTGGTATAAAAGAGGTAAGCAGCGGTCATTTAACCACCCAAATGATGGACAGAGGCCTTCTCTCTTATAAGAGAAGGACTATAGAACCATCACGCTGCAGTCGAGGTATGTTGGTGTCCTCAGGATGTTTTTATTCACCAGGAAGCATAATAATGGATTATAAATAACAAGAAAGCTACCAATATTTTTTATGTATACAGATTACGAACCCATCACTTCTCCGAACTCCATTGTCTCTCAAACTTAGGCTATCATGAGTTTTATTTATTACTATAATATGTATAGATTTAAATAAGCAACGATTAATCTATAGGCACGTTAACAAAGACAAGAACTTTTTTTAGTTTTTGGATAATATTATGGGTTTTAGGTATATTTTATATTTTGGGCCCCCGCAGAACAGTTTACCATATCCTGGGATATTAAAGGACTAAGTAGTAGTCCTGTGAATTAAATTAAGCCAATAGCATTTAGGGTAGTGAAATATTTACCACTACAAAAGGTGTACCAGGATTCTGGAAAGACTTTACTTTGCAATGAATTTAATGGGTAGATAATTTATAGATAGGTAGTTTGTTTCATTAGGTTTTATTTTTCCATTAAAAAGTTCCTTAATACAATCCGACCAAATCAGTCAGTGAGGTGGGATTTTCGGGGCGAATTGGTTATGACTATTTTGGTCAAGCTCATTATTTAAGTTTTATATAGGTAAGCTTTTTCGGAGACGTCTTATTGTTACCTTTGCTTTGAAGTTAAAATTCAAAGTCTGTGTAAACGAAGATGTAGGAAACATTAACTTATTACCCTATCCCTTTAGAAGACTGGTTTTAGCGTTTAAGATTCTTAAAGAAATGTTATTTTTTTAACTATCCAGTAAGCCTGCCGCATTTTCTACTTCTTTAAACCTCAGAAAACCCATACAAATAGTAGGGTCTCGTAGAAAAGTAATTTTGAGAAACTATAAACTCCCAATAAGTACAGCCAATACGGCAAAAATGTAAAAGTAGCTGGGAGCTGTTACTTACGTAATCTTAATCGTGTGTTACTTTCTTTCAGTAAGTTTCATCGCAAAATTTATCTTTCAAGTCTCCGTTTGTTCAGAAAGAACAGTTTCACGTTCAGGAAATTTCTTTTGGCGAACACTTCTACAAAAGTTTAGTACCTATGGACCACTGAATCGCTTTATCTACTCTCACTTTAAATATTTTATTAAAGGTACCTTTTAAAAGTAATTATACATTTTGACCCAGTTCTTCCGTTATGATATTTAGATTGTCTTTTTTATAATTAACTATTATTAAAATATATCATTATTTAGTCATTAGCGAAAATATTACAAGCCTGCGCTTTATTAAATGACTAGTCTGTGTAATTAATCTGTTGAGTTGACAACCTCCTTCCGTGAGCATCTAATGAAGAATGCTCCGCCCTTGACAGACGGGACGCTTATATATTTGTTCCCCCACCAAGCGTGATTGATGACGTCGCCACAACGTCACAAATATGCTTGCATGATGTCTTTACGATCCTTAACGTGATTAAGTTCAGGCCAATGTATTACATTAACAATGAAACAGATTGGTTATCAACGTCGACAACTTTGTGCTCTTTATCCAATCAATCAAAAAAAAAATTGTTACATCTAGGATTCAATATTACCTCAAATAAAATATTGCCTTTTATATCTTTGTATAACTACAATTCTATTTATATTGTTTTATCGTAGAATGAACTAATAAATAATCTGTTTTTATTGCTTATCATGTTTAATATATTTTTTTTTCGTTATAGATTAAACCAGCAGATCAGTAGGTTTCAGTTAAGAATACATTAACTCGCATAAAAAGGTCAAAATATCTAGCCCTTTTCACCGGCGACATATTTCTATATCTTTTATATTCTACTAATTCTGCAAATATCTATAGATTATATGTATTAACCGTAAGATGAACCACTTGCCGTTTTGTTTCTATGAAATTTTTTATCCTGGTATTTGTATCGTACAGGACCTGATGGCTCTTTTGCATGGAAACAAAGATTATAATAAATATATTTCAGTTAACTTTCATCAGCCAACGTACTTGTATCTATAAATATAAATAAAGAGGGATACATTTGAAATCATTTGTCGTCAAACAATAAGAGTTCACAATTAAACAAATACTAAAGGTCTTCAAAATGACGCGTCAGACGCAAAACGTTGCCGTTGAAAAGGCCTTTACAAATATTTTAAAGACAAAAGCAAGCCGAACGCCGAACGAACGCCTATGTCGTTTTGATTAATAAGTGTCGTTGACATTCTAATTAACCCGGCTAAAAGTCATCCTGCGATGCCTCTTTGTTTACACCCTGAATGGGTAACTCAAATACCAACGCTGATACAGGATTTTGCGTAGGGTTGCGTAGCGTTCATTCGATTAATATAATCTATAATATAGAAAACTTATTACCATTTTATAATAATATTAAAAGAACTTTATTCACATATCATGTTTTACATTTGGTATATATGCATCGAAATAAAACAAGAACATGTATGCGAAAAGGTGTAGAACTCAGTTAAGCTGCTTATCAGTTCCTATTTTGTACAAGCGCTACCAACACAAGTGAAAGCTTAAAACTAATATAACACAAATTTAAACCAATTACTTAACATAAGCTGTTTACAAATATGTAGTAGTAGTTATGATTAAAGGGAAGTAGTTCCAGAAACGTTGAACGCCAAACACCTGTAGAGAATACCGAACTGCAGCAAAACATAAACGTGTTATAATTCCTGAAATGATAATATTGAAAGAGTGAAGTAAAAATAAATTTATATACAAAAAATAGTAGTTATAATTCAAACACAAGGCTTAACTTTTCACCGATTCTTATGAGACTTTTGTATCTGTCGCTATATTTTTGAATAAATCCTTTAGTATTTTTGATCCCCTATCTACCTCTACTTGAATTTCAACAATTTTCTTTGATTTATATATAATTATATTTTTGTAGGAAAAGGACTTTAAACATTGCTTACGTTGTAAAGAAATGTATACAGGTACGCAAAAGGATTTGGGCAACTACGAATTTTCACGAAATATAAGAAGTTTTATTTCAATAGTCAAAGACTCAAAACGACCGATTAAGACTATTTGTTGTCCACGAATTAAGCGTTGCCAAAATTTTAATAGATTATTGTTATAACACCTTTTTCTGATAGTTTTAATAGGAAAATAAAGTTTGCAACGTATTTCTACGTTTTTCGTGTTTAAATAATCCGCAGCCTCATCTTTTATTATACGAAATGTTATTTCATCTTCTTATAGAATATTTAAAGAGATCTCTATGAATCAAAAATATTTACAATATTTAGGAAAGCAATAAACGGTTTCTATTTAGCATATTTGTAAAATTTAAACTTACTGGGAATCGAGTGAGTTTGTGACCCTAGTAAGTTATCATTCAATTGATCTTTACAAGTTCAATATAACGTAACAGTCTTCAATGCTGTATTGGTGTTAAGATTGATTCACTACGATTTATGGGATTTAAATTACTCTTGCACTTTTTAAAACATTGAATAGGGGTTTAATTTAAATCCCACATTTAAGTGTATGTAGATGAAGTTTCGCGGAGCTATGTTTCAATAAACCGTCAAATATCCTTCTCATCTTCAAACTTCTCTTTAATCTCTTAAGTTAAGACTATGTTTTAATAAGGGTATCTATTTAGGTTTATTTGTAATTCAACCTTTTGTAATGTAAATTTACAAGTTAAAACAAAAGCATTACAACTGTAAGCTAAGGTTTAACCTCTTAAACAATGCCCCGGTTGAATAGAGACGCGCCTAACCCCATTTCCCAGGGAAAAATATTTTAAAGCGGGCAACACCATTAGTGCTGTGCACCGCAATGGTGTTTTGTGCCTCATTTGAATTTTTGCACTGGCTCTCGGTGATATTACAGTTTTATTTAAATTTCCGTGTGTGTTTTTTGTGGTCACTGCACCATATTGCCTTTTCTCTGTTCTTTATGTCTGGTGAGCTATTTATATAGGCAAAGTCATTAAACTTTGTTTTGCGGTACTATGTAAGTAATAATGAAGCTTGTTGTAATTACCTCTTATCAGAACCTCTCTATCTAAGTCTAGATTATCACTTACTACAGACAAGCGCTAAATAGTCAGCAATAAAAAACAATTCAGAGACTGTTTACATATTTATGAATGATGAAAACATTCCTATTTTTCTTTTTTTTATTGCTGACAGATTAGAGCTTGACTGTGATCTCACCTGATTGTTAGTGATGATACAGTCTAACATGGAAGCGCGCTAATCTTTTAAGGGGCGAAGTACCCCTTACGATTTCTACACAGCATCATACCGGAACACAAATCTCTTAGTTCGGCGGAACGTCTTTGCTGGTATATATCCTTCAACTTTAAATTTAAACTTAATTTTTATTATATAACTTAATTTATACAGAGACAAGACAATTACTCGACAATATCTTCAACCTCAATCGCTCTATTAAAAATCTTCATTAGCAAAACACTAAGACAAATATTAGAATTTACAGGTCCCAAAATAATTAATCTTACATAAAAACACAATTACGCCAAGTACTAAGTGGTATGTAATATTAAAAAATAGTTTTACAAGAGTACGACGTTATAGATTACAAGAGATATTATTATGAAATGATGATATATGTATATGATAATAGGCTGATAGGCTGATAGCTGATAGGGATGATAGATCTTTTGAATCATCAAGTCTATCTTTTAGGATTCAATTGTTTTACTGATCCACATTTTTTTACATTTCATATAAAAATTGATTGATATTATAAATAAAACTATATTCAAATCCAAGCAGTATCATATAAGATCTAACACTTTTAAACAAATGAATAAATTTATTTTAATGTACCCTTAAAAATATTCAATTTAAAAGAACACAAAAAGGAGATTATTTCTTCTTATACACACATACTTGTTTGTCTTATACTTTTATTGCAACCTCTGCGGTTTTTGTTGTCATTTCAGAAAATTGCCACTTCCCCGTGTTATGCTAATTCTTACAAAAACTGCGGTATTTTTTATTTCTTTCAACTCTGGCTAGATTTTCCCTAAACAAAAGATTTTTCTTAAAATAAAACAAAGGTTACACTAAATGCTTTAATATTATAATTTGAAATAAATGCATTAAATGTTACATTTCAGTAATTTTTCACTTACATTGCTCGTTGCTCAGAAACTCAATTCCATAACTATATACATATCAATACACGTATTTTACTAATATAAATCCCACATTACATATTTAAATGTAATCTATACAAATACTATGAAATTGGAGTGTCGGTTTGTTGAGTTTGAGTGTTGATTTCAAATCAATTGGTTTTGCACTAAAAGATTATGAAAAACGGTACTTATATAAAAACAACAACTTTTAAAATGTTATCTGCCTGTTTGCTTGCTCCAATTAAACTCTGACATGGCTAGATTGATTTTGTTGTGATATTCGTGGCAGATAGCTGGGGTTGTAAGAAGTAACTTAGCTACTTATATTAATAAAAAGGTTCTCGAACTAAACATTTATATATCAACAGACGACATTAAATTCAAGCTGCATTGTATAAAATATATGATAATATATGGCAGAAGACATCACATCAAGAGAGAAACATTAACGCATCAATTAAATTTAAACTTTAGAAATATTGGTGTTTTTAATTCTTAATTTCAATCTTAAGTGAACCTTTGAGTTATTTGGCTTTTATGTTATAGAAATTAGTTAATGGTTCTCTCAAAGAATATTAGTCTTTCTTTTTTATAATTATATGTATAATTCATTTTATTGTTACATTTCTGTGTATTAGTTTTTAAGTTTACGATGGGGCTGGCGTGTATTATTAAAAATACAAAAGCTCCTTAAAAAAAAGACATTACATTTTAATATATATGTAATACATAAATATCACGTTGTTAAAAGATATTACATTTCACTAAGGAAACCTTTTCCGGGTGTTGTAATATTTTTGTTAAAATAATTGCTAGACAATTTTCTTAACTAATTTTCACCCAATGTATATGCCAGAGGAACGCTTTTCCTTCAAGTGATATTTATTTCACAGTAGTTCTAAGAATAAGTTCCAGTTTCTGCTTTTACTGTGTTAGTTAATGCTTACTATACTGTCTTGTTTGTGTCTTTAATGTACATAAACTAGTGTATTCAAGACGATGTGGTTCATGAAACGAAACACCTAATACAAACAAAATATATCAATTATTGCGCCAACTAATGTGAACCATTTACGTGAACTTTTAATAAATAGCATTGTACATATTTAAAAAAAAAAAATTATTATTTGATAAAAACTGTATTAACATCAAGCGTCATCCTCTAGATGTTTCAAAAATGTATTTGAAGTTTATTGGATGAATTAAAATGTATATAAATTACCATATTTAAACCAACTTGCAAGGTGGTTAAATTGAAAGGACTATTTGGTAAAATTTATGTCACTTTAGATAATTTACATTCATTATCCAAAATAACACGAATTTATTTTATTATATACAATTATTAAATATGTTATATAAACAGTCTATGTTTAACAGGGACACACAAAATATAAACAAAAAATCATCCTTTTAATGCAATTATCAGAGGTAACTTAATTGCAAAATGAAGCTTCATTTGCATTGTTGATTGTTTTAATCAATTCATTGACAATGCTCGTCCAATTAAACCGCATTAAATCTTAAATTATTGGTTGGAATATAACATTAATAAATCTTTTTTAATAGGCGTATTTTCCTTAGTTCGCTTTTTTTAATAGCCTTTTAAATTACGTAACTTATAGATGATTAAGTGATACCCACGTGGTTACAAAACTTGTGGAAATAAGGAAAAAAACTGTTCTTACTGAGCTTTTGAATCGTGTAAGGAGTAACTTTCACGAATAGTTGAGTGATCGTTTTACACACATGCGAATACACAAACACATTTATATATATATATATATATACATATATATACATATATATATATATATATATATATATATANACTGTTCCGATCGAGCGCTACTCGACAACTGTCGAGTGACTCCCGCCGGACTGCCACCATTGACTCTGTCCACGGCGATAGATGGCGCCAGCGTTCCACAGATATCTGCCCTCCGACATATATATATATGTATATACTCGTATATACAATTCCTATGTGCATGCATGTAACTGAACTCCTAATGGCTGGACCGTTTTAAGATTTATGGTGTGTGTTCAAGTGGTTTAATGATGGTTTAAATTGAAAATTTGATCCGAAAAATAACGATTTTACCCATATCGTCATGTGATCAAGAACATCGTTGATGACACCGCCTTTTTGTCAAAAGTATAAATAATAGAGCATATAATTTTTTTGAAATAATTTGGTTTGAATGAGGTTCTTCTTGTGTTAAATTTTTTATTTATTATTTTTGTCGCGCACATACTTAATGCAAATTTAAGTCTTATATGGTTTTCTCATAGATGAACCCTACGGGAAGAACCACCTTTCATATTAAAAAAGAATCATCAGGATTGGTTCACCCAGTCGCAAGTATAAATACTTAACAGATCACCCATGTATCTACTCTCTTGTTCCACGAAAATAAGGGGCTTGGTTAATCTCAATCGACTAACTAGATAAGATTTAACATCAGACTCAGATAGGTACTTCATCTAGGTCGATCGATGTAGATATAAGCAACAGAGCCACGCTTCTAATGCTCAATTAAATTGAACGCAGTTCGAAGTAGCTATCATGTGTATATCTAAGATCTACGAGATATAATTTTTTAATATATTAAAGAAAAGAATAAACAAAAACTTAATAATGAGAGCATACAAAGTACACATGCCAGAAGTGAAACTTCTTTAGCAAAGTAATTTTTAGTCTTGTTTATATTTATACAAATCTAAAACTTTAGATTTCTGAGACTTATAGGGAGGGAAAAAGGAAATGAACTAATTGATTTGTAATTAAAATATTAAAAGTGTCGAAAATTGATACATTTAATTTACTGAAATCTCAAATGACGAATTGTAAATAAAAATGCCACGTGTTTTTTGTCAATATTACAAATTTTTATTAAATTTTGTTATTGAATTTAATATTAAGAGAATTTATGAATTATATTTTTTATGAAAAATTATATATCAAATTATTCAATCATGAGTGACAAATTAAAATGCCACGTACTATATTTAATTAATAAAACGAACTAACCTTTAAACGAATTAGCATTTAAAAAAACTCTGCACATTAATCACGCGTTTCACTTTAAAAAAAATTAAGTTATCTTCATATTCTGATAAAAAAATAAACTTTAATAAATATAAAGTTAAAAATTTCATAAGCATTTCGTGTTTTATAGCGTCGGTTGCACTTTTTTTAGTGTTTACCTTGCCAGTTTTAGTGGAAATACGTAAAATTAAGGTGATTATACTAATCGTATCAAAGCCAACTTTTCAAAATAGGTGGATAATTTACGGAGAAATCAGTCAACATATACAAAAAATTGTAATGCTCTTCCTTTATTTGAAATCGGTTAAAAATATACAATTGTTAAATTTCAGTGGTTGAATCGGGTTTCCAACATTTTCTAACCATTAAATAATCTATGCTTTTCTAATTTATCTGAGTTCGGACTAATGGGAGGCTTCGGCCGTAGCTGGCAAAGAGATTTGTATTCCGGTACAATGCTGTGTAAGACCAAAAGGGGTGAATTACCTCTTCTCTGAATCGGTTTTTAATTAGTATAGTATAGTAATTAGTATACATACATCTTGTACGAGTTTTTAATCGTTAATAAAATATATTTATCCAAATAAATTCAAATATATTTTTTACACATGTTGGAAGGTATTTGTTGTTAACACAGTTTATATATTACTTAATAAATTAAATCGATTTTGCAAAATATCTAATGAAATAACACGTAAAATGTTTAAGGGTTTCTTTTTTATTTCTAGAATACGATATCTTCGTGGTAGATGGCGTAGGAATTGTTTTTTTTTTATTATTTTACTTGTTAGAACCTTTTAATGTTACTTATTTATAATTCATGCGTACGGCTGTGTAAGTAGAATTTGGGATGTATACGAGCCTGTTTAAAAATACTGAATGTTTTTTTCACGAAACAACAAAATAATGCGTGACGTGTTAAATAGAAGGCACCGAAGATAACCCCGTCACGAAAGCCTATAACTAACACGAAACGAGACAAATTCGCCATGAATTGTTTTCATTTGTCACGCAATATAATTAATAGTTCCGATTAATGACACGCATTTTTATTTAGGATATTGTCAAGAAGTTTGTTTCCATTCGTTGTCGCATAAAGTAAGTAAATCAAATTAAAAATTCTATACTTTACGTACACTTTTGAATCGTCAAATATATTTTTTGTCATGTCAAGAATAACGCACAAATCTAAAAATACGAAAGTCCATTCGCATTCAGAGAACAACCCACAGTCGCGTCTCGCGTCAAAGTGTTTGTTATTAATTAAGTATTATGTGCCTTTGGCGCAATGGTGCAAGTATAACTTTTGCTAGCAGAGTTCCTGGGTTTGATCCCCGATGGTGCAAATTTAGGAAGTAGCAATTGGTCTGAGCCTGGACTGGTAGGCTTAGGCCGTGGTTAGTTACCTACAGGCAAAGACGTACGTCTGAACAAGACCATTTTGTTCCTTCCTCAGTTGTACTCATCCGGGATACCAGGGACAAATTTAACCCCTATCGCCGCAATCCTGAAGATGGTTCCGCTGGATTTTAAGGGGTAATTCGAGGACATTTACCTCGCCGTGAGTCACAGTTCTGACCCATGGTTCGGGGTTTGTGCACAAAGCATTTGACAGCGAAAAAAGAGATTTGTTTTCCGGAACGATGTTGTGTAGAACCATAAGAGCGAATAGCCTCTTACTAGATTAGCGCGCTTCCATCTCAGACTGTATCATCATTGTGTGATCACAGTCATACGGTAACCTGTCAGCAATAAAGTTTTTTTTTGTTCCGAAACTACTTGACTGATTTTTAGGAATTTTATTGTATACTTATATAGTTAATAGGTTGCGATAAGATCGCAAATTAATTTACATTCCTCCTTCTTTTTTAATCGATAAAGGTTGGCGTGAATCAGCTTAAGTTCTGAATGTGCTGGTTAATTGTTTAATATGCTGTATTTAAAATAATCTTGGGTAATAGTATTTTGTTGTTGCTGCAAAGTCGTTGGCATTTTTTTTTGAATGATCTCATTCGCAGTCTCAACGTGGGTGAAGTGATCATATTTAAATTTAGCATATTGTTTTTGTTTAAAAGTCACAATGTGTATGTTGCGAATATAAAAATGTATCCAATAATCTGAAAGGAAGTAATTAAAAACCAAGGGAAATAAAACTTTTGTGTTAACAATAATAAATCTATAGTCGGACTTAGTAGACTTTCGAGGGTGAAACCGCGGGGCATTGCTAGTAACAAATAAAATTAATATATCCAAAACTATTTATACAGCTTACAGAATTATTTCCTCTTAGCTTCACCCGGTCACGATTTTCTATGCTCATTGCTATTGTATGTTTATTGACAGTTTAGCGTTTGAATGAGATCATACCTTATTTTAATAATAATACAATCTAAGATGGTAGCTCTTAAAGGACCGTTTATTTGACTCGTAATGCATTGTACATTTTGCTCTTGGTAATTAGACACTGTCGAAACCTCCCACCAATGTAGATCAAGACCGATTAAAAAACGCAGTGTCGTAAATTTAAAGGAATCAAACCTGGGACTTCCGCTAGCGAAGCCCGTACTCATTCGATTACGTATCGTAGATATCGTAATAGTTTATGGATAGAATTTCCTATTCCCATTAAAATGTAGCTCATTTTTCAATTATTACCACAGTTATTTGAAAGTGTCTAATATAGTTGAAAAAATCGATACATTTGTAGTTATTATTACGATGAAATTGAGTTATTTTAAAAAAAGACTTTTCCTACCAAATCATCCATTTAGATACAGACAATTTTATACCAAAATATTAAATGTCAAAAATATGTTAATAACGATTACTATCCTTCTATATATTCAATAACAATGAATTAACTAGGCCAATAGAGCTTTTCTCTACATTTCATAATAATTATTACATCATTACAGTAATGTGTAAAATATTTGCTATACACGCGTGTTAACGTCAAACAAAACATACATACGAGTCACGTCAGAACATTGTGATCGACCATTGATTATTTAAAGGTGTTTCCAGACCATATTATGGCGGATATTTCACGTACGTATTTAGAATTATTTGTGTCCCGTCTCGTCACCCGCGTTGTTTCCTATTACCCTTTAATAAGGCTATTTCTGACCATGTTTGAGACACTCCGAAATTTTAGCATAATCGCGAATAGATAAAAGACTCTTTGATAAAGAAGATTTGGTTTAGTATTCCGAAAGCATCTTCGCATTATTGCTTTTCTAATGAAATCGTATTGTGATTGGATGTTTTGAAAGTCTACATATCGTTTCTAAAAGTGTAATTTAAACACATATACTCGTATATGCTTTCAGTTCCTTTACTAACGCAACGAAATGCAGTAAGAGAATTTTGCTTATTAACACTAGTCATCTGTAATACTTTCCTGGTTGAGCTCATTTACAAGCAAATCTTACTGACTTTAAGCTATGGTGGCCTAGTGGCAAGATGCGTTGGTTCTCGTAAGCTGATATTGCGGATTCGAACCCAGACAGTCACCACTATGTTTATCTTCATAATCTTGGGTGCTTGATTGTTCTTTAATAATTCAGGGGTATGTTTAGCCTGCCAACGCACAGTGAAGCAGCATGCTGGGTCCATGTTCTAAAAACCATATGTACCAGCTGTGGGACGTTAATAGTGCGATAGTTGTAAATTTGTAAAGAAATATATATATATATATNGCAGTCCGGCGCGTCTCTCGGCAGTTCTTGAGTGGCGGTCGACTATTGAAACTGTCGCGTTCGTAGCTATTATTGTTAATGAGTTTGTGTAAATTCATATCGGGAACATTAAGTGATTGAACATTATAATCCGAGTTAATTAACAAAGTGTTTCATTGCACCAAACACCAATATTACCCACGAATGCCCACAGAATAAGAAATTAAATAATGGATCCCATTAATGACGATGTCGGCGGAGAACCCTACGCTCCTGTGCTTTATGCTTCTCCGTTCTCTTTTATTCTCCGACTTATTATTAAGTAGCAGTCACTCTTATGCGTATTATTTCTATTTAATTTGTGTATTTCCTTAAAGAAATAACAATATCACTACTCTATAAAATGAGCTGGAATGTATCTACCTTAATGTATACACAGATCCAGTGCTAAAGGCTTACGTCATACAATGAAAATGCACTTGTCTCTTGGATTTATGCGCAAACTGACTTAGTTAATTAACTTTATTATTTCGAAAGAAGATTAAAGTTACAAAAACTTAGTGTTATTTTTGTATTTGTTTTAATAAAATGTGAAACTGCATAACATAAAAATATATAATTGGTTGTTAGTTCCGGTATTCTAAAAGAATGCTTTTAGAATAGAGCTTTTAGAAGAGAGACTGACATAAAACGCAGCTATTAAAGGAACAGCCTAATAAAGTCCCATTCCTGGGCTCATGTCTCCTCAGTAATAAGAAAGAGGGTTTTTAGGGAATGTTCATCTGTTCAATTTGCAATATAGAAAGGTCAATAAAATACATGACTTATTAATAATTCACGTATATTCTTGAGATATACAAGTAAACAGCACGAAATGTCGTAGAAGGTAAGTAAGGTAAGTAGCAGCCCTTTAACGTCCTAGTGCTGAGCACAGGCCTCCTCACTTCTGGGAGAGGGTTTTTAGAGCATAGACTCACCACGCTGCTACACTGCGGATTGGCAGACTTTGTACACAAGTGCACTCTCTATTCCTTTACTTTTATACTCCGATGTGACGAAATTCGACACGATCGGAGAAAGATCAGGCGCAGGACCGACGGCTTAACGTGCTCCCCGAGGCACGAGGGTGAAACAAGACCAACTTCCCAACTTCGGGTAATATTGAGAAAATATTTAAATTAATAGAAAACTCAACATTGATTTTCGAATTGGCCCGACCCGGGACTCGAACCCAGGACGTCATGTCTGTAGTCGAATGCTAACCACTAGACCAATGAGGCAGCCAATGTCGTAGAAATACACACGAATTTTTTCATCGGTTCCCTGGCTGATACATAATTAGCTTTTCAATGCAGTCTTCCGCCGGTTGCTATTGCTGACAAACGGTGACATTAAGGATATAAAGTTTTAAAACGATACTTCCGTTCTTCCCTTTCAAACGCTGAAATTTCTGTACTGCAGTGACCAAAATTGATAATTTTATTTTCTTGTATTGTAATTGTTGTTGTGAAAACCTCTATAGACTCTTTGTCGATTTTATTTGGTGGGTAAATCTGAGCTGGAATGCTCGGCTATGTGATGCTCGTTTAAAGTTGCCTCTCATCGACTCATAGAACGAGAGAGTCATTATTTAATAAAAAAATCACTGACAATACTTTATACACAATTATCTTTTATCTATATATAATTCTTATGTGCATGTGTATGTCACTGATAGAATTTGTTAAAATTTTTGAAGTGAAACTTTTTTAGGCGCATGAGGGCAAGAGTTTTACTGACGAAACGTGTGGTTAGCGTCACAATGATTTGCAGCGTTTTTATGCTAATTCGTGTGAATGTATGGTAGTTTTATTATTAACAAATAACATGTGGCATTTTAATTTGCCTCTCGTCGTTTTAATATACTATTTTTCATAAATGCTCTTTTTCTATATTTAAAATTCAAAACCAAAATTTTATTAAAAATTTCGGACAAAAAAACACGTGCCATTTTTATTTAGAATTGTCATTTGGGAATTCAATAAATTATTTGTATTAATTTTCGACACTTTTAATATTTTAATTACAGTTAAATTCATTACATTCCTAACATATTCTCCCTTTCCCTCTCTCTACGTCTCTAAAATTTTATATTTGTATAAATACAAACAAGACTTAAAATTTAGTTTGCCAAAAAAATTTCACTTCTGAAATGTGTACGTTGTACCCACGCACTTTTCGGTATCTTCAGGTGTATACGAGAATGATTTAGATTGAGATTTCGACCTTACATTTACATATATGTCTATGTCATACAATAACGAATTTACATATATGTCTATGTATCTTGAACTACGCGGGTGACACCGTCGGGAACTGTTGGTAACTACATATATTTTAAAGGTTATAGCTATGAATATACTACCAATAAAAAATAATTGTAATTTGTATTATTAATCTCCCCGTGATGACGTTTTCATATTTAACATGTAATCTTAAGCTTATTTTTGTTTTTATAATGAAACGTTTACATAGCCTCAATTTTTTTCGTCTATCTATCATATGTCGCATTACGGCCGACCGCGGTGAAGTGATAAAGTAAAAGGCGCTGGAAAATGACTCGCATCAGCTGATTCACTTGCATCGTTTTATATTTTTTTTTTTAAATTAATTAATCAGAAATACTGCACTATGAGTAACAGAATGAGTATCTTGTTACAGAAGATATAATCATACTCTCATAGAGTATTCTACTCTATGGACCTTGTAAAAAAATTTACAAACTGATTCGGAGGCTTCGGTCACTCCCTATTTTCACTCTACAAAGAAAGATGTGTCGCTAATCAAGATCCACGAATCAAATTTCTGACGTGATCGGAATCTGTTCGGTACCCAATTATTATCCAATAACCAATATTTGTAGAACTATCTCATCAACAGCACGCAACACTCATTAAGTAGATGTAAATTGAAAAAGGTTCGACGTCCAGGAATTGTCCCGGGAACGTTAATAAATCACCCGGTCAATCTCTCGCTATGCCTCGTACAAGACAAGATTGCTCCAAAGTCCCGAAATAACGCGATTAAGCGAATGAAAGGGCCGAAACGAACAAAAGCAAATGTGATTACCGCCATACCGCGCTGGCGACTAAGAGAAGTAAGTAATATTTCTTCTACCGTCTCGTATTTTTTTTCCTTTTATTTCTTTGTACTCATTGGCCTGTTCACGCAAACGTAAGATTACATATATTAAGAGCTTCTACATTTATATTCTCAAGCCAGACCTAGTCCTTAGACACTTTAATTTTATTATAATCTTTAATCTAAACTAATATTACTGAAATAAAAATTTTATATCAACGAAAATAAATCTATAGTCTGCCTTTCCACTTCCACTGCCACGAGATCGGTATCTACGCAATTGAAACCACGGGGCATTGCTAGTGATATAAGAAAGCTGAAGAGTTTGTTTGCTTGAACGCGCTATTCTCAGAAACTACTTCGAATAAAACGATCACTCAACACACGAGATCTCCATAACTATTCGCCTGATTGACTTGAGATTCGCATACGCGACGTATATACTCATTAAAAAAGTGTTTCCCCATATTCCCACGGAGCTTAAAGCCACTCGGATGATACCGTGGAAATCAGCTAGTATGATATAAAAGAACGAGAATTTGAGGCAAGGAGCCGCAGGCGGACCGCAAAATATCCAACAAAAGTCGCCATAACAGTGTTCTTTTATAACAAAAATAGTCCAAACTCGATCGCCGGCGGCGGAAAGCTGACAAATTGTCGTCTACGAAGTTGTCACCCCAGGGATATCACAGTTAGTGAGGCCAAGCAGCGCTGTTTATATATAATCTTAGGTGAAACATTTGAAATGGAACTCGAATTGATCTGGGAAATGAGGATAACAAAGACCTCCCTTATTTATTTATATACAAGCGACCCACATAGGGCTGGCTCATTATGCTTACTTGTATTGTCTGTCGTAGGACCGCATATTCTTGATGCGTCGAATGCGATGGACTTGAAATTTAACAAAGTTGCTTTACAGTAACTTTGGAATCGTAAAATCTAATCATTATGTATTCGTTTTTAATATGACAATTCATTTTAATTTGTTTTAATGTAACGTACAATGGAAAAATTTTGTTCGTTTCATTACAAAATCGATTAACATGCAAAAGCAATTTGAGTATTCCGTTGAGGCTTTCAGTCATGAATGTTAAACATTATTTTCATGGAATTTCATCTAAAAATATCACATATATATTTTTGTACACTGTAAAAAGGGATTTACGGATCGCGTTTAGTGTAAATTCTAAGTACGTTTTATAACAGTTGTGTTCTAGACAGTTAATAGCACGTAAAAAGCTCTCCAAGTTTATAGTCTATACATGCTTATATATTTAATTATATATTCATAATATCGAATTAACGGCGCGTTGCCTAGATATAGTTAAGTTTTATTGTTCCGTACTAATCTAGGTCGCTGTAAAAAATAACATAGCTTACTTTATATTCCGAAATATGTACGATAACGAGCAACATGTAATAAACCTAAGGCTAAATAATTACCTAATTAAATTTTATAAATTATTCTGTATAAATTGTATAATAACAGCTGAGCCAAATGGTGCTTTTAATAAAAATCTATTTTATTATTATTATTATAGAAACTATGACAGCCTCCGTAGTGTGACGTGAGGATTCTCATTCCCCGAACCGTTGGGTAGGTACTACTCAATTTCTCTTTATAAAAAAAACAGCTGCTTGATTGTTTTTTTCCTGTTAATCAGTGTGCTTTTCGGTAAAGGGCTTTATCGAGAGGAAACAGCATATCTCTTGAGAAATTCTGGGGTATGTGTAGCCTACCAAAACTCGTGGTGCAGCGTGGTGGATCCATTCTCTAAAATTCCCTCTCTCTTATTGTTGAGGAGGATTATGCTGGGCATTGGGAAAAAGGGTGCTATTTATTAAAGATATACTATATATTAAATAAAATTACAAATCTTCAATTGTGATTCTGACTTACAAATCATTAATAACAATTGAAATAAGGTTATTTATTGACGTATGAATAATCGACTGAATCAATGAAAAGGAACGAATGGATAAGAGAACGGATACAGCATGTACAAATATTTTCACTTATATCGGATGACTGTGGATTTCTGACTGCGCCGTGATTTGCGAAATTAACATCTTTGAACGGATGAAATCAATGATTCATGAGTCTGATTCAACTAAAACTAATACAGCTATAGCGATAATTTTGTAGGCAAAGAATAATATCGAACTTTAGCAAGTGTTGTGGCATGCGAGTGGGATTTTATTAGCATAAGAATGAGCATTCAATATCGTTAGATACGACCAATATGAATTGAAATATGTATCAAAAGTTGAATCAATGATACAGACAACAGCAGTAAATCGATTATTTTAGGTTGTTTATCACATTCAGTTAATAGTATAGTCCCGTTTTAACAATGAATGTGGTGTCAAAGGCCATGAAATTTGACATTACTGTCAAAAGCACTAACACAATCTAGCTATACTGGAAAAGTTAATAAAATCGTTAAGTTTGCTTCGATTTTATAATGATCCGCGAAAATTTCTTTAATTTCCTTCCATAAGAACTTTTTCCTGACACTACGATACCTAACAAAAGTAGAATTAGGGAAATTGAATGAGAATGATTTATAAATATTAAGGGAATAAAAAAATCGGCAATTTGTAGTGTTAATTGACGGACGGGATCGACGATATAAAAAAATCATTTTAAAACTACAAAGTTCAAGTATTCCGATCTTTTGGGCAAACATTCATAGGAAATTCACACGAAATGTGTATATATATACAGATGCTATAATCCACCCCACCAGGTGGTCAGATGACCTTATTAAGGATTGCCGAAAGTCAATGATTACAAACGACACAAGATCGTGTATTGTGGAAATCCTTGGAGGAGACCTACGTCCAGCAGTGGATGCTCATCGGTTGAATTTGATCATGATAAACCATGGTATAATAAACTTATTTAAAAAAATAGTTCTTCAGCGAGCCCCACACTCCTGGTTGAAAATATAACATTCAGCCGGTGTGCGTACATGCATTTACCAGCGAAAAAAATAAAAATAAAAAAGGGTGCTCTTCGGTAAAAGAAAACATGGCAAACAAACCGGCTTACCTTTAATACAAAATACTAAATCACCAATGCTATAAGAGTAACAAAAAGTAATATAATCTATAGTATCACATTGTTTGCGGAAACGTATAAATACGTTGTTTATAGACGGAGAGAAAAGTATAAATAGACGTAATTTTTATATGTACCACAAACTCATCGGTTAGTAACACTAAATTTGTCATACTAATGCAGAGCGTTATGATTTATGCAAAAATTAAGAAAGAAATAGCTCGCGCCTTTTTTATCAGCGCACAAAACCACCCGCAATTATTATCATAACATTGTTCGTTTTATTGTAAAATAATTTGAGATACTATAAACGACAGTGAGAATTCAGAGAGCTTATCATTTTTATTCGTTCGTATATCCGCAGTTATCTTAAGAGAGATAAGGTCAATATTCCACTTTGGTCGAGCGAATTTGACGTTTATTATCACGGTTTCTCTAAATTGCCTTATAACAGTGCAAATTTCACCATTAAACAAAACGTCCTTTCGTCAGTTAGTTCCCCAGAACTAAGATTTGCATGAAATGAGTTTCGCGAAAGAAGATAGACGAAAGGTCGCTGTGAAATACTCGTATTGCTTAGAATAAATGATGAATGAGTGAATTGCTCTAATCCAAGAAAAATAATATTATTATGATGATGTCGACTAAGAATAACGGATTGAGTTTTTATGGGATTATCCTGAGAATTAACACGAAGGAACCCTCGTAATTTTACATTTTCAGACGTTCTTCAATATCATCATCAATTTATATTGGAAATAAAAAAAGCCTTACTCAATAAAGAGATTATGATTTGATTTCATCGTCGTATCAGTGGTTATTGGAACACTAGGATTCATCTGGAAAGTGTAACATTATATACAACTTATTCCCAATTTATTTAAGTGGAATTTTATTACCACAATAATTTTCCTCATAATTGGGCCCATTTTAATAAGTTAAATGTACCAAAAGTATCAATATAAGATCCCGATTAAGAGTAACAAAATAGAAGTGTATATGAACGACCTTGAGTATTATCTAAACAATATTCATTAAACTTAAAAATATCATTGCAATATCAGCTATAATAAGAAATATTATATTGCGTACTTAAACTATCAATATAAAAGCAAGGTTTAGAATAATTAATATTCAGCCACATACGTTTTAGTATGACGCAATATCACATCCATGAATCGACCTTGAAATTGCTTATACGTTTTAATGTCACCACTTGAGTTTTAAAATTCACAACTGAGAAATATAGGCACCATTTGTCTAGTCAATATGGCTACAGAAATAAAAATCGATTTTGGATTTTTTGTACTGATACACATTTACATATTCAATCATGTAAATTTTTTAATTTCGATGTTAAGAAGTTCTGAATTTAGAAAAAACAAACGTGTAATAAAACTCAAATATTGTATACTAGCTGACCCGGGAAATTTTTTAACGTCTCAGAATTATAAAAAAGGTGATATCAATACATAAAAAAGGTGAATGATGGAATGGCGACCCCGCATCGGACGACGCTGTGTATAAAGACTCCCCCACAAGGTGGACCGATGATATGAGGAGGATCGCCGGTAGCCGCTAGAGCCAGGCGGCACAAGATCGGGCCCTGTGGGCATCATTTCGTGGGACTTATGTCCAGCAGTGGACGTCCATCGGTTGAAGTGACGACGACGACGATAATTGCAGAATGTTTCACTTTTTTTAGGAAAAGCGATCAAAACTTAACCGGAACAAAAACAATTGTCTGTAATGTAATTGTAATAAAAAAAACGCAACCGTTACGTCCAGATTCCCCCCAAAATTCGTAAAATATTATAGCTGCGATTAGAAATTGTTGGTTGTCAATGTCAAATATCGAAAACAAATTAAAAACAAAACAAAAGTATTATTTAAACCTTCTTTGATTTCTGAACGACGCACGAACATCAAATGTTTGACAGCTAGGAATAGTTTCTAAGGGTTGACCAAATTATTCTTTTCACTGTATTCCAAACATGTTTTTCATATTCATTCACCTTTTAAACCTTCCTTGGACTTCCACGAACAATTCAAAATCAAAATTAGCAAAATCAGTCCAGCTGCTCTCAAGTTTTTGCGAGACTAATGAACAGTAATTGATTTATATAGATATATGTTTTTGGTCCGTTGTCTGTTTATATGCAGTCACATAAAACAATGTCTCAACAACTTTTATTAGTCCTTTGTTCTCTACAAACGGTGATACATCTAAAGAATTTCCCCGACTCCTTTCCCGATCCGTCTATAACTGTACGAACTGTACGAAGTCGCGGTAAATTATCCGCGTGGTTTGAATCTCGCTAAGCAAAAACATTACGACCTGCACAGTTGTTAATCTGTGAATAATGGCGTTGGAGATTTATAGAGAGCGTACAAAAAGAGCCCAAAACATTCCTGATTGACAGTGATGTAGCTGCAATTAAAAGTTGACTATTCAACCTCCTACCTGTACCCACCTCGAACGTATAAAGTTGTACTAATTAGGTAAGAATTCTTTCAAGATTCGGAAGTTGTCGCTTCAAAAGAACTTCGGAACTCTTGCACGTTTAATTGGGAATCTTAGCGAATTCGCTTTGTAAAGAAATTTTGTTTCAACGAACAAAGTGTGTAAAACTTAGGTTCGTACCCGAATGAATCTTATAAGACACGCAGATTTGTAATTAAAATTTGCAAAGACACATACGTGGATATAATACGTAATATATTCGGTTAGGCTCTACTGCGGCTTACGCAAACGTATGTGACTCCCAATTCAATCAGAAGAACGGTACGAATTGAATACCGAATTGATACAGCTTGCTCTAAAACGGATCATTAATTTCATCTAGGGCTTAGACCCATTGCAGGATTTGGGAAATTTGGATTTTATTATACACATTTGCTACGAGTTCGTATGTTAGGGCAAAAATAATTTGCGTAAGTAAGGTAATTTAAAACCGCTATATTATATATGGTAAGTTAGTCAATAGAGATTACCTAGGTGACATCATCTTGATATTCTACTATTGAGGTACAAGTAGAAATTTTCACATGAAAACTGGCTTTGTTATCAAAAGTCCTGAGTGCAATTCCCAACTGGTCAAATATAGGAAACTGTATTTTTAACAGACTTCTAAAAGAGAGAAGGTTATCAATTCGTCCTTATATTGTTTGTTACCTCATAACTTTCGACTGCGTGAACCATTCTTGATGATTCTTTTTTTTGGTCCAGCTTTGATGATAGCATCATTGAGAAAACCGTAAAATTCTTAAATTTGCATTAGCCATGTGCGGGACAAATGGACAAATAACTCTAGATCATGCCAACCGATTAGTATTTTATTGGAAAGGGTATTCAAGGGTTGTTTGAACATGGTTAGGTTTTGGTTGGGTTTTGATTATGGGAACCATGATTAAGTAAAGAAATTCTTAAGACCTTAATGCTATTCGGCAGAATCTTTTAAAGGCTATCCAGATATTTGAGTCACCTAGTTATAGTCAAGTAATTGTTGTAGTTAAATATGATGATGAATGGAACTTCTCAACGACTTACAGTAGGGTTTTGATTTGTGGCATAATATATAACTGTCTGTAATCAAATTGCAATGAGCTTATGTTTGTTGCTGCATTGCAATATTTATTTCAGGTGTATTATGTTTGAAGCTGGGATAGCCGAGTGCGGGGGTTCCATCTTATATATTAGTTAGTTTTATTAAGTATGTACGGTTCTGTCAATTATAATAAAGCTAAGGAAAATATTTTAATTAAAATACTTTTTTTTTTTTTCAAAATATCTATCTTTATTTTAAAATACAATCAGTGTACTATTACTTATGCAACATGCAATACATGTCTACACTCATCATTGTAAGGGTATAAAGTAATAGATGCTAGTTATCCTATTTTGCTTCGCCATTGTCTTTTCTATCAGTTCAATAGAGTCCATAAGACATGCAAATGTATAAAAAATTATTGACTACACAATAAATAAGTCCAATGTGGTACATTATACTTACATAACCGAGAAAACGGGTGTTCGGAAGGCGTTAATTAAGCAAGAATGTACTGTATTCAAACCGCGCCGCCCCCGCAAAGTTTAAGTCGGAACCCCCGAAACTTACTTCGAAATTTGTTTTGCGTCTTCACGGATCTTCATTAGCTCCACGAGCCCAAACTTATTACGTATGTTTGACTGAGGGTGTTAGTGTTGTGGTTCCTTGAC
Source organism: Elymnias hypermnestra (assembly GCA_015832385.1). NCBI lineage: Eukaryota > Metazoa > Arthropoda > Insecta > Lepidoptera > Nymphalidae > Elymnias > Elymnias hypermnestra. The sequence goes on from JACTOM010000028.1 coordinate 2,301,489, forward strand.
ACTTCTAATCTGCTATTCCAAATCGTACCAATTTCTCAGCGCATATAGCCTAAATCCGACCAATTATAAAGTCGGGTCGTCTCAAATTTGGACCAATTAGATGAGCCAACGAACTGTGTCGCAGTGGAGAGCAGTTTTGTCGGCAATATAATTTATTAGGGAGGCTCAAAGTTGCTGGTTTTAACCCTTAAAGACTCAAGTAAAATTTGATTACGGATGCTCAAAACGTGTCCCCTCGTCGCATGCCAACTTTGAAATGGATGAGTCCGTTTGCAACTTACTCTGTAAACAACGGCTTCTCCTATATCAAATGCGTCTTCTGGCAATAAATTGGTTTAAGCTACAAGTAACTTGATGTCTAAACAATGTTTTTGTTTGATTTAAAAATATATAAATGTTTCCAGCGGTAGCGTCCACATAATTCCAGATTTCATGGAAGTGTAAGAAAATTCGGGTCAAATCAGCAATCTAAACCATTCTTCAATCTACACGAACTATCTAAACGTATTAAAATTAGTCCAGCCAATTAGAATCAAGTCATATACACAAATACATACGAATTATAGTAAATATAGGTATATTTCTTTTATGATGCACGCACGCCCAGACATCGATAAATGTTTTATCCAGTCTTTATATAAATGTTTTCATCCGAATGGCTAGACCATAAAATAGATCAACAAGTAAAAGTAATTGCCAATATTGTATTCAATGTAGATGTTCCATTTCGAATATATGCAAGTAAACAAAGGAATTTAACACAAGAACATCTGTTTAAAAGGGAACATGAAAATCCCTTTATTATAAAACGATAAAAAAATACTTTAATTTTATGTAAAGAAGATCCACGCAAACCCACCTCACTTAAAATATAGGACTAATAGATAGCGATCTATTTGATGCCAATATCTCCTACTTGACAGAATGTTGTGATATAAAAGAAGATGTAGTGACTAAAATTGGGAAAGGTATGGTTAGATGGTTTGGGCATGTAGAGAGAATGCATCAAAGGGGAAGACCAAGATGAACGTTCCCAGACCAAATCCAACATTTTAAAAAAGGCCAGATAAAGGCTCCTCTAAACCTCTAAACTTATATGAAAGGTTTAATGAGAATGAAAGAAGCGAAGGAGGATATGCAAGGATCGTGGCAAGTGGAAGGACATGGTCTTTTCCTACCTCTATGGGATTGAGGCGTGATGCTATGCATGTACGTAGACAGCAGAGCTCATATTAAACAATATGTCGGTTAAAACGATATTTTAATAAAAAAATATTATATATTAAAATAAAACTTATCATATCTTATTATACCTCTGGCAAAATGAAAAAAAATAAAACTTTTCAATTGATTGAGTAGTTTTGGAATTCATCGCGGTAAAACACTGTGATAAGGAGTTTTAAATATATACAATACAATAATACACCTCGTAAAAGATAATGTTAAAGGTATATAAAACTAAAGGAGTAACTGCTGGTTTCTTCTCTGTGAAATCAACTTACCGAACCGCTAGTAGATTAGTTAGTAACGCACAGAGTACTGACGATGCAAAAGTGTTTTTTGAGCCTGATTGTATAAAGAATTTTTGATTATGATAATAATTTGAAATATTTGACGCAATTCGCAGTACAACTATATTTAAAATCACGGGAAGAATAAGAAAATTTTGAAACAATGAAACAAGGAAACAAAAGTCGTCTATTAGAGAAAATCGTTTCTTGAAGGTAAAACTATTCCAATAATAGAGATATAGAAAGGCTCGGGATTCCGTCTTGAAAAGGCATTCTTCTCTCGAATCAATTAAATTCTTTGTCGTGCCTTTCCCTCCATTTTCTTAAATCGCTTGGGAGGTACATCAAAAAGCCTTTACTGGAAAGGGCCAATTAAAGGTTTTGATATTGATTCAACGAAATTCGGTGCCTTTGTAAAGGACAGTGTTGACGCAGTAATTCCGATTCCCGTTTCAAGTTACAAAAAACTTTGATTTAACTTTACGTAAAAAAGAAATAAGTAAGAGTACGTCAAATATGTGTATATCAATAACGAATTTGTTTTTACATATGTCCATTATAAACTTTTAGACTATTCGACCGATTTGCCCCAAATCAAACCAGTTTCATTAGAAAGGTTATTTTACGAAGATGGTCTTAAACCGCTAAACTCATTGTCTCTCTCTCTCTCACGGGATTTGGAACTGGGATAGTGAGAAACAGTTCATTTTTTTATAAATCTTATATTTTTCTTTAATATCTATATATTAACATTATGCTTAAATTTCTATATACTATTTAAAACATACCGACGAATTAATTAAATGTTAAGTCTACTACCCGCGTGAGTAATAGGGCGACGACTGTAGCAAAACTAAAACATTGCTTATGAATAACTTTTTAATTGCTACGTTGACGTTGGTTTCCCCTAAAAGTAAGTGATGACACTGTCTATGATGTAAAAAAGTAAAAGTAAGTAGCAGCCCTTTAACGTTCCACTGCTGGGCACAGGCCTCCTCACTCCGAGGAGCGAGGGTTTTTAGAGCATAGACCCACCACGCTGCTCCACTGCGGATTGGCAGGCATAGTACACAATTGCACTCTCATAGTCCGATGTGACGGGAATCCGACACGACCGGAGCGAGATCAGGCGCAGGACCGACTGTATAACGTGCTCTCCGAGGCACGGGGATGGATCACACCGCCAATTTCCCAACTTCGGGCAAATATTGAGAGAGATCTTAATAGAATACTCAATATCGATTTTTTTGAATTGGCCCGACCCAGGACTCGAACCCAGGACCTCATGTCTGAAGTCGAACATGCTAACCACTAGACCAATGAGGCAGTTCTGTCTATGATGGTGGTGTGATAATTTGGACAAAGGTACATTACACATGATATAAAAAGAGTAAAAGGCTTAATTTACCTGGATCTCACTTTTTTTACTCTATTCAGATAGATAGATTAAACCGCTATTATTGTAAAATCAATGTCTTAACTGACAACCTTTGATTATAGAAAACTGTCAATTAAATCAATCGAAAGTAAGTGACTCAATCTAAATATTTAACCGTGTGTTTAATGTAGCAAAGTAGCGGTGTATACATAGTTTTTATATCCTTATCAAATTCAGCAGTGGATAATAACATCTTCCACGTTCAGGCACTTTGCATGCGAGCATTGTAAACTCTTTGGCACCATTTTGTGACCCTTGCCTCGATGCGTTTGCTCGTTTTATACACAGCTCATTTACTCCACCGTCGTCACGCACCCTTTGACCTAGTTAATTAATTCATATTCGGAACTCCTTTACAGCTTAATTACTTAAACCGTTAACAGAATTCATTTAAAGGCATTTCATATAAAAACAGCTTACGTGACTTGTTACTGACATGAATACCATATCTCTAAGCTAATACTTGAAAGTTCACTAATAAATCATGAATATTACTTGCAAACGAACCGCTGCTTAATCAATTAATCACTTGGGATTGGTTGCTCGTGTAGTCGCAGTGATAGGGCCACGGCGACCCGGAGAAGGGTTGATTTATGAGAAAATAATACTCTATAGGGAAATTTAAAGAGCTTGGTAAAACTTAATAAATTGGTTAAAACTGTGAATTAGGGTACACAGGTCTTTGACATAAAAAGAATCGGTTGAGGATTATTAATAATGAGACTTTTTTTATTGCATATACAGATAAACAAACAGTCAGAGCCTTGACTCTGATCTCCTCGTTTATAAGTGATGAGACATTCTTGGATGATACCGCTTTATCCCTGTTAAGAGTTAAGTCCTACACTGTGATCGCACCTCATACTAAATAAGGATACAGTAAGATGTCGATGTGTAATCACTAGCCCAGTAAGTGGTAGATTACATCAATCCTACGAGTAGTTTTTTTAGGAATCTATATCATTAATTCAAGGTATATTGTCTTTAATAGTTTCTACACGACGTCGTACACATTTTTTGTTGATTAGTAGCACGTTTATATTCATATTGGGGTATTTAGCCACAACCAAAGCCTTTCATTCACCATCACGTAGCATCATAATAAATCGCTAGAAGACATAAAATTAAAACTATAGAAATTAAACGTAAACATATTTGAAGATATTGCAATTTTATTCTTGTGTAAGAAGTCTGTCACATGAGATGTATCTTGGAAGATTGAACTATAGAGTTGTCGATCCAGATCAGTTTTTTCCGACTTTCAATGTTAGAAGATTTACACAATCTCAACCATGCTATTAAATCCTTGACCTTGTCGCAAATCAGTCTTTTCTTATTATGCATGAGCTTATTCTTTTCCAATTCGAATACAAACTTGGATAGAGTCATAGTCGTCTCCACTAAATCAGACAACTTTACGATCTGTCTTGCGAGTACTCCATCGAGCCGCGGATATCTTGAACCCTGATGTTACGATCTATTCAGACCTCAACCGTCATAAAGAACCCTTGCCCTTGTTATGTCGTCAATGTTGTTTAGCACTCGTAACTTATCAACAATGGCCTATTACGCTGGTAAAAAACAGCCACATGCCGCCTGATTCGCTACAAAATATACTGTTAACCCAATTCTTTTAAATAGGTCACTCAAAAAATACGTCTCTTTGGCTATTGTTCAAGCATATTGGCTGTTTCATCTACCTTTATATCTCGTTAAAGAAATGGCGTTGTTCGCCAGGTATCGCCTTTTTATAATTGCTAGTTGAGTTCCAAGTGCCTCTTGAATATCCCCAACTCAATATTTGTGTTTTATGTTTATGGATTTGCGACTAAAGTTTTATTTGACAGTGTACTCCGGTGTTTAGACCGAATTGGAATCTGGCTTTTAGGGTTTCTGTGTCTACGAAGATATTAGATTATAGGTAATGGATACAAAATTCCCTGTCACCGTGTTTGATCGCATTGAGCTCCGAAACTATTTTACCGTCTTTGGTGAATTTGTTTTCATGTTCCCAGATCCTATATCACGATATTGGATAGGTTTTGATTTAAAATTTTTATGATAATAATGGGCGATATTATCTTTAAATTAACTTAGAACAATGCATTTTTATAAATGTTATTCTTCTGTACGTGTGTATTTGAACTCCTTCTACACGCCTAGACCGAAATTGATGTGATTGTAACTTTGTATATGTTCTGGTGGAATATTTTAAATGTGATAAAGAACACATTTCCTCAAGATCAGGTAGTATATGGTTGAAAGCGTCTGATACATATTACTGACTGACGAAATGATCACTGGCCATTTAAGGGGGTCATACAGAAAACTAAAGAATATAATGCCGTTAATCCATTCTGATTTTTAAAAATATTTTAATGAAAGATAACGAATACGAAATTTAGTGGCTTTCGACTTTGATTGTTTGTTATGTTTTTTATTTAACAACACCAAAGGCAAGTCTAAAATTCTCTCCCAAACAACCCCATATAGCATAATAAATGTTTATCGTTACCAATAAATGATTAAACACCTCGCCGAGGAGATCAAATGCCGAAAAATTATGATACCAATTTACGTTAACGACACTTAAAAGGCGAACTTTCGGTAAACGGTGCGTGCCTAAGCGAGAGGTGGCAGTTTAAATTTTTATCAAATTCATCCCTCAAATTGTTTTACGTCGCTGTTTGAAAGTGTCAAATCTGATTTATTTATGACGGATTTACTCCGCAACACCTGCCTGTGGGGTGTTCACGATTTAGGAGGTAAAATAGATTTTTCCTTTGAATAAATAAATTGTGCACGTATTTCATCGTATTAAATAAATTACATTATACATTCATGATATAAATATGGCTAAATATTTTTTTATATTTACGAATCATCCTATTTTATTGGAGCTGAAGGCATTCTAAATTCTTTTAAGTAGCCCACAAAGAACAAAAGTTCTTATTAAAATTTAGTCCTAAAAAGATTGATACACCGTTCTAAAACTGTTATAAGATACTCCTTTGTTTTTACAGACTTGTACATTACCATCTTTGTCAGTATCATCACCTACTATAGAATGAGATGACAGTCAAGACCTGCGCACATTACAAAACAATTAATTATATAGCTAAACAAACTATTATAAAATTAAAATATTGAGAGTAAAAGTAAATTAACTTAATTTAGTTGTGTTAAAGACAAAAAAGTGTCAAAAAACATTTGTTACCTAATTATATTCGTATATATTTGACGGCCTCGTTGGTACATTGGTGCTAGTACTTGATTTGCGAACAGAGATCCGGGATTCGATCCCCTGTGTGGTGAATTTAGAAAATTGCATTTTCTAATTTATCTTAGTACGCACTGGTGGGAGGCTTCCGCCATAGCTAAATACCACCCTACCACCAAAGACGCCCAAGCAAGAGATTTGAGTTCCGGTACGATGTTGTGTAGAAACCATAAGAGGTAAATTGCCTCTTACCAAAGTAGCGCTCGTCCATCCTATATGGTATTGTCACTTACTATCGGTTGTGATCTGTGGGACAATTTAATAATAATATTTTTGAGGTAACATGTATGTTAAATTAAAGTTTATAAACCAGTTAGTACTAGTTAAAATTATGGTTAACTTCACCGCTGCTTAATAATCAAATTGAAACGTTTTAAAGCTTTTCTTTTATCTTACCTTATAAACTGCTTATTGACTAACATGATGGGCAACTTCATGAGGTTCTGGGCTCCAACTCAAAAAATCGATATTTTGTTGTCTATTAAGATTTACGCGAAGTTGGGAAATTGGCGGTGTGCTCCACCCCCGTGCCTCGGAGAGCACGTTAAGCTGTCGGTCCTGCACCTGATTTCTCTCCAGTCGTGTCGTATTCCCGTCACATCGGTCTATGAGAGTGAAGGAATAGAGAGTGTACTTGTGTTCTAAGCCTGCCATACAGTAGCGGAGCGGCGTAGTGGATCTATGCTCTAATAACCCTCTCTCGTACGAGTGATCTCTTCTGTGAGTGAGGAGGCCTGCTACTTACCTATTCTTACCTTTTATGTTACCATAAAAATCCTTCGAAAACCTCATGTTATTTTAATATTTTTTCTTATATAAAAGCAACTGCTAATTTATCATAAATCTAACCCCTGTTGTGGCAAGTGTCGTCATAATCCGCTTAGCCAGTGAGACACTAAGCTGTAATTATTACCGGCTGCGCATTCTTTTATACGAAATACGTAATTATTTTATATCAGCACTTTGTTTTAAACTGAATTAAAATAAAAAGGAAAATATTCTTAATCATAACTTTGTATTCTGCAAACAATGACTAAAACTTATTGCATTTTTTTAAATGGAAGACTTTTTTTTTATTACTGACAGGTTAGCGTTGGGCTGTCATCATATCATAGGGAAGTGATGATACAGTCTTAGATGGGAGCTTCCGTTTGTTGCTGCATTGCAATATTTACTTAGGGTGTATTATGTGTGAAGCGGTGGTAACCGATTAGGAGGGGGGAACTTATGCGTATTAGTGATGAGCTCCATTACCATATAAAAGACTGGTGATAGCAGGGTAGCAACGTATAAGGTTGTGGGTTCGATCCCCGGCGTATCAATGTAAATATCTCTGTGTGTAATTGTTTTTTTTTAAACGATGCGATCTTATATGAGCAACTCGTTTTAGGTGTATCCATATTCAAACAAATTTGTTAGTGCATTTGACAAAAAAGAATAGCCCTTAAAACCAAACTATTCCACACAAATTAATATGCTCTAAAAGTAACTAATATATAAGTAGTCCAATATTTTGCAATTGATTTTCCTTAGGAGAATTCTGAACAAGAATACGCAATTATTTTTTACTTTTTGAAACTTTGAAGGTATTTTTTTTTGTTAATTTTTTTATTTATATAACAAAAGAACATAGTAATTGCTAGAAACAATTCTGACTAATGTTTACAAGATTTTGATTGTAACAATGACAAATATAAATATCGGCATTAATAAGCGTTGTTAGTAAGAACTACACATATTCTATTGTAAGAACTACACATATTCTATTATATATATATATATATATATATAGAGAGAGAGAGAGAGAGAGAGAGAGAGAGAGAGAGAGTGAGAAATATAACCCTCATATTTTTTTTTTGTATTTTGCGGGTTAGCAAAGAATTGAGAAAACTGCCGATAAACAACCCAACAAATATATTTATATTTAATTGAAACTAAAGTATACTATCCCTTAATCTTTCTACATCAACGTACGTACTTGCATCAAAACGCATTTCGTAAATTTCAAATTTAACCTCTCTTTCACAGGGAGTGATCGTATGATAACAAACAATTCTTGAAAATAAAAAAATATAAGGATACAAACACCGTGCGAGATAGGTGTTACAAGAGGAATATTATTGGGATTCACATTGGTAATTAAAAGCATTTCTCAATTTTAAATACATTTAAAAACAATTGTACGTAATTAATTTGTTGCCACCCTATCCCAAGAGACGAGCATCGTCATAATCCGCTTACGGAGCGAGACATTTAACAGTAATAATTACAGCCTTTTTGTTTTAAATAATATCAGTACCCTTCATGTAACATATTTTATTTATTAAAAAACAATTCAAAATCTTTAACACTGTGGATGTTACATGTAATTAAACATCGCCGAATCATCCTCATTAAATAAATCATTATACACACATCTCAACGCCCTCAAAATTCGTTCTTTCGCAGAAATCGTACAGCGTTTAAATAAAGCATAGGAAGTTTTGAACAGTAAATTATTCTGTTTTCATATAATATAAGTAAAAATACAAATTCACCCACCCGGTATCAAATTTTGAATACACAGCGCACGAATTCTTTATCCCATTCATGTCAATCAAGTTGCCATGTTTTCTGCCAAATTTTCAGGATAATTGTATAAAAAAATATATATTTTTACCCCAGCAGTTGTATCTTGTGGAAGAGCGAGGAGCTCTATATATATATAATTTGGAAACTGCCTTTAATTTAAGTAGTTCAGTTATTAATAAATAGTATTTTCATGTTTAATAATATATCATCGCTAATATTTTTAGATTAATTGTTTCAGTTTGCCACTAATAATTATTTATTTCACTGCACCTTAAAAAATACAATAAATCATAAACTTGAACGAAGAAAATGAAGTACTACAGACAGTCTTACCGCTTAATAAAGATTTCTTCCAAACAACCTTGAGTTAAAAAAAATCTTGTTTACAATTCACACGTGGTAGAGGTGTAACCTTCAAATGACGAATGTTAAATTTGTTGAACCCCAGGAAGCAGAGCACAAAGAGAACCACAAACATAAGAAACACTGTATAATGTTTCCTATCTCTTTGTCTCCCATGTTAAATGTTATGTGTCTCTCTTTTTACTGTCGCTTTCGCGTTTCAATGACTTTCAAATCACAATGATGCTAAAGAAGTTTCCACTTTTAAAAGCTATAAGTAACAAAGGAAGATAAGAGGCAACGACATAAACATACACAATATTGTTTTGTTTTCTATTTCCCCGATAAATAGCAGCTTTTCCCATATTCCCACATAGTCCTGAGATACGCAGGTGACATGAAAAACAATCACTCGTCCATTTATTTACTAAGAGACATTCAAAAATATACGCCCAATTGTCTTGAAATTTAACAAAAGTGACTTCTTAAACAGTGTAGAAGTTCAATAAGAACGGACTCCTATTCCCGCGAGAACAATTTTGATGACACCGTAGAAAACATAGGTAAAAATATTGTTGTCCTATTACTTAATATTAAGAAAATTCACACGATATATCCCGAAAAAAATCCGAACGACGTTAACGCCGCTTTTTTCAAATTATTGTTTTTCCCCTTCTATCACATTCTTCACGGAGATTTCTTCGCTCCTGGGAACTTTCCCGGGAAATAAATATAAGTATAAAAAGTGATGCTCTTCTGGGAACGCTTTGATTGACTGCGGTGACGGAATGTTTTTGATGAAGTATTTCACGCCTTTTATATGGTATTTGTTCCATCTATCTATCTCGCAAAGATAACAATAGAATCAAGTATATTTGAACGGTATTTGTTCCCATATATTTAATCAGTATTTATTTTAAAAATATATGAGCTAGATCTTATTTTATAAATTGAAATTCAAGTCTTTATTCAGGTAGGCTATAATAGCACTTATATATCGGTATAATATCGCTGTCGATAGGTAAATATCGCTTTCTAATGTTTTAATCATAGATAGATAGATAGTATAATTTATTGAACGCCACAAAAAAAAGAAACAATACAGTGAAAACTTAAAATAGTCTTATCGCTATTTAGCGATCTCTTCCAGACAACCCAACGTATAGGGAGACCGTCGAAGAAAGGAGAGAGAAGGTAGGCGGTGTTCATAGTTTAAAAGGCAAACATATATTACTTAAAATAAATACATACTTATAAATAATTGTAGGATCATTGATGATATAAAATTTTGTAGTCAGGGTTGATAAAAATTATACAAACTTTATGAAATTAATTATTTGTTGCGTGGATAACCTGTTATTTGCTATAAACGATCTATTGATCTAGCAAAAATTTGATCCGTACTTCAATTTCAGAAGAAACTTTACAGTTTTTTACAGACGAATTATTTAATCGTTTATTACAATATTATAAGATGGATACAGAACTACAATGCAAGCGGAATGTATACCACGCAATACCCTGTAAACTATTATTTCAAATGACAGTCATTCCAGCACCTTATAAAACTACAAATTCCAAAGATTATCATTAGTAACACTTTTGCGCCTTTTGTCGTTTTCTAGAAAGTTACAAGGTTATCGCTTTTGAAGTTAGCTCAGGCGGATATAAAATTCCGTTGGGTAACGCGTCCCACTTCTCGTATATGCAAATCAGTATTGAAGCTAAGCACTCATATGCTAAGAGTTTGTAGAAGCTAGTAAATGGGTTAAAATTCGTATTTAAAACCTTTGCAGGAAACGAACTAAGATACTTAATATTTATCGCAAATATCCTAAGACACGCCATATATTATTAATCGCCAAATAAAGAAAGAGTTTGGTATGTACTTACTCGTAAGATAACACAACACAAGTAAACTTCAACAAGGCTTGGTTTAACAACAAACTGGATCGAAAGCTTGTATTTTCGGCCCTATTTTGAGCGTTGAAAGTACAACATTGGCTCTAATCTAATAAATGCGTAATTATTACGCGGGCGGTAATGCCAAACTTTCAATTTGATTAAAATATGCGATTGTGTGTAAATTTTTGTCAGTTATGTTATATTAAATCAAAATCTAGCATGAAGCATTAACTTTTTCTTTTAACCTAAGTCGTCGAAAGCCGACAACACCTTAAAAAATGCAAAACAAAAATAGCAACAATGCCCAAAAGGCACTCGTGTAACCCATTTAATTTATTTATTCATTAATAAACTATGAATTTACAACATAACACTTTGATAAAACTACAAATAAAACCAAATTAAATGTTATTATATTACACATAACTGTACTCCAAAAACACTACAAAATAGAAGAAGAAAAAACAAACAGAAAAACAAATCGAATCTTGTATAAAATAAGGAAGTGGAATTGATATGACAAACTACTTGATTAATTTTTTTTTATAAAATCATTGTTTTATAAATTTATCTATGTTCTAAATGAAAGCGTTAAATATGTTTAAAAACAAAGGGAATACCTGAGAAATTCCTGTCCATGTAGCTATCGCAGTTTGACAAAGTTTTCTATGCATATCTTCTGATAACATTCAAATAGATGCAATCTCGGTTTTGTAAGATAGCTTAGGGATTTGAATACCTACATGAAAGGTAAATGTTCATGTTTTGGTATCGCATAGCGTTGTGTTCCATGCAAATGTAATATTCTGTTTCGTATTCTGTTTTTATTGCCATTCTTCCGCTATACATGTGTGTGCTCTGGATGTTTTGGTATTAGCAAATGTTTCGCATTTCTTCACGTATTATGAATTAAAATTAAAGATCAAATATCTTAAAATTAAGAGACTATACCTTTGAGTTGGTTATTCAATCAAAGAAAAGTTATATTTTCATATTCGTAGTGGGTCTATATGTTTCTAAACGCTTATCCTTTCAACTTTATGTTTTAACTGACTTTCTTAGCAACTATGCGTTTTTCTTTTATGTAGCAAAAAATCTAGATTAACAAATTTTCATCCAATTTTTTTTCATGATCGAGCTTGTCATAACCTTCTCTGTTATTTAGCCTTTCAGGTTATTGTTGAATAATAAGACACTTTCGGGAACTTTAAGAATTACTTTACCAAAAAGCTTTACTTTCACATCACCAACAGACAATTTAATATGTTTGAATAGATTATAGCTTCTGTATAAGAAAAAGTAAATTGAAATATCATATATAATTAACATATTAAAGTACTGTCTTTCAAACCATTTCATCATTAATGACTCACCATAAAAGCTGATTTATTGATTTATTAAGAATGTTGATATTCTCTATTAATATTATGATCTTAAAGTCAGTGTTGTTGTTAATTTTATGGTCTTAAACTCATTACAAAGAAAGTAACCTTTAAACTTTTACGTGGGCTTTCAATAGCTTTTATGCTCAAATGAAATTCAATTAATATTTTAATTTATTATTATAATAAATATCAAATCGAATTTGTCTTTCGTTCTCTTTACTTTATACTGTATCTTGTATATGTATTTACCATCAGGTGAGTTCAATGTCAAGCATTATCTTATCAGTTAACGAAAAGACAACTAACTGTATTAAAATCTACAAATCTAACGTATTTGACCTTGAATGAATCAATATAAAAAGTTTTTTTTAAGTATTGAAAATTTACAATTGTGGTTGTGAAGTAATAGTAGGATTTTAATAAAACGTAACTTTATTTCATATTTTAATAATTGCATTATTTGCTAGCTCGTCCGATTTAAAGTTAAAGTCTGGTTCAACAGGATTGGTGAAAAAAATCCCTCAAACATACCTGTCCGATTTGAAATGGTGATGTTAGAATTCTTTTGTCATATTTTTCAGCTTACCCGCATCCAATATTTCCGTATGGCACGTTATAAATCGTTCGCATGCTGTAACAGATCGGGAATTCCAGTGTTTTCTGCGGATTACCCTATTCCGATGCAACTGTATACGAAATCTGTAAATAAACGAATCTACATTTATAATATAAATGATTTGAAACCATGAGTGTCATTATATTGGCCTTGGCTGCTCAGGAAAACGCCTTTAAGTATACCCCTACTCCGAGACTGACTTTAATGCCACATGCGATAGATGGACGCAAAACTATTACCTCGCCGGCGTAATGATGCAAATACTTCGATTTCCTGGTTATACTGCATACTACAGGTTAAAATTTATGACTGGACTGGACCAGCAAAGTTGTGTCGCGAAGCATAATATTTATGTTCGACTGCCTCATTGGTTAAGTGATTAGCATGCTCGACTACAGATGAGGTTCTGGGTTTGAGTCCCGGGTCGGGCCAATTCAAAAATCAATATTGACTTTTCTATTAAGATTTCCTAAATATTTGCCCGAAGTTGAGAAGTCGGTGATGTGTTTCACCCCCTGCCTGGGAGAGCATGTTAAACCGTCGGTCGTGCGCCTGATCTTTCTCCGATCGTGTCGGATTCCCGTCACATCGGCGAATGAGAGTGAAGGAATAGAGTGTGCACTTGTGTACTATGCCTGTCAATCCGCAGTGAAGAGTGTGGTGGGTCTACACTCTAAAAACCCTCTCTTCTAGGAATAAGGAGGCCTGTCCTCAACAGTGGGACGTTAATGGGCAGTTACTTACCTTTCTTTTTTTATGATCCTGTACACAATCCGGTTAAAGGTATACTACCTCTTACCACGTTAACTATTTACAAACTTAGATCAAGTTATACTGTCATGTGCTAACTTAAAGAATAAAATAGAATATATTTGAAATTAATGTTATTATTGTAGGATACTCTTAAACAAATTTAATTATCGTATTATAATACCAACTAAACCAAATGAAGTTCTTAAATAACAAACATAAAATGAATAGTGTCTATTATATTTACCAACCACAGCTTCTTTTAACCTCAAAAAGTATTTAAAAGCGAAATTGTACTCCACGTCAATTTACACTTCTGTAAAATGAACATCCGAAAGCAGCGAACTTGAAACGTCGGCAGCATAAAACTGACACGAGCAGGTTCCATTACATCCCAATGCGCATGAATGGCATTTAATTTAAACACATCTAGAAAAAAGTGGAAAAACAAGTTACTGCATAATTTAGTAGTAATATACAATTCAGACGCCAGGTGGATGCGTGTGCGACGCTCCGTCTGTGCTGTGATAGAACCGGTATTTTGTGGTTCATACAATAAGAGAAAGCGATTCAAATACAACACAAAGGTCTGTGTAATTCTTTCTAGGCACATATAAGCCTAATGCTCTGATTTATCCTAAAAAAAACTATCTGTGAATTCGGTTTACGGAAAATATTTTACGGGGTAACATCATAAAAAAACATTGATGAAAAATATTTAACCTTACATAAATAGCTATGAATGATGCGTCACAAGCCGATCGTGCCTCTCTATCACTTCTTCCGTGCTCTCGATTGCACGCTCGTCTCAGGCGTAATCTGACATGAGACATTCTTTTTTGTGCATCCATCCGGCGATCATTAGATGTTATCACATCAAAACGTGAAACGATTTATGGTGCAAATTAACACTAATGTTTAGAGATGCCAAATTATTGGAGATTTTCAAAAAACCAGTGAAAATCCATCGCTTTTTTGTATCCTTTTATACGACTACGATATATTTGTATTCATTTATTTTATGGTTTTTTTGTATTTAAATATATATGTACTTGTATTTGTTTATAAGTATACATTTATGTATATATTAGTGTGTAGGTTTTATTTACCCTTAACAAAATCTTCGTAAACTTAAGGTTACCGGGCAGAATTCGTTATTTTGCAATAAGGCCTCCTTTTGTATCCTTTCTGTAAATTAACGTATTGTATATATTTCATGTATCTGTGGTGTACCATATTATAATTAAGTGGCATACTAGTCCGAGTTTACTAGTCCGAGTAAGAATTTGAAAGTAAGACCCACCAAAATAATCCATTTCGAATTGGTAAGGTAAATTAAACTCAGATCTTTACTGGAATATGCAAATTTCCACTTAAGCATATGAAATTTAGTGTTGCTTGCTCAGGATTCGATCGCGTGACTCTTCCAAGAAAAAATACTGCTCCAGTATGTGTTCATGTTAATGAAAGACATTTTTCCGTTTCCAAAAAGTTTTTAATTCTCTCCACTATTGAATGACTAAGTATTGTTTAATTTTATTAAATTCGTTTCATCTTTCAACATGGGCGGCACGTACATACGTTCTTGTCACCGAGTGAATATCAAGATAAAACAAGAGAATGATTTGTGGCATCCCTGCTCTACGGTACACGCATTCGCTTGTTTTTATTTTTTGTCTCGTTACAGAGAGAATACATTTAATTCAATCTTATCATATGATACAAGGGTTTTAACGTTAAAGCAAGTACGCGACGTACGTGAAAAACATTGTAACTACGAGAACATGAGCTGAATGAACTATTGTTTTTCTAATGGACAAAGCGGGTTCCCTTTTGAATTTACTCTCACCTGAATAGCTCAGTCTTAGATGCGTTATATAGAACAATTGTTATGATAAGTTGCACATATTTATTAAAGGAAAAGAAAGCATTATAATTTTGTTTCATTCAGTTATTCTTTTCATAGAATGAAAGATAGGAGGAACTTGTATTAAATATATTGAAATTATCTAATATTTTATTTATAGTTGTGCATTTTAAAGAAAATTTGGTTATTTTAAAGTGACATCCGAAAAAATACTTAATCAACTCAACGGTATTCTGTTAACATCATTATATTTAGTGTATGTATTTATTTATTTATATATATGTATATAATAATTTTTATATGTGTATATATTTATTGTCTTTATTTGTATGTACGAGTATATGTATTATTAGTATTTGTATGTATTCACAGTATTCTGTATATATCTACATATTATTTTTTGAAATTGTATGCCTATTCACTTATACACACCACTTACCTTCTCTCTCCTTTCTTTGACGGGTTCCCTAACGCCAGGGTTGTCTGGAAGAGATCGCTAATGAGCGATAAGACCGCCCAATTGCACACTAAAAGTACCTTATACTGAGTAATTGTACATCTATTTTTAGCGTGGTGTTCAATAAAGAATATTATCTATCTATCTATATTTATTTTGAATATATTTATGTTTACAATGTGAAAGGAGTATTTTTAAGTTTGCAATCACTGTGGAATACGTTGAAGAACCTGTGATGAGATAGCAAGTCAGTGAGTTTAGTGGTTTAAAACCATCTTAACCTTTTTAATGAAACCAGTTTGAGGCATAGCGGCTGATTGGTTTCAAAGTCTTTTACGGATATAGGTTGACACATTGTATTTTATACATGCCTGCATTGGAAGAATATAGACAAATAGTCAATATTACAAGAGAGTCATTTATAACCATCCAAAATGTGGTGTCAGAGCGTAATTTTTGCCTATTAGACATAAATATTTGAGTTTTTGACACAAAATCAATATAGAAAGTTTTGGATTCTGAAGTGTTCTTCACAAAAACAAATTATTACATGATTATTCGTCCAAAGTGAACTTATATAAGTAAGTGTATTATATTTAGCCTACACCACCTACCCATTACATTTAAGCATTATCTCTAACCTTAACGTACATATGTTTTTCGTTTTACCTTGTCTACAATAAAGTATTATCTATCTATATAAATTTAGGAATCTTTCGTATAAAAATGGTAAAATTATTTTAATTCCTGTGTATCTGCGGCGCCTAGCTGTCATACGAGCGACAAGTCTTGCAATTACTGCAAAAAGCTGCCAACAACACGTGCTGGTTATTGACAGCTCAAACGCGACACCATATATGGGAATTTGTGGAAAAACAAGGGAATATTATTTATATTTAATGGGTACATGATAAAAACATAATCTTTATTTTTAAATGTCTTCTATTAGTTCTCTCTTCATATACCTATAAATATCTTATTAAAATTTTCAGTCGTTTTCAAACATTTTCTACTCATGCACTTACATGGGAATTGACGTCTTATTGTAATGATGATAAGAAAAAAAGAGATACTCGACTGAGTTTGTTGTGGGCTCTTCTCAGAACAGGGCGCGAAAGAATCTTCGTAAACTAAGATACTAATTAGAACTTTAATATCATATCATTCGTATATTAAAGCAATATATAAAAGATAGATAGATAGATAGATAGATAAACACTTTATTGCATACTTTTAAATTACAAAAGTGACAACTAAAACTAAATAACAGTAAAATTATATATATCCAAAAGCATGCAACGGGCGGCCTTATCACTAAATAGTGATCTCTTCCAGGCAACCCCACGAAGAGATCCTGACTGAGAGGTTTGGGTTAGTGTCTAAATCCACTAAATAACTTATTACATAATATAATATATTTACATATATATATATACACATATACATTCAAATACACATATACTACATATTTATAAATGTATAACTGTAAAAACAAACAATAAAAATTAGCGACCAGACAGATAAAATATTTTTACGCGTCTTTTAAAACTGCCCAATGTTTGACAGTTGCGAATTTCTACAGGAAGTGCGTTCCATAACCTGACTGCTTTAGCTGTAAATGAATTGGCATACGCCCGTGAGCTGCAAAAGGGGATATCTAATTTATTATCATTTAAGGATCGTAAACATAATTGGGAAGGAGGATTAGCGCTGTGAAAGGAGAAACGTTCTTTCAAGTATACAGGAGAACAGGGGAGGTAAAGAATATTATAAAGAAGAGAGAGAAGATGAAGATCACGCCGTTGTCGTATTGGCAGCCACTGAAGTTGGGATCGAAATTGCGATACGTGATCATATTTCCTTAGCCCAAATACAAACCTAATACTAATATTTTGTAGGCGCTCTAACTTATTAAGTAGTTCCTCTGATAAATCGCAATAACAAGTGTCGGCATAATCTAAGATGGGAAGAATGAGACTATTAGCGAGTAATATTTTTGTTTTTATTGGTAGCAAATTCTTCCATTTGTAAAGGGAGTGCATGGCAGCAAAAACCTTGCGGCTGAGCTCTGCAATATGGGGTCGCCATGACAAAGAGTTGTCCATCAAAACTCCCAGGTTTTTTATGACGTTACTGTAGGGTAAAGTCGAACCATTAAAAACAATTGGAGATAGATTTAAAAGATTTAGTTTGGCATGCTGTTTAGATGTGCCGATTACACTGACTTGAGATTTGTTGATATTGATCAGGAGCCCATAAGAAAGACTCCAGTTGGTAATAATCTCAAGATCGGAATTTATTTGACTTATTGCTATTTCTATATTATCAACTGATGTTGTCACATATATCTGTAGATCATCTGCATAAAGATGAAACGGAAGGGACAGTCGTTCGGTTAGAGAGTTAATGAATATAGAAAAAAGAAGAGGAGAAAGAACACTGCCTTGTGGTACACCAGCACTGAGAAGACTTGGAGATGATAATCGATCTTCACATCGAATAATTTGTTGCCTTCCATATAAATAACTTTGAAACCAGGATACGACATGGGGTGAGATATTGATAGACTTCAAGATAGACAACAAGATGTCATGGTCCACGGTATTGAAGGCATTGCTAAAATCTAACAAAGCGATAATGCAAACTTGCTTGTGATCCATGCCAAACCGAATATCATCACAGACTTTGGTCAGAGCAGTCACAGTGCTGTGTCCCGGGCGGAAGCCAGATTGGAAGTTACTTAGGATGCAATTTTTTGAGAGAAAAAGGGAAAGTTGGGAGTGAACAATACGTTCGAGAATTTTAGCTAAAAAAGGGAGAATTGATATTGGCCGAAAGTGAGACGGTAACTGAGGGTTAACGGTTTTGGGGATAGGAATAATATAAGCAGTGCGCCATGCACTGGGAAAGGTATTACAGGATAGCGAAAAGTTAAAAATGTGACACAAGGTTGGTAGGATATTGGTAAGAGCAAGGATTATCATCTTACGACTGATACCGTCATAGCCAATGGCATCTGACGTTACAGATGATATATGTTTCTTAACAATATCTGCCGTGACATTACTAAAAGTGAACATGGGATAATTGGGTCGACTTCTTTGCTGAAGATCTGCTATAGTGATTTGTTTGCTAAGAAGAGGATTTGAAACATGAGTAAAGTGATTATTAAGAACATTTAGATCGAAGTCGTGAGTAATTTTGTGCTGCTTGCGTCCGATCCCCATAGACTCTAAGAATCTCCATACCAATGATGATGTTTTGTTTTGAACTCCAGCGTAAATGTAATTTCGTTGAGCGTCTCGACATATCTTATTGCAACGATTTCGCAGGCATTTGTACTTGTTTTTGTTAAGGTCAGTAGGATTAGTTTTGTATTTGGACTTAGCAGAGTTGCGTCTTCTCATGAGCGTTTTAATATCTTCAGTTAGCCAAGGTGCGGGTATATGTTTTATTTTGACTGGCCTAAGGGGAGCATACATGTCAAAAAGTTCAATTAACAATGAGTTAAAAATGCAAAGCTTCTGATCGATAGTTGAAGCAGTTAAGACAGCATCCCAGTCAATTTTATTTAAGTCTCGCATGAAGCTATCATTATTGAAATTCTTGAAACAGCGGCGAAGTATTACCGTCGGTCTAACTTTGGGTGGACGTAGTTTATAGGACAAGAAAATTAAATCGTGATATGAAAACGCATCTGCTGGAAACTGACCATACATATCGACCAGATCAGGTGAGGAAACGACCATCAAATCAAGGAGTGAGGGAGAACAGTTTGGAAAAAAATGTGTTGGGTTTTTTTGGATAAGATTTAAATTACAGCTACTAACTATCTGTTTCAATTTACGCGATCTATAATCATTCTTAATGAGGCATGTGTTAAAATCGCCCATAATGATAACATGATCAACATTAGGGACATAATTCTCAAGTAACATTTCGAAATTCTGGAAGTAATCTATATTTGAAGAGGGACAATAAAATACACCTAAGAGTAGTTTTAAATTACCAAATAATACCTCAAGCAATATGTGCTCGGAGGACTCAGAATACAGAGATGGTGATTTATTAATCACAGAGAATGAGATGTGGCTACGTAAATAGATCGCGACTCCACCACCCCCCTTGCCGGTTCGATCATTGCGAATTAAGTGAAACCCAGGCAAACAATAAGAAGTAGAAGGCAAAGAAGGTTTTAGAAATGTCTCTGATACAAGAATCGCATGTATGTTTGTATTTTCGAAAGTGGCAAGAAAGTCAGCATAGTGAGATGGAATGCTTTGTGCATTTATATGGACGATATTAAAATTCTTAGGATAAGCAGAAAATTTTGAATTAAGGAGGGCATTTCAAGATACTATATTTAACGATACAAAAGTGCTTTAAGAGCCTCCTTAAAAAGGTTTTAATTTTGAATTTATTTTTTACATTACCTCTTTGGTGACCGTGTTCTTACCTGATGGTAGGTGATGATGCAGTTTAATATGGGAGCGCCGACCTCATAAGAGGTAATTTACTTACTCACTTATTGTAATTGGAATCTGTTTTAAACTATTTGCAACGCCAATATATCCTACGTAACTAATCACTTTAAAGTAATTTATCAATCAATTAAAACGTTCACTATAATTGCAATCATGTTTTTTAAAAGCATCTGTTTGTTCATTACTTATCATATGCCTGTGTGCCATACTCATTCGATTAACGCCTATCACATTGGAAGATAGATATTTTTCAAAATGGCTTTGTTATAAAACTTAGTACACTCTATAATATAACTCTGTCATTAGATTGATATTTCATTTAAGTTAAAATATGTGGAGTACTCCAGACAATAGCACTGTATTTAAAACATCTGCTCTGGCTCTCACATTATTCATTGTATTTCTCTCATAGTTTTAGTAGCAGTAAACAATAACCTTTATTTCTATATTGCTTTTCTTTCTCACCAAAAAAAAGTAAAAATTTGAGTTTGATATCGAAATATCTATTTTAAAATTTCGTGTACTCTTGCTATATAAAACAAAAACTAGCGTTGTTTTTTGTCCAATGTATTACCAGTCATAAACTTTCTTCTATACTTAAAATATCGTATTTACTATATTTTTCATTTAATGTAAAACATTCTGCAATGATCATATTAAAGAAATATTTCTGGGAGACTGGAATTGAAATATTGTCAGATTATTATCAAAACAATTGTGCAATCTACATATAGATTACTACGTCTTATAGTAAAGCTTATCTTTAATCATTTTTGAAAAGTGTTACAAAAAAGGTATATTTTAAACTAAATTTATCAAGAATACAACACAGTATCGTTATTTTGTACGCTGGCGTAAAACCACAAGCGCGTAGAATTTTGGGTTCAAAGCGTCTAAACTGTTAAGTGAAGAACGTCGTCACTTGCGCAAGAATTCAGCACAAACAAACAATGAAAACTTCAGGATGGTAATTTTAAACGGACAAGGGCCCGTAATTATAAGTCATTATTGACGCCCGAACTTTACTCAATGTTCTTAACATTTGAGCCCTTCGCGTGTGATACGAACTTAGCACTTGGCAAGAATGTGCGGTCGCGACCCTTCGCCCTAATGTCGGTTCTTACCTACAACTAAGTGTCTAATTGTATTAGACTGTTTCCTACTTGTTACTTGTTTGCAGACTGTAACGATGTAGCGGTTAAGACACTAAGTTTTATGTAGAACTAAATATAGACTTTATAAAACATACTTGTGACAGCGCAAGATGCGTACGATTTTCGGAAGAGCAAATTTAGGAAATTTTTTTCTAATCGACTTGTCCTCCTTGACTAATTGTAGGCTTCGCCCTTGACTAGTTACCGGCCTAGAACTTATTAGGGCGACATCTAACCGAGGGTGAAGAAGATTAGCACGTTAAACATTTATACATATCAGTTGACTGACGTATGCGGCCTATGCCTGGTACTTCTTCTGCTCAGAATATCAGAGAAAAAGGCTGCAGGTCCTGCAAAACAAGTGCCTACGTCTGATAGTAGGAGCTCCGAGGTACGTCAGCAATGACGTTTTCCATCGTGATACCACGACGCCCACCGTGGAGGTGTTCGTCCGCCAGCTTGCGAGTATGCTCCGCCTGGCGGATAACTCTCCGCACACACATCTACACGGTATTGCCAGCCTCGTGAGCTCCTGCTGTCACCACCACCAGCCGTAGGTGATAGCGGCGAAGTTGAAGCGATAGCAGCAACACTCGGAACATACTCCCCTCGGAATTGACCAGGATGGACCTGCCGGCGGGATCCAGCCCGTATGAAATACGGGCAAAAAAGAGTACCGGGCATTTACTGAATGCCTGAGGAAAGATGCCCGGGCAATGAGGCCCTGCCTCGAGGCCCGTACCCCACAGAATGCTGCGATGAACCCAACGACACATATCAGTTAACATCAATAGACATTAAACTCTAACTTTTCAATGATAAAGATAATAGAAAATCTTTAGTAGAAATTGATTTACTTGTTTAGAAACTTCATGTCTTGTTTTTTAATCTAGGATCAGATGACCTAGATCTGTTATGATTTTTTTAAATAGAAAGGCAATGGTCGTGTACTTACTTTATTGACAAAATCTCGCGTTTGACTCTTGATAGAGCAAATTTAGGTACCTACTTGAATTTTGTGACATGAATCAGTGAGAAACTTTTACGAAAACAAAATTGTCTTATCATATACACGCGTTACCTTAGACGCTATCATAGCTTACAATATGTTACTATCAAAATCAACCTTTTAACTGTACACAATAATGAAATTTGGAGTGGAGTGGAGAGAGTAATAATAAAATCCTAAACTCCCATTTGTGGAGCGACGAGTGTTGCTTATTTTTGAAACAAATATTAATATCATAAAGTTCAATCTTTTAATACATTTAATGTAAAAGCCTTTAAAGCTTAAAATTGGAGCACCGGAGAAATAAAAAAGGGTCTTCTTGAAAGGACAAGAGCTTTGCAATTGGATATAAGGGCATCAGTGGCGTGAGCTTTGACCGCAGTTGTGGACACTACGGTCCTTTACTCGTAAAATGAGCTAAGTACTTGGCAAAAATGTTCAGCCGCAACCCTTAGCCTAATGTAGGATTTCCCAGAAAGCGACTAATTGCTTTAGAGTTCTATATTTATTTCTTGTTTGCATACTATCCCATTCAAAGCGGCTGATGAACGTTTTAAAAGCGAACTTAGTTCATGGTACAATTAATAATAATACTCCGACTAATCTCCAAAACAACTTAACCGTTGTTGAGGGGTATTTCGCAGTTATAAGATTTTAAAAGATATAACTTGGTTACGTTTGTTTAAAAAAAATGTTAGACTATCTATAGTCCAACAAAAGGCTTATACAATTAAACGGGTAATATCACGAGGAGCAGCTAGGCTGGTATAAAATATTGTCAACCTTTCATAGTAAACACTAAAATACCTATCCCCTCGGTGGCACCTGTGTAGATCGTCGTCGTCGTCGCTTCAACCGATGTACGTCCACTGCTGGACACAGGTCTCACGTAATGATGTCCACAAGGCCCGATCTTGCGCCACCTGGCTCCAGCGGCTACCAGCGATCCCCTTTATATCATCGGTCCACCTTGGGGAGGTCGCCACTTCAGCACCTTCGGACCCCAACGTCCATCGGTCCTTCGGACTATATGCCCCGCACATTGCCACTTCAGGTTCTCGATTCGTAGGACTTTGTCGGTGACTCTGGTTCTACTACGTATCTCTTAATTTCTGATTCGATCACGTAGAGAAACTCCGAGAATAGCCCTCTTTATCGCACGCTGAGTGACTCTGAACTTCATGAGGCCGCTTGAGGCCCATAGTCAGCGAACACGTCTCAGAACCGTAGGAAATCACTGGCAACACGCACTGTTCGAAGCCGTTGGTCTTCAGGCAGTGAGGGATATCGGACGAAAATATCTGGCGTAGCTTCCCGTAGTTCGTATGGAAATATTGTCAAACTCGTTATTAGTAAGCGTCTACCATGCGGAATGAGTCACTGTACAATTTCAATTACTAATACTTTTAGAGATTTTGTCAGTGAAAGTTGTAAACGGATGTTTAGTTTATCACTTAAAATCACGCTCGGATTATTGGCTAACCTAATGTGTGTTTCTAAATCTATAACGGTTATAGCTAGAATCGTTTGTATTTTACATTGATACTAGCTGTTCCCGGCGGTGTTATCCAATTACTTCAAGATGCTGTGGTGATATGGGTAAAACATTCTCAAATTTGCCAGAAGACATACAAAAATGTTCGAAAAAATCGGTCCACTTTTTTAGGAAGAGGACGACAAGTTTAGTGACACATTATACATAATTGTGCTTATGCGATCAAAATGTTATAGTATTTCAAATGGCAAACATCATCTTTCATAAAGCTTTATTATATAGGCTACTGGGATGCCTACGCTTCTATTCGCTCAGTTATCAGCATGTTCGTTGCTGTACACCCATATAAAAGTTAAATAAAATCCGAGTTTTTAAATACGATAACGAGTACTTGTCTGTATTTAATACGCAAAGTAACTTGCCTCGTTACAGGAGACCTAGTTTTCATATAGGTCAACGTTTTCGAGTCTCCAGCATACGCTTTAAGTATTAATTATTGCAGAAAATGTTAAAGTTCATATTAAATACATATATTACTACATTAGTATTTCACATCTATTTGTAATGTCTATATTTGTTTTACTTAATCCATATGAACGTTTATACAAATGTTATACAAAGTCAAAAATTATTTATTCAAGTAGGCTTTTACAGCACTTTTGTATATATTATTTAAATATACTACTGATGATGATAATAAAGAACGATTTGGTATATTAAAGTTTTGAGGGAGAGGCCCCAAGAAAGTCAGTCGGGTGTCCGTTTTTTCTCATCATCATTGGAATATATATTTTTAATTTATTGTATTTCGATTAGAGAGATTCATTCGCTCCCACTTTTTTTTTATCTTCTAGGTGTGGTTCAAATTATAGAACAATTTCTCAAGTAGTTTCCTTTTGATAAAAGATTTAAATTTATTAAGTGACATCTTTGTAACTTCTTCTGGGACTTTGTATAGAAACGAATACAGCTACTCTTGAATTAATTGTTAATTTTATGCAGCCTAGTAGAATATATAACAATTTTAAACCTTAGCCTTTTCGATAGACCACTTATATGGGGCCCACACTGTATTTTATTTTCTAACCTAAAATACCCCCAGAAAACGGTACTCTATACTAGATCTAGTTCCTTCTGACTATTAATTAATATCAATGTATACAAATTTCTTAACAATTTTTTTCAATTCAAACAATAAATGGTATATTTTTAAGGAATCTCTTTCACTTTTGCACTGGGTTTCAGCTTCAAACTAAACATTATAGGCCATAAAACAATGTTTTTTGGTTAATCATTCGCGTTCCGGGGAATAACATTTAAGAATAAGCTGCCACTAGTGGATTAGAGATCGAAATCGTTAAAAATTTACAAAAAACTAGTGACAATTCTCTATCCACTTGAACGACGACGATATGTTTGTAATAATTTACTATAATATGTATTTTTTTGTATGTAAATATATTTGTTTATAAATACATATTTATGTAATTGCATTTATTTATTATTGTAATGCCGTTTATATTTAAAACCACTAAAATCCGCTACTGTAATTAAAATCCGACCCCATTTATAATATACAAAATTTTCAACATATAGCGTACGGGCGCAAACATTAAAGTGGGACTACAAGAGAGTGCATACAGTCGCCAAAGCCCGCTACGAGTTAATGATGCATGCCATTACCCCCCTTATCTCAAGGTAGTAAAGTCTGTAATAGCCGTAGGGGTGGTTGTAATTAACTGCTGAGTGTTTTTACCCAACATAATTTTCACAGTGACTTCATATTTTCAAACGACCCTCGTCGCTAGCTTAGGACGCCGACAGTCTAACGATGGTGAAAACACATTTTGAAATTAGACGACCTCGTTGTCTGTGTCATTATGAGACTGCACAGAGGTGTACGATTGAGGGTGATATTGGCCTGATTTCAATGTTGATCTAGTGTTTCGGCTTGTTAAAGTTGACACAGTTTTATGACCAATTGAGCTAATAGACCCTTATGAAACTAAAGCTGTTCGTCTTCTTTCAAAATGTGGCTTTCAGGTGTAACAGGGTATACACAACTTCGCCATTGTCATGTGAATTGGAGAAGACACGAAGGAGATTTTATGGTTTATTCTACTCCAAACCAAATTTTTGATAACTTACAAATAGTTGACACTTTATAGATATTGACCACCGTCAATAAAAAGTAAAAATAAAAGATTAGGGACAACACATATGATGACTTTTTACAAGAAAAATTGTAACTTAATTACTAATTACTAATATATTGTAAGAAATCTTTATTTATAAGTAAATTACAGTATATATACAAGGTTCTCAGCATGTAACGGGTAGGGTGAGACGTCCAAGACACGGGTATTCTTAGTTTGGGGGTCAAGGATTATATTAAGAAACCTTTTAATTAAAATATAGTAAACTAGTTTGTTATTGTAATGATGATGGCAAAAAAAAAACCCGACTGAGTTTGTTGTGGGTTCTTCTCGGATCAGGGCGCGAAGGAACCCTCGTAACTTTAGATTTTAAGCCGATTTTGAGTACCGTCATCAGATGTATATTAGAATCAGAGTGTGGGAAAAAAAATTTAATTTGACGATTCAAAAGTGCTGTAATATGCCTACTTGAATAAAGATATTTTTGATTTGATTTTGATTTGATTTATAATTCTGGAACAAATAAAGATTTTATATTATTATTCTACTTTCACTCTCACGCTCGTTTACGCAAATATATATGATATTTATATTTATATTACATATAGATAGATTTATAATTATTACTTATATAGAGATATAAAATAATACATAAACACACATAAATAAATATGACGAGCGGAGGATACACCCGGGCAGGGAGACGAGACGGCTGTGGGGGTAAGGGCTACAGGCTGAGAAACCGCTGGACTATCCTAGCCGAGTCCAGCAACACCGCCTTTTGCATCCTTGCTGCGAGCGAACTTCCACGAAACCCCAGTCGTCTCAGATGGTGAGCGAGACTGACGAGGATTAGACTAATCGCAGATATTACGATTGGGATAGTTTCAGAGGGTCTCATTCCCCACATGGCGGTAATCTCGTGCGCCAGATCCAGATATTTACGCTTTTTCACTGTCTCAACTCGCACGACATTCTCTTCATACGGGATCGTGACATCCACTAAAAACACCCGAGACTACGCCCGGTCCATTATCACGATATCAGGCTTATTGACCAGTATGGTCCTATCCGTGATAATGGACTGGTGCCAGCAGAGTCGGACACCGTCGCGTTCGAGTACTGATATTATTAATGTTATTAATTCTATTACATTTAATAAATCTATAAAGACATTTACAATAGGGACTATATACAAGGGATATCAAATACTCAAGATTTAGAGAAAAAGAAACAATAGTTGGAATAATGTAGTATATGGAATGGGATATTTGAGGATTTTTAAAATGATGTGGGAAACAATGCCTTCGTCCAGGCCAAACTCACAAGTTTAGTTGTCCGTGGTATGGTAGAAGGTATAGAGCGATTTGCATGTCTGCATGAAGAAAAAACCATGGTCGCCTTTACCCTTAGCCAATTTTGGTGAAATCCAGAATGAGTTCCAATACTTTTCCATGAAAGACTTGAAATGTAAACCTATATCGCGGGAGAAGTGTTGAAAGTGATCGAGCGCTTTGTCTTGGACTGCCGCGAAAGCTGATTTAAAGGCTTAACTATTCTTATGCGAATGGCATAACAGGAATTTTTCATTTAAAAAATTGTGGTGTGTGAATGAAAATAGATTTCAAAATAAATCAGTAATTGGCGCAATAAAATAAAAACATAACTTTATAAAACAATGGAAAATGAATATAAATTACGTACTGGTGCCAGAAGATGTCCTGTTAGAAAATCTTAACATTGTATAGACAGTCGACATTGTACAGGATTTATTTAGTTCTCCAAATAACTCCTTACACTGTACTTATTTTCTATATAAATATAACAGTTAACTTAAAGGTAAACGCAGCATGCGCAAATCAAATAGAAATATCTTATAACTATCGTATGTTTTGAGTTTTAGATGGTTTATATTTTAAAACACCTACAATTACACCTGTAGAAGTCGCCGTGATGCATTCAACTGCTGGATAAAAGTTATAAGCAATCAATATTATCATTTATTTATTTTAAAAAAGGTCACTACAAATTAAACATTGACCAAATATCTAAAAAAATATCTATATCAAAAACTTATCAGATTGTACGATGAAGACGTCGTAAGAATTATCTGCTGATGCACGGTTTTCGGACATGGTTCTTTTAATTATAACATAAATTTATTATACCATGTAATGCACAATAAAATTAAAGTCAATTACTACGCCATCAAGCACGAAGCATTGATTAAATTTGCTGTAGAATTTTTCGCTTTTTAAATTCAATTTGGAAAACTGTATTATCATTAATCTACTAAAAGTTTAAAAATAATTAATTAACTATAACTTATTCGCTTATTTTGATTCTAGTAGAGAGCTAGTTTAATTCATAAATTCTTTCTTTAATATTTTTAAAGTAAATGACAAAGATAGTTTCGCTGGAAATTGCGATAAGCGATGGATGTAGCTTATAAAATGCCTCTATCCTTTTATGTATGTTCAAAGTTGTGTAGGAAGCTCGTAACCCCCTCGTCCCTTGTCTTCTTTTACCCCATTGCCTCTCCTCGAGCTATTCATGGGGTTAACATTACACGCGATCTCATTAGCAGCAAAATAACACTTGCAATAAAAAAGGATGACGCAGCATCCCAGCACCCGCCACCTTCCTATTCATCCCGGATGATTCCCCGAAAAAAAAAATGCGTATTTCAAAACAGCGTGATTCAGTGAAACTCTGTTAATTAATGTCTGCTAAATGAAGCCTTTTAGTGGAGTTTAATGGCGGATCTAGTTTTTTAAACAAATAGCCCTCTGTTTTATTCACTATTTTATAAAATCCTCTTTTACATCTTCAAGTATGTCCATTGGAAATGAATCTAACACAGGTTTGGAGGGTTGATTCTACCCAGAAGATACTGATGAAAAACTAGTTAGTTACTCTTTTTTAATATGAACTTTTACAGTAATCACATGACAATTCATATTATGTATAAATATGCTCTTGATCTAATGTTTCTAATGCTGTTGGATAATCAACATTAAGCATTGTGGAAGACCCTAATTTTCTTC
Source organism: Elymnias hypermnestra (assembly GCA_015832385.1). NCBI lineage: Eukaryota > Metazoa > Arthropoda > Insecta > Lepidoptera > Nymphalidae > Elymnias > Elymnias hypermnestra. The sequence continues at coordinate 2,330,956 of JACTOM010000028.1, forward strand.
TATTTTTAGTTAGAAAAACCTTATGTGGAAGTCGATATTTTATCACCACAAAGATAACTCAGTTATTACTATTTTAAAAATGGAAATAAATGATATTTTAATAGGAAACCGTCTTTTGTGTACTGAAAAAGTGATAACTTAAAAAAATTACAGCATGTCAGTTTCCAAAGTCAATGCATGTCGAATACATAATAATGCAGTATTGTAGTATGTATTAACAAAGAATACATTTTGTTTCAGATCTATGTGTTCCGTTAGTGTCACTTGGGATGAGAATGCAAACGACGGATATGTAAGGTAAATACAATATTACACTTATCATACATCATAAAACAAGCATTTAAATTAACAGTTATATTATTTTTATTGGCCTTGGTGTTTTATAAAACACACATTGCTATATAGAGGGCTCGTCTGTGTAAGTACTTGTATTACAAACAAGTTTACGAGTTCTATTTTCTGAAGGCTATGTCTAATTATATTTTGTAATTTCTCTAGGCCTGATTAAAAACTACTGTACCAGGATGACGCATTACCCATTTATTATATTTGGTTTCCGGTACGATATAATGATGAATGTATTTTAAACTGTTAATTAGGTGAGATATCAGTAGAGCGTTAATCTTTGAGAAATATCAACTTAATAATTAAAAATTAATTTATGAAATGTTTCCTTACCACAAAAACAACACATTCAATTTGTTATTTCACAGATTTTCTGTGATTCATTGTCATTTGACCTGATTGTAAATAATGGTATATTCTAAAATAGCAGTAACATGCAAATCTAGAAAAAGAGACGTTCTTTTTCTAGATTTGCATGTTACTGTTTTTGCGTGTATATATATATATATATATATATATATATATATATATATATATACTATTATTTTTTTCTTATGCAATATCGAACCTAATGTCTTAGCTAGTGAAACATTACTCGCACCATTATACCAATGAGGCTATGCACTATACAAAATTTCAGATCATTAAGGAGTACCGTTATATTAAATAAATCAAACAAGGCCATTAAAGTTTTCATTTCATAAACATAAAACGTATTAATCTACCAAAGTATCCTCTTATCACATCAATAAACATAATCCAAAGACTAACACTTTATTTTTATTAACATGTAAGGAGGTGCTTTTATTCGAAACCTTTCTATTAAAAGGGTACGCCATTGAAACGATAACGTAAACTAAAACTATCGGAAGTCGAAAAGAATATAGAAGATTGTATTACCCTAAACCTTTATATTTTGTACTTCGCAATGTATATAAATCTACAATTTTATTTATATATAAAAGAAGCACGCATGCGTCGATAATTCGAAGCATGCACGCTAAATTTTGCTTTAATTTAATCAGAACGCTCTGTGGCACTTTCGTCACTCAAAATAGCGCCGCCAGTACGTTCTTTCGACACAGGTCAGGTATCATGAAAAGTTATTTCTTCATATAGAAGGATCCCGAAAAAAATAAATATATTTATCAAAATTTCCTGCAGCACCACCTAGTTATATACATCAATTTTAATTTCACTTCGTGAATAACCGATGAGATTCGTGTGTATTCTTTCAGATGAAAAAATACATTCCACGTAAAATATGGCGTGATTTCTATTAAGCCAAAATCCGATTGATTAAACGAGAAAAATCCTCTTTAACGTTTAAAAATATGCTGTTAAATTCACTGTATAGTTCTTTAAGTTTCTTTTTGGTTTAGTAGATATTTTTAATTTTTTTTATTACATGCATCATATCTCTTAAGTATGTATATTGTATTGTATTTCCAATTTATTATAAAGTGATTTCTCTTTTCTTGTAAGAATAAGGATCTTTAATCCTAATCATGCTTTAAATAGTATGAATTGAATGACTTGAAATTGTTATCACAGGCAATTACTGCATGCTGTCCAACAAGCCTTTTCTTAATTAATGACTTTACATACATACATACATAGCATCACGCCTCATTCCCATAGGGGTAGGCAGAGACAACATCCTTCCACTTGCCACGATCCTTGCATATCTCCTTCGCTTCTTTCAATCTCATTAAACCTTTCATACAAGTTCGTCGGTTTAGAGTACTCTTGACCTGGCCGTTATTTAAAATGTCCTGGATTTGGTCCAGGAACGTTCGCCTCGGTCTTCCCCTTCCAACTTTCGCATTCACTCTTGACTCATAAATCCTTTTTGTCAGTCTCCTTTCATTCATTCTCTCTACATGCCCAAACCATCTAAGCATACCTTTCTCAATTTTAGTCACTACGTCTTCTTTTATACCACAACGTTCTCTTATCACACTATTTCTTACTCTGTCACTCAGTTTTAATCCACTCATGCTTCTCAACGCTCTCATCTCTACCGCATTTATTTTACTTTTGTGATTCTTCTGCCATACCCAACTTTCACTACCATACATAAGTGTTGGCACCAACACTCCAGCATGCACTGCCAGTCTAGCCCTTTGAGACACCATCTGGCTATTCATAAAAGCATGCAGAGCACCATTTACCATATTCCCTGCATTCACTCTCCTTTCGATATCACTTTCACATGTTCCATCTTTTGTAAATTTAGATCCCAAGTATACAAATTCTTTCACCTCTTCCACTTGTTCCCCATCTATCAAAATATTGCCATTCATCATAGATTCATCTCGTTCAAAAAGCATAACTTTCGTTTTGTTTACATTCACTTTCATTCCTTTCCCTTTCAAAGCTTCATTCATAATATTTAGCATCTCCTGTAGCTCGTTAGCGGATGACGCAAGTATTACTTGATCATCAGCGTAGAGTAAACATTTGATGAGTAATTCATTCATTCTTAACCCATACATACTTTCTTTTAAATCTGTCAAACATTTATCCATGAAAAGGTTGAACAGCCATGGTGACGCAACACATCCCTGTCGAACACCTCTTTCGACAGGAAACCACTCCGTGTACGCTCCGTTTATTCTGACACAGGCACTAGAACCCTCATAGAGAGACTTCAATGCTTGGATCAGACAACCGCTCACCCCATACGTAGATAACGTTGACCACAGCTCATTCCTCACCACTCGATCATAGGCCTTTTCTAGATCTACGAAAGCGCAATAAACTTTTTGGTGTTTAGCCAAACATTTTTCAGTTATGCACCGTAAAGAAAAGACCTGATCCGTACATCCCATTCCTCTTCTAAATTCAATGACTTTAGATTACAGTATTTGTACTAGTCCTAGATAATTATAATACTAGGCCGTAAAAATTACGAAGAAATAAGCATGAAGCCCAGAGCGTGCTAACCCTCTCGACCGTCCGATTTGCTTCGGCCACGATCTAAGCTGTTGCACACTTGCGCACAATCCAGTACACATTTCAAAATAAGTCCAAGTTGTATATTGCTTCAATAACTATACTGATTTGTAAGACATTATTTTGTAACATTAAACCTTATAAACATATAAAATATTTTGCAAATATTATAAATACCACCATCTATCTTCCAATTAAATAGGATTCTGTGCGAGAAGTGTGTACGATAATATCTCAAGAAATCAAGTTGCAATCAGTATCTATGAAATCTTAAACCATCAATTTTATATCCAACATTGTTGTAAATAAGAGTCGGTTATACCTCCTTTTTATTGAAGACAGGTTAGCTCTTGACTGTGATAACACCTGATGATACAGTCTAATATAGAAGCGCCTTAAGACTTGAGACAATTTTACTTTTTATTGTTTCTACACAGCATCTTACCGGACACAAATCTTTTTGTTTGTCGGTACGCCTTTGCTGGTAGGGTGTGACTTGCCACAATCAAAGCCTTCCACCAATCCAGGCTGAGACCAATTAGAATAATGTAATTCGTCGAACCCGGGACCTCTGCTAGTAATCCGAGTGCTGCGACACTGCGCCAGAGAGGCCTTCAATCTATCCGATTCTACAGCATATTCTTTAAAGGTAACGAGAGGAAAAAATCTAGATTCATACTAAATAAAATTGAAATAAAATAATGCACCAACCTGGTATTTACCTCATAATGTTAACGCGAACGCTATATTTTTGCAGCAAGTATTTTTTATTCATAATCTATATATATAAGAGATATCCAGGTATCTATTGACTCATCACGATATATCTGGAACCGTTAGGTGTAGAGACTTGAAATTTGGTAAGAATATTCCTTTTGCCTAAATTAATGAAAATGTTACCTATAAAACATTCCACGCAGACGTAGGCGCGGGTTCAGCTAGTTCATAATCATTTATTTGCAAGAATGTTGTAGTGAGGTGGTATAATGATGGTAATAAAACATAACATTCAACAAACTTAATAGTATGCAAATGTGATTAGTCGTATGAGTGAAACATCTATGTTAAAAAAGAAAAATATGGTCAAACATCATATTCTTTTGCAACATAACAACAAATAGTATTTTATTTTGTTTTAGAATGATATCTAATCAAGGCTGAGGACTCCAACCAGTCTAGACCTAGAGAAATTGGAAATAACGTTTGTCTAAAATTGCCCTCCTGGATTTCGTACCCTGGACCTTTGTTACACCATTACGCCAATGGATCCGTCAAAATTATTACATTCGTCGAAAATCCTCTGATATGTATAAAAATTTATGTCTTAAAATGAAACAACTTAATCCACAACTTATTTAGAATCAAGATCATAATTAAAACCAGATAACCTTGAAACCAATAAAACTCCACATAATTTTCTTTAATGATTTACCAATTCAAATCACGATCTACCCACGTGTCGATAATGCAACAGGAAAATGCACTCGAAGTAAATAAAAAACAAAAGTCCGACATATTATTCAGGGCGCGAACGATACTTGACTTGCATACATGCGCACGCGCATAACATTAGCATGGTAACATTGCAGATACGCGTTGGTGTTGAATGAAACAACGTTGAACTGCTTTATTTATAATTCTTTTGCTGTTTCTAGAGCGAAAACTTGTTCAGACGCACTCTGCACTTACATTTTATTTATTTTATTAATAAAAACGTTGTTTGATTATTACATAAAATAATATATTTAAAATAAGGCTACGTATTACCCAAATTATTATTATTTGAATAGAATAGAATTATTATTTGAAATAATAATATGTTAAGCAGAGATTAAGATGTCAGAATCAGATGTAGAAACAATAAAAAGCAAAAATTCTTAATCTAAAAAACCAAAATAAAGTTTAAAGTACGTACATACTCGTAAGTCAGAAGTGATACTTCTTTGGTAAACTAATTTTTGAATTTAAGAAATATTTTTATTTAATATTGTGTGAAAAATAGGTAAATTAAATTATTAAATGACGAGTGGCTAATTAAAATGCAACATGTTATTTGTAAATATTAAAACTAATTGTTTTAAACTTAAATTTTCGTGGTTTATTAAAACGTGACGTTGTGAGTGTAGTATGCCGAAAAATGGATGTGGGTGCCGTGAAAAATAAAAGAATCAGACGTAGGGTAGACAGATTCTGCCCTTGACAGCTTGACACAACCGACCACAGCAGTATCGTCGTGACCACGATCCATGCAACTGGGTCGAAATATCGGCAAAATTAAAAATTAAAAATCGCCATCGTGATATGTACCCGTTCAAATAGTCAATATTAAAACTACCTAACCTTTAAACGAAAAAGCATAAAAAACGCTGCGCATGTTCGTGACGCTAATCGCGCGTTTCATCCGTATTAATTTTACCCTCATGCGTCTAAAGAAGTTTTACTTCAATAAAAAATAAAAATAAAAAGTGAAATATTTGTCGGTGAATTTGAGTTATGTAACAATCAGAATTATATTTTGTATATTAAGTGAGTCGCAGTCGTCACGCTCGACTATGTAATACTCGTTCGAGTAAAGTCGACTTATATTGACTATGCGAGCTATTTATAGTCAGCTTGTTAATGCTATATTTTTATTCCTTTTTAAATATCACATTACAGTATTGGAAATAATTTATACCCTAAATGTATATAACTAGCAAAGTCTCGCGATGTCATCCGCGTAGATACCGATCTCGTGGCAGTGGAAAATCTGCTAAGCCGGACTATAGATTTGTTATTGCTAGAAATTAGAAAAATCATGTTGCATTTAGTTTTTCATTAATTTATTTCAGATTATTAGATACACACTTACTTACTTAAAAAATAATACAGCCTATGTCGCTCAGTGAAAAAGCAGCTTTGTAGTTGTGAAAAAATTTTTGAAATCGGTCCAGTAGTTTTTGTGTGAAAAAGTAACAAACATACGTACAAAAACACAAAAATTTCAATTTAAAAATTAAAAAAAATAAATAATAATAATGAATTAGTTAAGATAAATTGTATGAGTATATTTTGTGACATTTTGATTTAGATTATTTTGAATACTGAAACAGTAGGCATATACAAAATTTATTGAAGGATTAACATAGCCCTACTGACATGAAGCAAGATATATTTTTACTTTGAAATATAAAGAGCGAGATGGGATATGAAACTACCTTAATGCACTACCGGATTCAATACACCTGCGTATAAAGCTATGATTATGTATGCACCAAGCTACGTCCATTCGGTTGGGATAAGACATGAGCTTATTACAGCACGATGTTAAATAGTTGTTTGACTTGCTGCTTTCCACAAAATTTCTACTTACTTTTTACATTACGTAAAAAAGAAACTCGAGGAATTATAATGTGATCTCATAACAAATTTATTTTTGTACGCTTAAATCGTAAACGCTGGCTAAACAGTATTATTCCATATTCAATTAAATACTCGTACATTACTCTTCCTCTCTGGCCGTCGCTCACTGCTGAGCATTGTGATGTTCCCGAAGCAGGTTGTGCGATCTTTGCCGATCGGTAGCGATGTGGATGGCCTGGCTTTGGTATCCAGCTGTTCCGCTAACTGATCGGACCATCGCTTCGGACTTCTTCCTCTGGGTCATTGGCCTCCCATTTTTCCGGTTAAGATGAGTTTCTCTCGTTTTCTATCGGCCTTCGCGTAATATGTCCAAAGAACGCCTGTAGTATGCGCCTGAGAGATATCGCGGAAAGGCTTTGAGTTACCTAGGAATGGAAATACATAACATACGTTGTATATTTCACTTAGATTAAAACTGCCTTTCAAAGCATTTCATCAAAATTAATATCCTAGAATATACAAAAGATATAAAAGGCCTAGTTACAGCGGCGGGCGGGCGGTACGTTTCGCCCCGGTTGGCAGCGGCAGGGTTAAAGTTACATAAGCATCAAATTGATGTCGCCGTATTTTGAGATTCACATGTAAGTGTATGCAAACGCAGTTGCGTTTCTGTTACCTAGTTTGACATAAACTTTGAAATATATAAGCCCGCTAAAGCGTGTATATCATATTCATTCCAAAGTCGCATTGGTACATCGGACCATCTCCGCCTTGCTTAACATAACATAAACTGCTGAGTGCACACTTGCGACCTTTCACGCCTGGACGCAGCGCCGGCGCATTATTTGAATATCACGGCAATACGTGCCTTTACCTTGGTGTTAATATTTCATGAGCTAAACTTTTAATTTGAAATTCAATACGGCGGTCTCCGTGTCTTTGTTTCGAGCGTTTGCTTTGGATATTGCCTTTAGAAAATAGCTAAGCCATTTTGATGCGTTTTTATTTCAAACGATTTCTATTTTTGTATTTTTCTACCGAGAAAACACGTATTAACAGTGACTGTAAATGTTCTGTTTCAATAAAATAATCTTCTTTAGGCGCACGTGTGTAAAATATTTTAGAATGGAACACGTGATTATTGTGACGAAGATATACAGCGTTTTTAATGCTAATTGTTTTGATGGTTAGGTGGAAGTTTAATATTTACAAATAACATGTGACATTTTTTATTTGCAATTCGTCATTTGAGATTTCAATAAATTATTTGTATGAATTTTCGACCCTTGATATTTTAATGAGAATTAAATTCGTGAAATTCCTAACGTATCTTCGTTTTTCCCTCCCTTAGAGTCTCGGAAATCTGAAGTTTTAGATTTGTATAAATATAAGCAAGACTTGAAAATTAGTTTGCCAAAGAAGTTAGACTTCTGACATGTGTTCTTGTACGCACGCACTTTTAATTTTTTTTTAATGTAGGAGTGTCGTATGCTCTCTAATATTCTGTAAAAATAAACAATTTTGCTTGACGATGTCATGAAATATATGTTCTCATTGATTTTTTGCATTGGGTTTGCATCCCACTTCTGATACCATGTAAAAGTTTTTGTCTTGCGAGGTGTGTAATAATATCAGTAAGACTTTTGAATCATCATCAGTAAGAATGTCTAACTGAGGACATTGAGTGATAACATCACTTATGACGACAGATTAACTAGTTATAATGAGACAATCGTTGCCTTAATTGTGAGATTATATAAAGTTGAATATTAACTTTAACAATTTGTCTTCAAAGACGAACTTTGAACTAGAAATTATTCCAGGTATCCTCTCGTTCGCATTTGAAGTCTAAGACAAGCAGTCTTGCTTAATTTTTATGTTATATTAAATGAAATTGGATTTTGTCTTCCTGGCGCCCCTATTCAGTCCAGTTATTCTAAATTCTCGGGTATTTTAAAATACAATTATAAACAGTGATACAGTGATTTCAATAATGCTCAAAAATGATATATACTTAAATACTGAATTTTTTATCATACAAATAAGAAAAATTGAGTGCGTGTTTATAATTTCAAATGAACACATGACTGAAGTAAAACACACACACTCACACATATATTTGACGACGGCAACGTTTTTTAATGTTGATAACAAGGTGTGTAGCGAGCTAGCAACAAACATCTAACAACATTCGAACTACCCCCACTCGCAGAAACTAGTATAAAAGGGCTTGCATTAGGCTGGCGGGCATTTACCGGTGCTAAGAGGCCAGATCGCCTAGATCTGGCAACAATTAAACTTTTTAATTCTCCGATCCCTTGGCAACGGAAAGCCAAATACCTAGGAGTCACCCTAGATGCGTGCATGCACTTCACCGAACACATTCGCACCGTCCGTGGCAGGGCAGCGTTTGTGCTAAGTCGCCTCTATCCCATGATCTGCAAGAAGAGTAAATTGTCACTGCGCCACAAGGTGACACTCTACAAAACTTGCATCCGCCCCATATTCTCTTATGCGAGCGTAGTGTTCGCTCACGTTCCTGCACGCCGGCTGGTTCGACTCCAGACGCGGCAGAACAAATTCATGCCCATAGCCACGGGCGCCCGCTGGTTCATGTGCAATGTCGATCTTCACAGAGATCTCGACCTTGCAACGGTCAATAATCATTTCAAAACACTCTCCGTAGACTACTTCAAGAGAGCCGTCAGTTACCCCAACCCTCTCATTAGAAATGCCGCCTCTTATGGGATTGGGCTAAACATCCCGCCCAGGAAGAGGCGGTCCAAACACGTCCTTGACGACCCAGACGACCAGATTACTATTGACAACGCCCCGTACACTAACACACACACAGCGTCTTCGCCGGCGAAGATGAGGTCCCCGCTATCTGACGCACCCCGGCCGCGGCCACCAGTCACGGAACCATGGCCGTCAAGACTAAGCACCAGTCCGATTGTCTTTTTCAGCAGCAGCAAACGTTGCTCTAAGCCTAGGTCCGAGCCTCGCAGGAGGCGCCCTTAGAGCAACGTTTTCCCCCGACGCAGCAGGGCCCTTCTACGGGCCCACCCCTCGGCAGAGCTTCTGCGCTCGCCACCCCTCTCGGTTACGCTGTAAAAGCCAGTAGGGCTAACAGCAACTACACACTTAGAAAAAAAACTAGCGGGCATTCTTACTCGAAGTGCTGCCCGTTGCGCACTTTGCACGCATAAATTATTGGTTATTGTCATTTAATTAAAAAATTAAGTAATAATTTAGTTTAAATTTTTACTTCACAAATCTAGATATAATTTAAGGTATGGTAAGTAATAGCCCATTAACAACCCACTGCTAGGCACAGGCCTCCTAACTCATAGGAGAGAAAACCTTCTCCCTCCTCTCCTACCAGTGAGAAGATATAATTTTCAAAACATATTAATAAGCAATGTTACAGAAATCAAATAAACTATTACTAGAAATTTTATTACACATTTTATATTAAATATCTTTTACTTCCGTGATTAATGGACACGGAGTGCGATTTGCGCTATCGTATTATTCGATAGGGCTGCGGTCGATAGCTTCGAATTTGCGGTCATCGATGAAAATTATCGATAAAGAACGAGTCATTTATTCTCTTCGAGTTACGGACTATCAGGTGAAATATTGGCGTTGAAATGGAAGGAACAATCGAGAATAATCAATCAATAAGGCTACGTTTTTGTTCTCTATTTTTTATTATTCCCATTTTTAAAATCACGACAAATATACTGCTCGGCCTACATATTTTTTATTATAATCCTTTTTCGCTTTGTCACTCTTATTTTACTCGAATTCTTTTTAAATAGTAATGTTCAGATACGTAATAGCTAAGTGATTATTTTGGAAAATAATACAATAACTAAGATGAAAAATAAAAGTTTGGGTTCGATTTTTATTTAAATAGTTACTTGTTAAATGGTAAATGCTGACCTGGTTATAGGTAAATAAATATCTTCCTCTAAATGGACACCATACGAGTACAGCATCGTACGAGAGCACAAATTTTGCTTACATTTATTGGTAGCGCACTAGATAACCACAGCCAAACCATTAGTCCTAAATTTTCCTGCTGGAAACCAAAATCAAGCAAAGTAGTGTTCTCCATAATATCTTGAATGATTAACCGAGAATTCGTTACCTCTTATTGCTTAATATATAAAAAGTAAGTTAGTAGTAATGGGTTGTATTAACGTCCCAATGCTGGGCACAAGTTTCCTCACTTAAAGGAGAGAGGGTTTTAGAGCATAGACTTACCACGCTGATCCACTATAGGTTGGCAGGCATAGTACACAAGTGAACTGTCTATTCTTTCACTCTCATACTCCGATGTGATGGCAATCCGACACAAGTGGAGAGAGATCAGCCGCAGGCCCGCAGAAAATTCAATATCGATTTCGAATTGGCTCGACCCGGGTCTCAAACCCAGGACGTCATGTCTATAGTCGAACAGGTTAACCACTAGACCAATGAGGCAAACACTTATATAAAATTAACTAATTGTATTTACTATTAACGATTTTATATTTAAAAGATCTCTACGCTTTTTGTTATATGTAATGTGATAAAAATTAAATATTTTTATAAATGTTGTAACTTTATTTAAAGGGAAATTCATCATAGCGCGAAATATTACGATAAATCTATGTATGTATATCTAATTAAATATAGGTCATTTAAAATAAGTTGTTTGTAGATAACAATGGATGGAGAAGACATGAATCAAGACGGAAGGTAACTGATTCTTAGTTAATTATTCATGATAAATTATAGAGGCATACTTTTTCCCTGGACATAATAGGTTGTCGATCATAGCTATTTCAATATAAAACGATTCATTTCTTCTTATACGCGTATATATAGATATCTCTATAAATAGTTTCTGCAATGTGAATTAATTTGCTCAATCATTGTTCCACCAAGGACGGTCGAGAATGATTGATTAATATTAGTACAAGCGACACCCACTCGGAAGTGTGATTTACATATTAAACCGTATCTCCTTGTGCGTAGGCAATACTTGATCTTGAAATGTACATATTATATTAATGTTTGCATTAAGGATTTGCAACTTATAAGTTATTCCGTGATAACTTAGTGGTTAGATACTTAAATCATATACTTAAGACTCAAGCGTTCGTATCCTAAGAATATCTAAACTCAAAGTTGTTTTTTAAACTGTTAAGGAATTGATATTAAAATAATTCTGTGATATTTTTCTTTCAAAAGAGCATAAAATCTACACTTGAAAGCTTTTATATATAAATAATTTGCTGCTATATTTCTTGTGGTCCGATTGAGCTAGCAAATAATATTCCTTTACGTTTATTATGTTTCTTTTTAAATACTTTTTAATGTTTTTTTATACTTTTTATACTTATGCCACTCAAGTTTAAATACATAAAATATTCAAAGTTGTAATAGATGGACACTTGATGTTAGTATGATTTCTCAAATTTTGATTCATTCATTTAACTTATTTTGCATTAAAAATATACTGTGAATCATATATTGAAAATAAGGTAATGAGAACTTAGTAATAGATGGCGTAGGAATTATCTTTTATTAAAAATAACTTGAATCACTTGAATTGTATTCAATAGTTTGCTTATCTATGTATGTTATGGTAGACCAGACTTATCTAAAGAATGTTTCGCAAAACAAAGAGGTAGTTAATTTTGACCCACTAAGGAACGCAAATCGATTGAGGCGATGTTTCCGATTAATCGGGAACTGGCAAATTACCTATTACGACTTCAATTAAGGTCACGAATGCCTTCCTATAAGAGTTATTGCTTCAATATAACCTTTGAAGATCAAGGTCTATCAGATAACTATTACAATGTTTTCTTTATCTATATTAAGACCAATAGCAGCGGTACAACAACAAATATTGTTTCAAAAAAACTCCATGGCAGCATATTTTTAAGGTTGGTTATATATGCTATACTAAGTTGTTAAAAAAAGTGTGTGCGTACAAAGTACACATGACAGAAGTGAAACTTCCTTGACAAACTAATTTTTAAGTCTTGCTTATAAGAAATTATGTTAGGAATTTAGTTGTCATTTAAATATTAGAAGTGTCGAAAATTATTACAAATAATTTGTTGAAATCTCAAATGGCGGATTGTAAATAAAAATGCTACGTGTATTTTGTCAATATTAGAAGTTATTAATTAAATTTCTTTTTGAAATTAAAATTTAGAAAAGAGAAATTATGAAATATTTTACATTTTATGAAAAATAGGACGTTAAATAACGAGTGGCAAATTAAAATGTCAACGAATTAGCATAGAAAACGCTGCACATCTTCGTGACGCTAATCACGCGATCCATTCTTAAAAATTTTACCCTCATGCGCCTAATTTTACCCTAAAGCAGTTTCTATTCAAAGAAATACATTATATACGAAGATGTTTTTATAAACATGATATTAATCCTTAAAACTACGCAGGTGACACTACGAATAACAACTAGTTACTAATGTATTCATAAAATGACAACCCTAGCAAGAGAATCCCTAAAACGCTTAGTACGTGCATATTCAACGTGTTATAAGAGAATTTTGTTAATACTGGTAATAGTTTTAATGGCTTTAGTTTCGCTATAACTGTTGATGATGTCGCACTCAGTTTATATTATTGTTAATGTGAATTTGGTACGAACATTTAAAATTTATGCGCGATAAATGTAAATACGTACATAAGTAAATGCTGGAACTTGCACAGTGTACGGTCATAAATTTATTTGGTTACTGAATAGCAACTGTTTAGGGGTTTATATTTTATTTGAAATATTATCATTTCCTCTATAAATATATTAACCATAGTCTACTCTTACACTCAAATGTTTTGTTATCTAATTATGGGTCCAAGAGAGTCGCGAAGAGAGAAATTCAGAGTAGTTAAAGTAATGACAGTTCAGTACGTATATTTATACGAAAATTAGTACGTTCATAAAAATATTAACACTTACGAAGAAAAGTGAATGCATATCATATAACTTGCAGAAATGAAAGTATACTTGCTATAAATAGTAGTAGGCTACATAAAATTAACAATTGATTCAGGGGTAACTGTATTCGTTTCTTTAATAAACTCTGAGAAGACGCTACATAGAAGTCAAAAAAAATTAACTAACTTATAAGCTTATATTTTCCGCGAACCAGATGTAGCCGAACTAGGTACTATATTATTTCAATGAGCCCAAATATACTATAAATTTTCAAAACACATCAAGGCCTCAAAATCACATGTAATATTTAAAAACATATTAAAGTTTCACATTATAAGTAAATTATTTTATACTTATATATAAAATCTATTATAATTTACTGCATACCCGTTACGTCTAACATGAGTTTTTAAAAGAATTGTGCACATTCTCATGTAAGAGAATTTATTAGTGACCTTTATGTCACTTAATAAGTTCAAACCTTTTATTAAAGTGAAGCTATTTGAGAGATCGTTCTATAATTTGAAGGATTACCTAGAGGATAAAAAAGTATGGGAGTCAATGAATTGCCTAATCTAAATAGAAATCAGTGGTAAGAAGTTTTACTTAAATTGATGTCTGTAACAAATTTCTAAGCATTTTCCAATCCTACACCTGAATAATTTTTAAGTCATTTGTAGGTTTTAAATTGCATACATACATACATACATAGCATCACGCCTCATTCCCATAGGGGTAGGCAGAGACAACATCCTTCCACTTGCCACGATCCTTGCATATCTCCTTCGCTTCTTTCAATCTCATTAAATCTTTCATACAAGTTCGTCGGTTTAGAGTACTCTTGACCTGGCCGTTATTTAAAATGTCCTGGATTTGGTCCAGGAACGTTCGCCTCGGTCTTCCCCTTCCAACTTTCGCATTCACTCTTGACTCATAAATCCTTTTTGTCAGTCTCCTTTCATTCATTCTCTCTACATGCCCAAACCATCTAAGCATACCTTTTTCAATTTTAGTCACTACGTCTTCTTTTATACCACAACGTTCTCTTATCACACTATTTCTCACTCTGTCACTCAGTTTTAATCCACTCATGCTTCTCAACGCTCTCATCTCTACCGCATTTATTTTACTTTTGTGATTCTTCTGCCATACCCAACTTTCACTACCATACATAAGTGTTGGCACCAACACTCCAGCATGCACTGCCAGTCTAGCCCTTTGAGACACCATCTGGCTATTCATAAAAGCATGCAGAGCACCATTTACCATATTCCCTGCATTCACTCTCCTTTCGATATCACTTTCACATGTTCCATCTTTTGTAAATTTAGATCCCAAGTATACAAATTCTTTCACCTCTTCCACTTGTTCCCCATCTATCAAAATATTGCCATCCATCATAGATTCATCTCGTTCAAAAAGCATAACTTTCTTTCGTTTTAAATTGCAGCTATGTAATAATGTAATAATGTCAAATGTCGGGCGTTGTGGGCATCATTTCGTGAGACCTATGTCCAGCAGTGGACGCCCATCGGTTGAAGCGACGACGGCGACGACGACGAATAATGTCAAACATTTATTATTTTACTAGAAAGAATATAAATCTAAACACAGACAGGAAATATTTGTGTTTTATTTGTAAGTATGTATGTTGTAAGTAGGTTTGTAACGTTTTCACACTAAAACTACAGGATGAATTTCAAAAATTTTTTCACTATTAGAAAGCTGCATTTTGACTGCGTGACATAGACTATATTACTTTCTCAAAAAAAAATAGAGATCCCTAATAAAAATGCATTAATGTAACCCAAGGCGTGAACCAAAAAAATCTGTCATCGCGTACGCTGCAGAATCTATTGATGATAGAACAAAAAAATGTTCTACAATATTATAGAACGTCTTAATGTCTACATTAAAAAAATTAAACCATATTATTCATACCTCTGTATTAATCCTTATCATATTAAAGACTGTTTTAATACATGTTAGATACTTTTAAAATCAAACATTCCATTCAAAAGACATAACGAATGTAAAGATTTCTGATGATTTAAAGAAAATTGTAGTGACCCTTATAACTGGGCCTGCCACTGGTGAGTTTATCTAATTAATAGACTGCAATTTACTTTGTGCAATATATTTGTAATAAAGCGATACGATTTATTAGGTTTTGAATGAAAATAATAATAATATACGTGCAAAAAATTACTAATGGGAACTTGTCTGAAATATGGAAAGGCAATAAAACTTCGTTTTCAAATAAGTCCGATCGGACCGTGGCCCGCCATTGATTGTAAGCGATGATCGGCCGATTTCACGCTGTGTGCATCCCCGACTACAGCATGCGTTGCTTTGGAAAGCTGGCTCGCCGCCAATTTCCATGTTTTTTCTAATATTCGAGGAACGGTGGCGTGGAAACAACAACTTTTATTGGTGCATTTGGCGGTGCACTTGCCAAAGGCTAGAAACTTTCGATCCAATATAGTTTTTGTGTGAGGGTAGTAAGAACTACTCGCAAAACACGGAATTCTCTTCTCGTCGATGAGCATTTTTCTTATCCAATTTTCGAGACAATTATGCAATTCTTATTGGTTAGATTTAAACATGAACGAGACATAATAAAAGCTACTGTCTTCTGACAAATACAATTTATGGGTATATAATTAAACATAATTCTTGTCTATTATTTTATTAGACTATTTCAGTAAAATAGCCTGTTTCCACAAAGTAAACTCCAACTCCAATGTAACTATTTTAAAAGCTTATTATTCCGTTTACATTTTTTACTGGAATTCCTATTGAAAAGATCGATAAATCAAGTGAAAGCTTTTTGTACCGTGATAATTATACCACGACGTATACCAATGTCAAATTTGTGTGTCAAAACATTACCTATGTAATAGTGTTATAAAAAACTAGAAACCAGTACACAAACAAAAATTGTTCTGAATAGACTTTAAAACCATCTAACCAATTTGCCTCAAACCGTTCTATAGAAACTTCATAACGAAAGAATGGAATTTTTTATGAATGATGACATCGTCAAACAAAAAATAATGTCTACACCGAGCGCCACCTATCTACGGGCTTGTTTTTGGACCGCTGAATACGAATTACAAGTCAGTTTAGGCCGTCTAGCCTTCTATTTCGAGTAAATTGCAAAAAACCCCAAGAAATAGCGAAAATTCGATGTTTTGGCAAGAAAAAAATATATAACCGTTTTCTATGGCTTAACAGCCGATGAAACATTGGCGTACTGTATTTTACTTCTATTCGACAAAGTAAACCCGAAAACTTCAGTCATACAGAAGTAACGGTTATGCGAACTAGTTGGTGAAATCCAGATCATGTGAATTGTAAATTTCAAGTTTTAGCTGTTTTTGGTTTTTTGCCATCGTGTCAACATAATATTCTATCGACCACAAACAAAGTGTGGGACCAGGCTGAATCCAAATTTGTGATTTGAATGCAAGAGCATTCTTCATAATTTCGTTTTAACCTATCCGAAAACGTTCTGCGCTTTTTTCCCCACTAACGTGACAAAATACGAGTAGATCAAGAATCTTATTGTATAGAGGGGAATTGCTTCTTGTAATTTTTTACGAAGCTATTGTACTGTTTCATTCATTTGAGAATGAAACAGTCTAATACCCTCCAAGGGTTTTTATGCCAAAACATCGAATTTTCGCTATTTTTTGCGTTTTTTTTTGCAATTCATCCAAAATTGAAGGCTGAACGGCCTAAACTAACTTGAAATTCGTATTCAGCAGTCGAAAAACATGCCCGTAGATAGGTATACAGACAATTTTCTTTTTTTTGGGTGCCGTTGTAATCGGTAATAAGTTATAACAAATTGATTATAATGTATCTACTATTTTATTGCGATTCCAATTTTATGAATATCAAAGTGGCCCGAAACTTTTGCACACCAGCATATATAGAAATAAATATAAAAGTCACGGCGAGAGGGTTAGAAAGTTGCATGATTACAACTGGCAATTTGAAATATCTTAATGAGCGATCGCTGCATGTTCTCCGTCCAATCGCCCCATCTGCTAATAACGTGCAGATTGCCGTTGCTTTACCTTTAATTGCTGTTGATCTTTCTTTAGAATTTCACAATCCGTGCCAATTATAAGACTATTTACATTTACCATCTTGCAACATAACATTTTTAAGGAACCTCAGTCATTTAATATGCAAGAGTACTTTTATTGGCCCTACTATTTTTTATTACTGACAGTTTCTGGCTTGTAATCTCACTTGTTGGTAAGTTATAACCTGATATGGTTGTAATCAAGCCTGGTAAGAGATAATTTACCTCTAATGCTTGATTGATACAACCTTGCTGGTAAGGTGGTTGTAGCCTACCTGTCCAAAGTCAGGTAAATTAGATAAGGTAATTTCCTAAAGCTGCCCTGCTGGGCATCGAACACAAGATATATCTATCTATCAATATGTTTCCTCATCAGTTTACTTCAGTTCTTTAACGTTTCATAAAAATTCATGAAGTATGAATAAGAAACCAAGAATTATGTAAATAGTAAAATTTTTAGACCAATCCTATAAGCTTCTAGTTTCCTGAAAAGTAATATCATTTTGTCCCTATATTTATCTTGTTCAAATTCTCACTCGTTAATAACATACATTTAAATTCAACATTTACTTAAGTATAAGGCATTTTTAACACTTTTAGTTGATGCTACTTAATGTTTATACAGTTCCTTTTAAATATAATTATAATCGTATTCTTATTTGCAAAATATTCTGCAATACCGTATTAAAAGCTCATTATGTTTCTTTATTTTATTTTTTTGATATTATTTGTTCTATAATTAAATTACATGATATGTAACTAAATGGAGTCTTATTAGGATAGATGATGTAGAAATTTAGGGATTTTTATATTACTTGTTTAATAACATGAAGAAGTTAGTTGATCTCGTTTTAGTATCCTTTGGAGTTCCTTAAAAGATGGATCATCTCGGGTGTCCTTTCTATATACGTTATTTAAGCAATCCACAAGGTTACTTCGTCAACTTTGCATACATTTAGACACAAATTACCTTTTATAATCTAAGAGAGACTCACGTATTTGAATATTATTACCATAATGTTTTGCATTTTTAAACATAAACGTATTTACGATAAAAGCAGTTCTTAGTACTTTTTTTCCTTATATCTTAAGTTAAGTTAAGTTACAAAAATAAATAATAATCAAGCAATATTAAAATTTTTCTAAAAGTTATGACACAGAAAACCTTTAACACCTTTTATGTAAATGCAAGAATTAATAAATTAAATATTTAATTATTATTTGAAAAAAACCGTCTTAAAATTAATTGTCACGGTCTTATTAATATAAAAATGTTTGGATTTGAGTGTATGAATAAATGTAATGAAAGTGTGAGTTAGTTATTGAAAAATAATGACTTTTCAATTGGATTTGTTGTCCAAAAATAGGAGTTTGTTTCCAACGTAGATAGTCAGATGAAATAAACAGAGTCCTAACGGTTTTATCACAATAAATTACATCTGAAAATTACGAGCAAAGCATTTTTTTAGATAATGTTACATACACGAGAGCAATTTGTACAAGATGTATGGCACTCGCGGAATCTGGTTACACAACAAATGAAGCCAGCGAATGGAAGATTGCCAAGCGTCATAAACGTTTGATTCTGTGCCGTGACGATTTTATTTGAATGCTCTCTTGGTATTATAATACATGATTTTTGAGGCACGTATTTATTTTAGTGCTAATTTCATTTATTGGTAACAAACTCACACTATATACAATAACAATACACGCAATAAACTAACTATACTTCAGATTCGACCAGAGTATTACTCACGACGGCAGCTGATGAACTTTGGCATAACCAAAATAAAAAATCAAAATATACTTGATTCAATTGGCTCAAAAAGCACTTTTGAATCGTCAGTAGTCCGTCCGTTAATACTATTTTACCATCGGAAAGTTGATTTCGCTGAGAAGAAACCGGCAAGAAACCCCACGGTTACTCCTTTAAACATAGTTTTTGTAGGTTACAGTGTGTTTAGCTTTCACGTGAAACTCCAAACGAAAAAAAAGGAATCAAGTCCAAACACTTACAGATTAATACATAGAGATTGGAAATACTTTAAAAATGCACAATGGTTACATTTTTATTCGATAATAAGATTTGAAGGAGATGAATAGAGGATTAATTTGCATGCGAGGCCAATTCAATTATCAAATTGGAGATATATAATATTTATTTATTTCTGAATTCTTGATTAGTTACATATTTTTTTATAATTAGTGCTATGTATACAGGCATAATTATCATATATGTTCTATTAAGGTTTTCTCAATATTTGCCCGAAGTTGGGAAGATGGCAGTGTGATCCACCCCCGGGGCTCGGAGAGCACGTTAAGTCGTCGGTCCTGCGCCTGATCTCTCTCTGGTCGTGTCGGATTCCCGTCACACCGGACTATGAGAGTGAAGGAATAGAGAGTGCACTTGTGTACTATGCCTGCCAATTCGCAGTGGAGCAGCCTCGTGGGTCTATGCTCTTAAAAACCTCTCTCATGCGAGTGAGGACGCCTGTGCCCAGCAGTGGGACATTAATGGGCTGCTACTTACCTTACCTTTATACAGGCATATATTTTAATCTACGCTAAACGCTGAAGAATGCTTGAAAACCTACTGAAGACTAACAAACCTTATAGCTTATAACATTTAGTAATTGTACTTACAAAATACTTTACCTCAGGAAATTACGCAGATGAAATCGCGAGACTTTGTAAGTGCATATACATTGAAAATATTGTTAGTATCGTTTTACAAAAGGTCGTTCTCATTATACGTTTTATAATACGTATAATGTTGGAGATTATTTCAACGATGATTTATGATAATTGGAGTTGCCCTTGAAAGCTGCAAAAACTACAAAAAACTCTTTAATCAAATAATCAAAAACATTATATATATATTATCTTTATCTTTAGCTTGTTTATATTTAGATATATCCTCAGCATATCCATATCTCTGTACCTACACCACATATATTGTATAGTTCTTCCACTTTCTGGGATTCCCGTAAGAGAACTCTCCAGAAGGATAAGGTATATATTTTTGTGACTTCTTTTGGTACATAAATATATAAATAAATTAAACGAGTAACTACTTGATTTCCGGTTTTTTCACAGTGGAATCAAACTTTCGAATGGATGGTAGATTTCTTAGCAACGGACAGAATATTGAAGACAGAAAGAGCTCTTTAAGTCTAAGAGAATAAATAATCTTTTGATTTTGTGGTTCTGTACAAATAGTTAATGGCATACATTTCGGCGAAAACGACGTCATTTTTGATAATATCATTAAAGTTTATTTTGTCATACGAAGCGCGGCAAAAACATTATCATAAACAAACTTCACTTTCAAAACTTCGGAAAGTTCGCTTTTATGAGTGTTTCCCGTGGCGTTCTATGCCTTTATGGGGCCAAAATTCCGTTTATTGCTTACGCAACGCTGTTCGAGTCATATCACCACGTGTGAAAGTCATAATTGGCGTGTTAAAATCTTATCTTTATACATATTTTAGCATCCTAATGTCAAGTTTTTTAATCTTGGACCACGTCGCTGACGCAAGGGTGTGAAATACATTTTATGATAGAAGAGATTTCGAGTTCGATGCTTGCAATTTTTAAAATAATATATGTATACTTTTGGTTAACAAAATGTGTATAGAAATTTTACAAACTTCAAAAATATTTTTGGGTTCTTTACAAATTGGTTATCTCAAATGATTTAGATCTTAACAAATAAACAAATTCAAAATAAATGAAATATTTACTATAATGAATAACGTTTGCAGCTGGTCAATTCGAATTATGGTCGAAATTGTTAGGCATATGTGAAAATTACGGTCACGATCATGGCTTGATCTATAATGTTAAAAAAACTGAATGCATTGTCTTTCGGGTCAGGGAAAGGGTTCATTGCCTTCCAAGGTACTTCCAATTAAGTTTAAATACCTAGGTCACTTATTTACCGCTGATCTGAAAGACAATGCAGATTTAGAGAGGGAAAGGAGGGCGCTGTCTCTTAGGGTGAATATGATCTTTCGCAGGTTTGCTCGGTGTACAGTAGCAGTGAAAATTTCGATATTCAGAGCATTCTGCACCACTTTCTACACGAGCAGCTTTTGGATTGATTATGCGCAAAAACTGTGCAGCGTCTTACGAGTCCAAGACAACAATGCCTTTAAAATGCTGTTGGGGCTACCCAGCGCTTCGGGGATGTTAGCCGATGCGCGTGTAGACTGCTTTTACATTATCATCCCTGTTGTATAGGGTACAGACTAGCTCCCATGGCATTCTATGGGCGTTTGATAACAGGTTCGATTGCCAGTACCTGAACCATTGTAACATGATTCATGACGAATCGAGCAGGTATAGGTTGGTTTAGTTTAAATAATTTTAAATCTTATTTTTCTATTTTATATTGTGTGTATTATTAACGTTTAGGTTTAAGTTTTTGTTTATAATTTACTAACACTTTATGACCAATGGTCGGAATAAAGAATAATTATTATTATTTATTGATCTGGTCCTATATATTCTGGTATTTACTCTAGTTAATGAGATGGCAAAATAATTTAAAATTCTAAATCCATAACATTTATTACCTAATTTCTGGATACAAAAGTATTAGTAGAAAATGCATTCTAGTAGTATTTCATAACCCTTTTTGCATGTTTATATCTTTTTAAGCATGTTATTAAATGGTTAAGTTAAACATGGACCTGTTATATACACTTAAGGCGCTCTCAATTTTTGTAATGGACGCGAAATTACAAATGATTTCTTTAAAAGCTAATGGGTCAACCATACAAACCCGGTGAGCTACATGCGATCCTCGGTCTGCAGGTCGATTATAGCAGATTTTACCGACACCAAATCGGCCACATTAAAACGCAATAATGCGAAGAAACTTAAGCTCAAAAAGAAAAAAATTCGTAAACTCTCTTACAAAATGTTCAAGAAATAACCAGGCTTCGAACAAATCAAGGGAGATTAGTATATTTATCGTTCATCTTGTTAGTGTACGTGGGCATCACTATCGTACTGTGATTTATAGTGACGTGATTGGTGAGTTATCGATATCGACGATTCGCTCGCTTACCAGTTTCTGTTGGGCATGAATATTTTAATGTTTTGTTTTAAATTTAACGAATAAATCCACTTTTTTTGTTGTATGAAAAGTAATATATCACGTTTACAGTAGTATAATAAATGATTTTCATTTTAATTTATTTGGACAGTTTCGTATTTATTTACATAACTGAATTTAAATATTTAAAATGAATTATAGATAAGCACAGTGTATGTGTGTATTGGGCTTATATATTTATGTATAAAAAAATTTCTGTACGTGTCTAGGAATCTGGACTCTTAAACTTGGCTGGATTTTGATGATTTTTTTGTGTGCGTTTAAATGGGTTGGAGAATGATTTATATTACTTACCAATAAGGTGAGGATTTGTCCATATTTCCATCGTACCGAGAACAACACGGGTAACACTAATAGCTTAAACAAAACCAAAGAATTACGTCTATCCAGTGGGTTGAACTTTGAGTACTCAAAATTGTGCATGTATCATTTGTGTACAAGTAAAGTAAAGTAAAGTAAAATGGTTTGAACTCTATAACATAATTTTATTATTAAATCATCTTATACTCGTAATTTTTCTAGATATACATACATACACACACACGTAGTTCGCGTAACATATAAATAAATTTTTGTCTACCCTGAGTTTAGGCATAGTTTCACTTTAAAAACGAAATTGTGATGTGACAGCCAATAGAAATTTTAAAGAAAAAAAATAACATGTTTTATTATTTAGAGAAACGTCGACTCCTACACCTTTAAACAATTTTAAACAATATATATTTTCTAATAACGCTTATCTAAAACATGTCAAAAATATGTTATACTTTCGAAATGAAACTTCTTTAAGCGCGTGAGCGTAAAATTTTTACGGATGAAACGCTTGATTATCGTCACGAACATGTGCAGCGTTGTTTATGCGAATTCGTTTGATGGTTAGGTAGCTTTAATATTTACAAATGACATGTGGCATTTTAATTTGCTACTCTCGTTCTTTAAATATATAATTTAATATACTATTTTTCATAAAATATTAAATAAGAATGAGGAATTAAGTTTAACACAAAAAAAAACTAAATAATACTAAACATTGATATAGACCATGCTTAAATACTTCCATTTTATCGTTATAATATCAACACAATTACAATATGACATGTGACATGCTCGATAGGTTAATGTATTTTTGGCACAGTTGGTCAAAGATGCTGATTCCAAAAACAATGATTGGTGCCCCTTGGACATTTGAAATAAATATTTCTCAAGAGGGATTTAGAGTCAAGTAAGTTATGAAGAATTTTAAATAATAATATTTGATCTCCGATATTTCTTCTTGTATCTAAAAGATTTAATTGAATAATGTTAGTGTTATTGCCAGAATAACTCTTTCTATGGTGTAAGATTCCCAAGAATTATTTTGTAATTTCTCAATTTTTGTATATCTTCGTCGTCGTCGTCGCTTCAACCGATGGACGTCAACTGCTGGACACGTAATGATGTTCACAATGCCCAATTTTGCGCCACCTGGCTCCAGCAGCTACCGGCGACCCTCTTTATGTCATCGGTCCACCTTGCGGGGGGTCTCCCTACACTGCGCCGCCCGGTGCGGGTTCGCCACTCCAGCACCTTCGGGCCTCAACGTCCATCGGTCCGTCAGACTAATTGCCCCGCCCATTGCCACTTCAGGTAGGGCTATGTCGGTGACTTTGGTTCTGCTACGGATCTCCTCATTTCTGATTTGATCACGTAGAGAAACTCCGAGTACAGCCCTCTCCATCGCACGCTGAGCTACTCTGAGCTTTCGTATGAGGCCCATAGTCAGCGACCACGTTTCGAAGCCGTAGGTCATCACTTTATTTATTTATTTATCACTGGCAACACTTTTTTATATACCAGTAAAATTAATTAAAAATATATATCAGACAAAAAGTTGTAAATATAAATAATAATTAATAGAATAAAGGGCACAATGTGTAAAATTGATGTTTCCAGCGGTGTATAATGCACTTTACGTGTTCCGCGCAGAACTGCATCAATGTTAGAGTTCATTCACTCCCGCACCTGCGTCTGGTTTTGCTCAGTTAGTGCTAGAGTGGGTTACGCGTCCTGTTTATTTTATTTAACACTTCGGAAATATATGTCGGCACTTTGTAAGCCCCGGTATTACGTAAAGAGATTACTCTTCAAATAAGATTTGTAAGTGTTGCGTTAGATTAAACATGTCTACGTTAGTCTTTTATTTATTACTGTTCCGAAACCTAGAGGGAAGGAAAAAGGAAGATATATTAAGAATTTAATTGTCATTAAAATATTAAAAGTGTCTCTTTGCACCTCCCGCTTCTGCTTACTTCTTCTCTCATCAAAGGTTGCCTGTAAGAGATCGCTATAACGATAAGGCCGCCTTTGCGCACTTCGCTCCTTAACATTGTTTATTTCTAAAAGTAACTTATAATGTATTTGTGTGCAATAAAGTATAAATAAATAAAGAAAGTGTCGAAAATTAATACAAATAATTATTAAGAGTGGTAATATAAGTTGCACGCGAGAAATGGATCAGATGACATTCTATCCGTGACAAGGCTGCAGCTGAAAATCTTCGCCGTGTGTCAGGTGTATGGCACACGGCATATGCCGAGCTGTACTGCCTTTTTGGGGCTGTGTGGGGGTTGTACGGCATTTGAATCACTTGTTGTGGCATAAATGCTGTGCAATCAATTAAAATAAATTATATTAATTATTAAATAATGTTCAATTGTATCACACTGCTCTGAATAAAGTTTTCTCTCTTTCTTTCTTTGTTTCTGAAAAGAGCCCTTTCCCGTTTCCCATATAAACTATTTCTAACTAATTTGTAGAGTCAGTTTTACCTTCATTGCTATTCGATAAAGTTCATAATAAATTACAAGTACTCACTGTCGTCTAAGCAATGTGTGTACCTAACGTCAAAGAGTCAATTTGCACTTTATTACCGCTTCACAAAGTTCAAAATCAATTGAATAGTCACAAAATGTAAGAGCTATAGATATTTAACACTGCTGCTGCTAATCTTTTTGACAGAACGAAGTCTGTCGGGTCTGCTAGTTGTAAATTAAAATGTGAATATTAGAAATTGTTAATTTAATTTTGTTTTGAATTTAATACTTAGAAAACAGAATTTATGACATATTTTTACTTTATATTTTATGAAAAATATTAAAACTACCCAACCTTCAAACGAATTAGCATAAAAGACGCTGCACATCTTCGTGACGCTTATCACGCGACTCATCCCTCAATTTTACCCTCATGCGCCTAAAGAAGTTTCACTTCAAAAAATTAACAAGCAAATCGTAATGAATAAACCTTAGTGTCTTATGCGTTTTGGGATATATTTCATACAAACGAATACAAACGTGAGTTACGAATTAAACTTCAGGATATAAGTATCCTTAAATCGAAAATTTTACTGTACAAATATTAAATTATTTTTTAAAACTATCAAGAAATAAATCCCAATTTTATTCTTATTGCATCAAATTTGCTTCAGTTTGAAAACATTTTTCCGAACAAGTGAATTTTGTATTCGAAAGGGCCATTGGGAAAATGTTGATATTTCCTTACAATAAAACGGTACTTAGGAATCGCGACACGACTCGCAAAATACATCACAAGAAATAATTTCGTCGCTACGATTGAATAGATCTATAAAGAACGAGGAAACTGAATATTACGAAATGAAGAGGACCCTCCAATAAACTGGCCGGTGAATTTGCTCAATACCTTATTTATAAATTGATAAATAGAACTATTATGTCAATAATTGTGTCCTTTATGGAAATTTACAAAAGTTAATTGCTTTAACTATAAACAAATTATTCGGTTGCTATGTTTAAATAATCAAATCAAAAATGCAATAGAAACTACGAACAGCAATCAGTAACAGTATAAATACATAAGTAATTAAAATTTGCAGTAAGAGTTTAATACAAAGTATATAATGATGATATTTTTCATAATGATGTAGATAGATGATGATAATGATGTCTTATCGCTCTTTAGCGATAAGACTGCCTATTGTACTTTTATTTCTCTGATATGTAAGTTTATTTCATTGTAAATTATTATTGAATACGTGGCAATAAAGTGTATCAAATAAAATATTCAAGAATTTGTATCTAAGTTCAATTTAAACGTTAAATTCCGTAATGTAGAAGTAATTGTCGCCATAATTACAACTTATTCTATCATATAACTTTACAAGACTAATTTGGGCAAGAATTCTCTAATACCACGTATTTCAACGTTATATAATAAATGCTCTAAACAATCAATGGAAATAGATATATTTAATAATACCTTTTTCTGAATTAGATGTAGAATTATGCAATGTATTTTAGCGAATAGAATGTATCATTAACTTTTTTCTAATTCTGTATTTGTCTTTAACATCTAGCCTTTAACTATTATTTTTTTGACATTTAGTAATTATATCAACTTCCTTGACATATATAATATTGTACTTATATAATCTAATAATTATCGCATGCTGTAAAAGTCTTTTATTATTTGGACATATTTAAATGTATTTTAGTTCTTTTGTATCAAAAATTAAATGTATATTATGTACCTGCTTTTGACTATCCAAAATAAAATATAAGTCAAGTAAAGATATCTTTACTCAAGTAGGCTTGTTACAGCACTTTTGAATCATCGAATATATATTTTTTTCCACACACTAATTCTAATATGCGACTCAAGATGGTATTAAATAATGACTCAATGATATTACAATAATGACATCACAATTTTCTTAATATAATTAATTCTAAACTAATTACTAATAACTGTTATTAACTGTATCATAATTGAAGTAATCCTAAAATTTATTCTATATTTTCCATGGCTTACAAGTAAAAAGTGAGGGATAAACTGCATATTAATAGTATTGGATAATACGCAAGTTCACTTCTGAAAAATAAACTATTATTTTTTAGGTAAATCTAATACAAATATGTATATAGTCTATTTGGGAAAATTCGTAGATTGTGATCGTCTACCTTGCGAAATGAATTATTTTGTGAATATCAAGCCAACCGCGAGCAAATTTGAAAAACTCGTGCAAAGTGAGTTAAGTGGTCTAAAACCACCTTGAGCACATCGTTTCGATGTTTTCAAAGTCTTAAAAGGACTTAAGTAGAACTATTGTGTTTTATATATAATCTAGTTATGAAAGTTGCGTCAAAATGGTTTCAGCCTTTTCAGAGATTAGCCGGATTAAACATATAACTAGATAGGCACAAAAACAAAACTAAACTACCTTGAAATAAATACCAAGCAAAAACTCCAACTTTATTTATTTGTACAAATAAATAAAAAAACAGGCATTGGAAAGCAATTTACTTTGCTAAGAAAGTCGCCAAAAGACATAATATATATTCACATGCAATAACAAAGACACGGTATAAGCATTACTCCCGGAAGTATTACCTTAACGCCGCCAGAATTTTGATTCGTGATCTTGTTACTGTTCCGAGGGAGCTCTCACCTGTCTTGACGAATTTAATAAATAAAATAATACCTCCTGCTTTTGGATATATTAAAATACTGTCTCTCGCGAGTCGGAATCCATATGTCATCTAAAACAGTCGCACGAAAATACATTTTCACTAACTTTAATCTTAAAGTAAAATTTAAAGTTAGTTTTAAAGTTAGAGGAAATAAGAATATTATTGTGGCGTTTAAGACATGATTCATTTTTGTTCTTGACACGATTATAGTGGGAAATATTAGTTATTCCTTAAATTTCATCAAAATATACAACACGAAGACTGCAAATTAAAAGTTTAATCTGTGAAATCTTTCACTGTTTCTAAAACTATTTTCATCTTGTACTTAAATACAAAACTTATATTCGATAATTTATTACAATTAAAATACCTAAATTTACAAAATCATTGCATAATTGGACTTGTATAAGTCATTTTAGACAGGACGGCATTTGTAATTTTGACAAAATAACTAATTCAAAAAAGTAACACATAGATCCCGAATTAAATTTCGACCTGTAGAATCGCGTTAATTTATTGAATATCGTTTTGTTATCTTTATTTCATTTTGTCTATTGTTTTATAAAATTAATGTATATCTTTATTAAACGTTTAATGTCGCGAAAGACTTTTTTTACTATTTATCTGTTTTTCATTCTTTCATGTTCTGTATATTGAATATCTGTGGATCACAAATCAAATGTCAATTTCATTTCGTTCATCTTGCCAAAAGTCGCGACAGCAAGAGGTTGCTGTCAAACCTCGCGCCTCGCGCGCATCAATATTTTGGCGAAATCCACCTAGACCAGTTCGATTCCTCTATGTAATGGACTGTATCTCGGCTTTATTAATTAGTTTTGTATTGTGAAGTTTTTGGATGGCAAATTTCAACTGAATCGCGTCCACTGACCAGAAGTGCTACATTAATACAAAGTCAGCGCCGACTGAATTTAGGAAATGATATTTTCTAATATTCCTAAATCTGGACAGATGATCTGGCTTCAGCCGTGGCTACTTAACACCCTACTTTCAAAGGCGTGTCACCAAGAAAAAAATTGTGTTCTCATGCGATGCTGTGTAGAAACCATTAATGGATTAAGCCTTACCAGCTAAGACTGTATCATTACTACTGTATCATTATTACATTATACTAATCAATAGGTGAAATCGCAGGGAAGCAAAAATATATTCAAACAAAGACAAGAAATAAATTTGCAACTCTTTAGCCGTCAGAAGTGCTGACACTGATACCTGAGACAGAAATAACGTTAGCAACTCAACTTAATCTGCACATACTGTCATCAAATATCTCGGTATTATACCATCACTCCTGTCAAAACCGCTTTACTACGCTCTCCGCTCGCTGAATGCATAACGATGTTGTGACGTGGCTGTGGCCCCTGCATTAGACAGCTGGGAATACGTATGGAATGGGTAATGCATAAAATTTTGAGCGAAATCACCGCGACCCGTCCGCAATTTTAAATGGTGAATGATATAAGCTATAATACCTCACGATGGGGCGCGAGATAATGGAATGAGTAAATGATCCAACATGAAAGAATGAAAGTCGAGATGGAAAATGCTAAAAATTCATAAAAAAAGGGGTAACATGCCGATGATGAAAAAGCGATTATGCGAACCATATGCAAATACTTCTCTGATGAAAGTTTTTTCGGAGCTTAACTTTCGATTTTCCTTCGCTCTGCGAATTATGTTCGTAGTTAATACCGTTATGATAATTTCCAATTCAAATTATTCTAACATTATAGTATAGGCAAAAGATTTTAATATATTTATTGAGGATTGAATTTGATATGACACATATGTACAACAAGAATGCGAGATATTCATATGAGTAAAATATACAACATATTCGAATGGAATTCGACGTGGAAAATGCAAATTTTATTTATAAAAAGCGTTAATATGACGACGTTGAAAATGAGTTATGTTAATAATATGCAAATAATTCTTTGATATAAGTCTTTCATAGCTTATCCTTCGAATTTCCTTCGTTCTGCAAAAAACGGTTGGCGTTGAAACCGTTGTGATAATTTCCATTTGGAATTATCCTATTTAAATTTGATATGATATTTATTGAACAATATACTATAACAAACTTTTATATTTTATTATATGAAAACCCTTGTTCTTTACATATTTCTGTTCTATAACTCAAAGAACACGTTATATTTATTTAAAATAAAAAAAATACAATAGGATTTTGAACAATCAAAATGCAACTTACAAAGAAATTATATTTTAATTGTGCATTTGTAAATGTGTTTTTCATAATTAAATTACTTATTTTTTTATTTATTAAATTTAGCTTTAAATGCTTAGCTGATGTCTTTCATTGCCATCCTTCAACGTTGTCTTGTACAATCGTAGTATGTAATTTAGCTTAGTGTTTATCCTAAAAATATTTATTTATGCAATTTCATTTTAAAAATTTATAGGTACTGTAACTCTTCAGAAGAAATATAAACTAGGAAATTAAAAAAAAAACTAAGGAGTATTGTCCAGTATCTTCTAGCTCGCATAGTTTTGAATTATACTCTTACTAGACTATATTAATAAATAAATCACAGTCGAGCGTAAAATAATAAATGTTCT
Organism: Elymnias hypermnestra; assembly: GCA_015832385.1. Taxonomy (NCBI): domain Eukaryota; kingdom Metazoa; phylum Arthropoda; class Insecta; order Lepidoptera; family Nymphalidae; genus Elymnias; species Elymnias hypermnestra. Next base: position 2,361,875 of record JACTOM010000028.1, read on the forward strand.
GTTTCAGTATCTCCCGAGGGAAAGAGCGTTTCGATAAAATATAAAGGAAGATATGTTATGCAGTTTCCTCCAAGTGTAAACATCGAAAGGCGAGCACTTCATAGTAAATGCTGCAGTTTATATTTTATAAATTTGTTTTCTCTTACGGATAACAGCGATGCAAGTCAGCTGTGCCTTATATAACATGAATCTGTAAATTTTATATCCAATGATTGCGTCTGCTGAATAAAATAATACATATTAAGACTTTAAAAGATCATTAAAAATGTGGTCTAACCTTATTGAGTCAACATTGACCTGATGGGTAATGATGAATCATTGTTAGGATAGGAGCACTCCTATCCTAACAATGAGACCCGGTTAACCCGGAAAGAAAGAGGTAATTTGCCTCTTACTGCTTTAATCGAACTTTGCTGGTAGGATGGTAACTAGCCATGGCCATAGAATCCCACCAGTCCAGACTTAAAATGACATGACGGTGTGATAGCTTCGCTTGGGCAGTGGTGCGAGTACTCGCTTTGCTAGCAGAGGTCCTGAAATCGATCCCGGATAGGGCGGATTTAGGCAATTAGATTTCCTAATTTGTCTGAGTCTGGATTGATTTGAGGCGTTCGTGGCTAGTTACCGCCCTACCAGCAAAGACGTATTACCAAGCAAAGAGATTTGTGTTCCAGTACGCTGCTGTCTAGAAATTATATGAGGTAAATTACCTCTTACCAGGTTACCTTAGGCAGTATCATACTTACCACAATTATTCATCTATCTGTTACCAATAAAAAAGTAAAGTAAGTAAGTAGCAGCCCTATAACGTCCCACTGCTGGGCACAGGTCTCCTTACTCCGAGGAGCGAGGGTTTTTAGAGCATAGACCCACCACGCTGCTCCACTGCGGATTGGTAGGCATAGTACACAAGTGCACTCTCTATTCCTTCACTCTCATAGTCCGATTTGACGGGAATCCGACACGACCGGAGAGAGATCAGGCGCAGGACCGACGGCTTAACGTGCTCTCCGATGCACGGGGGTGGATCACACCGCCAATTTCCCAACTTCGGGCAAATATTGAGAAAATCTAATAGAATACTCAATATCGATTTTTTTTAATTGGCCCGAGCCGGGACTCGAACCCAGGACCTCATGTCTGCAGTCGAACTTGCTAACCACTAGACCAATGAGGCAGTTATAAAATAATAAATAAATATAAAATAATAAATAAAAAAAGTACTAATTCCTAAATTTGTCTTGCCGAACATCAAACCAGGGACATCTGCTAGCGAAAACAGTACGAGGGCACCATTAACCCAGCGAAAGCTTTCAAATACATTTCTCTTAGAATAGAACGTAAGACTGTTATTCGTCATACGTATTCTACAAATGCTTTTACGACAGGAGCGGTTGTACCGTGCGCTCGGATCTTGGCAAGGCATCGTTATCCACGGTTCTTGGCGAATGCAATATTTCTACGTCAGCCGCATTAGTAACATGTATTTATAGCTCGATTGCAAATCCGCGATGGCCCCCCGAGAACGGCGCTTCTAGCCTAATGTCTGAAAGATCGAGTTCCGACCATTTGTTAAAGCTTATTATGTTAAAAGGGTGTATAAAAGATTGTCCAATACATAATCTCTATATATATATAAGAGATATCAAGGTATCTATTGACTCATCACGATATCTCTGGAACCTTAAGGCATAGAGACTTGAAATTTGGTAGGAATATTTCTTTTGTCGAGTAGATGTCTGCCAAGTACGGATTTTACGAAATTCCACCCGCAAAGGATTATGGGGGTATAACAACAAAATTCAAACTTGACATGATTCAAACTATATCTTTTATGGCATATAAAACTTTGTCAGAATTGTTTTTTTACATAGTGGAATCTATCAAAAGCAAATTTTTCAGAAATTCCAGCCTCAAAGGGCAGTTCAGTGGCAATGCTACCGAAAAAACATTCCACGGTAACGAAGTGGCGGATTTAGCTAGTATAGATTACAACAGATTCGGTCCTCACTGTTATCTAACTTGATCGCAAGTGATGATGACCATGTTACAATATAACATGTTAACCCAGATACCGCCTTAAAATTTTTAATTTTACTGTAACTAGATTACCAAAAGTATTCGTGACAACTTAACACTAGACGTGTGCATAATTTATATGAAAAAAGCGAAACCTGTCAGCAATAAAAAAATTAAATTTATCAAGATGCAAGTATCGTGTTTTTACTAGGGATCGAAACTAGGACCTCGAATAATGATGTAAGATTTCCTATGACATCGCCAGCATGATCACAAAGTATTCAAATGTTAGTATTGTTAAAAGTGTTATCAATCTCTGGAAAAATAATTTAAAGTCATAACTCAAATAGGCTTAGTATGATTAATAAGAGGCACAATTTTAACATACATACATAGTATCACGCCTCATTCCCATAGGAGATGGCAGAGACCACGTTCTTTCACTTGCTACGATCCTTGCATATCTCCTTCGCTTCTTTCATTCTCATTAAACCTTTCATAAAAGTTCGTCGGTTTAGAGTACTCTGGACCTGGTCCTTATTTAAAAATGTCCTGGATTTAGTCTAGGAACGTTCGACTTGGTCTTCCCCTCCTAACTTTCCCATTGACTCGTGACTCCTAAATCATTTTTGTCAGTCTACATTCATTCTCTCTACGTGCCCAAACTGTCTAAGCATGCCTTTCTCAATTTTAGTTCCGACATCTTTTTTTATATCACAACGTACAACAATTTTAACCCTGAAATATTTGCACATTAGTCGTTTATATCCATTTGACTGTTCTGCCAGTTTGTAACCAGTGTTAAAAATGTATGCAAAACAATATGCGCAAATATATTAGTCAGGATTCGTTTATTTGGTATAAAGCTTTTTATATTTATGATTTAAATTGTAAACAACTCCTTCGTAAAAAGTGATTAATATATTTATCTCCTTCTAGTAAGTAAGGAGTCCAACATGTATGGTATGAAGTCAGTATCAGTATATTTAAAAATGGTAGAATTTTGCAATACATATCTCTTGCAAGTAGTACCTGTAGGCTATTTATCATAATAGCCTAAAGTACCTATCTACTTCACTTTACAAAAGGAGTGCCTTATAAATTGTCTTGTAAAAATTTATCGCTGAGTAAAGTATGGTACCGCTCGCTTAAAAATTGTACATTTGAAATCTTCTTTGACGCGAGATTGCAACTAGAACACGACTGAAGTGAAATAAAATTATATACATATCTATTTCGGATTTTATCCAACGCTATTATCCTTTATCCTTTAACTGTATCTTTAGTGCAGAAGGAAAATGCCTCAGCTTTAACTATAAACCGTTCTGTAAAGATGTCTTCGGCTCCATTAGACGGGTCGCATCTAGCTTTGTCTGGGTGCCTTTGTTCGCCGCCAATTAGTCTTGAGTTAGAACACCCCGCCGCATCTTGCGACTACTCCTATTATTGCTTAATAGATTATGGCTTACCAGTTCCCCGCTTAGCCTTCCCCTTTGTCTTGAGCTTCGAAACTTCTGAATATCTAAACGACTTTGAATACTTGTATCGTTATATCGTAAACCAATAAGACAATTGTATTCGAATATTCACACTACCACACTATAAACGTTTCATTAACAATCAAATTTTCCTTTTCAATGCCGTAAAGTAAAACTGTAAATTTTTACTATAACTTGACGGTCTCGTTGGTTAAATGATGCAAATACTCACTTCGTTTTGATGCTCGGTAGGCTCTATTTAGGAAATTACGTTATCTAATATATCCTTGAACAGTTAGGATGTTTCGGCTATGGATAGTTACCAGCAAAAACTTGTCACGAAGCAAAAACTTTGCATTACGGTATGATGCTGTCTAGAAACCATAACTAAATTGCATATCTGGTTAGCTTCCTTCTTAGATTGTATTATGACCATCAGGTTAGCTTTCAGTCAAACGCTATCCAAATCAGAAGTTGGAAAAACATTCGACTAATTATTTATATACTGTTAAAATATTGTAAGTGTACGATTTTGTTTTATTTTCATATTTCTTGAATTCTTCAAGATTTACTATTCACAATTGTAACAGATGTGACTTCGTCATTCCTTATTGATTTTCTTTGGTGTGTTACGTTGATCGCTCTACCGCTTTAGCTATCATCTGTGTCCGTTTGTTGCTATTCTTGATAATCTGTACGTTAAATGTATATTCTTTCATGATTTAATGCAAACTCATCTAAATGATCAAAGGTATCCCTAATTTCCCCAAAAACACCGCTTATAATTAATTGCGCGTGTTATTACTGTATTTCGAGCCACACGCATCTGTATACGCCTTTATTTTCAGCTGCGGCTTCTCTTTTACATCGGGGAGATCATTTTTCACTCGCACCCGTGTCGGAAGGAATAGGTGTGTATTTGTTTGGACTGACGGCTCGAAATATAAATCAGACAATTTAAGCTCAACGTGTACGAACAAAACTCCCGTATGCAATATTATTATGCTGAACGTAGCTGCTTTGTATAGAGCAAGGTGATTAGTGAAGTAGAAAATGTTCTTTAACTACAGACGTCGTGTTGAGTACCTCATTTGTGCATATTCTTAGATGTTTTGTAGTGTTACTTGTCAAGGAAGAAGGATGTAAGCTTAGGACGTTTCCATACTATATGATACAGCGTAGTTTTGGACAACGACGTCACTTCATCTGATCGTCGTTAATGGCATCGTGTCATACTCTTAACTCGTTTTACATATACATGTATAACGAGTCAAGAGAATGAATATTCATCATGCCATTTAACTTTAAGAGATTTTGTGCTTAATAAATTTATACATAATCTTGACCCAATTTTACAAAATGTCGCATATTTTATTTACAGGCTCCGGTATTATTAAATATGATACATCGCAATTTCTGCGATTGCATAAAAGACATAGCATTCAAAGAGACATCAACGTCTTTAAATTAATATTATTAATATCGTATGTACTGTGATGGCAATTGTTTCAATATATGAATAGTTAATCGATTAATATAATCAGATCTCATATTGAACACAATTTGTAAAATTTCAAGTTTAATTATTATTTTTCGTGAGTTAAAGCTTATTTTTGAAATTGTATATGAAATAGTCTCTTGTGTAGCAATGACAACATTAAAATAAGCAATGTATAATTAGTCTGTTAAAACCGGACAAAGCATTTCAAAGCAATTTGCTTAATCAGAACTGAAATTCTAAGAAGACCGCACTTTAAATGCAACGTACTGAAACCTACACCTCACTTAGAATTGTCCGGCAAAACCTTTGTGATGCAAACACTGTTTGAGCTAATAGAAACTACTCTGTGTAATGTTAGTACTACATGGGTTATCTGGTAATTTAACAATGTTCTTATTACATACATGATAACTAGAGCACAATTCTAGGTCTTTAAGATTTTGTACCTCATTTTCGTTGTAATGGTGGACTAGTCACTCAGTCAAATCATGGATAAAGAAAAAGTAATGTTTAATATTCATCAATGTGCCTTTCGATGAAGGAATAATTACACGAGAAAACCTGCTTATCTTTGGAGTAATTTTGGGATATGTTTAGCCTGCTAATTCTCAGTGGACCAGCGTCATGTGTTTCATACATTTACGTCATCTTCTGGCATTCCTACAAAGTCTTTTACAGCATAGTATTAGATAGCTAACTCCTCTTATAATGTTTATCATTCAATTACACGTGTTATGTTTATGTTCATGTCATCTCTCTCATTAATTAAAGGTTAACAAATTGAAAATTATACGACGTGAGTTTTTATTGAATTAAGCTTTAAGTACTCAAATGTAACGGGAATCTCTTAGTAAGGGCAAACCAGATCAATTTAGCTTAGAGTAAATCGTTGCGATGTACTTTCTAGGCAAATTCCTCCCCAAAAAGGAAATCTTCTCTTTATCTATAAAACTCAGTAAGTAAGAGTAAAATATGTTAAATCTAAATAAAAAAATGTAATCATTCATCGTCATTCTTATCGTATACATAAAACAAAAGGTTTTTGTGATCGACAATAGACACTTATAAATACTAACACATACGAACCTCTCGTACGCACATTTTTGCCTACTCAACATTAAGAAAACTTGTAGACCTAGAAATTCAGCTTTTTTGATGAGCATGATCTAATTCTTATATAGATTATCATTTCGCTTGCAGATCTGTACTGTCAAGATAATAATTAGCCGCTGTCGAAAAGTCCGAATAGTCAAAAGAGATTTATTTTATGTAGATAAATTTTAGATTGTGAAAAAATAAGAAATCTGTCACTTCATATTTTATTACAAAGTACAGATGCGATAAATTTGTTAAAAGTTTATATTTGTGACCGAAGCTTACCGTAACACCGGCTATATCCTCCCTCATATCGTATTAAAAGCCTAAAACCACAGGCGTGTGTGTCCATAGGACTGAAACGAAACAAAAAGGTAAGGACATGTCCGAACGTGTCGTCCGCGTAAATTATTATAGCCGAGACCATGCTTTGCTATATTTACTGGACTCATAAACGTAATTTATGTTTTTTCGTCAATGGAAGACTTCTCTTCATTGAAGTAGCCTCAGAAAGCATTTTTGAATCATCAGTAGTCTGTCCGTTGGTAATCAATCTACCACCGATTTACTCTTTTAGAGATAGTTGTGTATTACAATGAGTAATAATTTGTTTCTTGTGTGCTACTGGAATCAAGTCCAAATATTATTATCGCTTAAATAATCTTCAATATTTTGTAAAAGGATCTTTTTGACATATTTGTGTAAATTATTATAATTGGAGGCAAGTCCAAAACTGATCCCGGTTTATTATTAAAAAAGCGTATGCTCAAACCGACAAATGATTTCTGAACCTTCTTCACTCTAAAATATGTGATTATAAGTTGGTTTTTATTTCTTTGAATTGTTTTTTTTTTTCACTTTTTTGCTGTATAAGTGAATATTATCACGGATATATAAGATATTATTCATTATATATTGCGACAGTACTGTTAGAATTGATGTTTCTTTGAATTTGTCTCTTAGAGAAGCACGAGATCCTAATTGATGTATGGCACGTATTGCTCTTCTTCATATTTCCCATTGACTATATCCAAAACATGGCACCTCAGACCGAATTTCGCATTGTTATTTCGTTTATTTTGTCAATGAAGAAGAAAAGGGTGCTGAACATATAAATAATAGTTTTTAAAAGAAGAATTTTTGAAAAATGCTTGGCAAAAATAGATTTTAAAACTGAGGACAAATTTAATGCTATGGTAGGGCGAAATCTCAGTTTACTCTGTAACTATATTAACTGATATTAATAACTCTATTAATGTTTATATATTATGGTTGTGTGAAATAGAAACCTTTATGAATTTATAACACATGCATAAATTTTCAAGAAGTTTCAAATTCATTTTTAATTAAGGAACTCGTATTTAATAATGCACTTAGCTGTATTTCACCCAGTTTTATAGGAACAATGGCATAGCTTTTGTAGCTAAAATTACTGTTTGCGATCCCAAACAATATAGTCGAGGACGATCCCGGGGGAATCTATTGTTGTCTCGTAACCCGCATCCAATTGAATTAGGACAAAAAATAAAACTTGCAAAGAAATTGACTACGAAACCTACGCTACTGCTTTTTAAGACCTCTCTAACACTAACTGAATTTACGTTGTTTACATAAATGTCGTCTTTGTATTTATTTCGATTTAAAATGAAAAACAATTGTTTTATGATTTTATTACCAATAAAATCATAATATTTTGTTACAAAAGCTATCTAGAAATACTTTATTAATTTTTGAGAACGGTTCTATATTATATAAATATCATTCAGAAAGCATTAACCAGACTGGAAAATAAAATGTAAAATGTATATAGTTATAGAAACTTCCCTTAAAATAATAAATCTACTTCTGGGATTAATTTATATGCGACTTTCAAGGTTAAATGTGATTCAGTTTCAAATGTGCTAACTTGTAAACTAAATTCTTCTTCAGTTTTAAGACGCTTTCAAGGAGAAGATATAACATTTATTACATATTCATTGAAATGTTCAAGCGAAGTAAAAGCCGAATGCTAGTTTCTTTATACTCCTGACCACTTTGTTTGATAACAGCTGCAAAAGTTTCAGAGAAGGAATAAAATGAATACAATGCGAAAAGTCGTAACGATTTGAAATGCTTAAAGTTTTTATCTCTTCGCTACTTTATTTTTGAGTTTTTATTTATCTTTGTTTAGTTTAATTTATTTCATCGTGCTCTGATCCTTTCCCGTAAAAGCTCGTTTGCCGGGATCTTTTTATTCGCAAAACCTTACTTGTCTCTCTAATATCGTTACGAAAAGTTTTTATACGAATTTAATCGAAATATTTTAATTTTCATTATATTTTAAAGATTAGTTCCTAGTTAAGTCAAGTATGAAATAGTTATTTAAAAAACAACGTCGGTGTTGTATTTGAAAGAAGTATACTGTAATATATACATACATTATTCTTTAACTAAGAAAAAAATACATGATAAAATATTTTTGTTACAGACGGCTGATGTCGAATTTGGAATTGTTATAAATCTACATCGTCAATGGTAAGTTTTCAATCATTTTTTCTAATAATTGTACACATTTATGCAAATGATGCCAATAACTTTTTATTGGTTTCATTTGAAATATATGCTATTCGTTTTACTTGTATTAAATATTTAACAGATTTTCTTTTTACGATGCTCTTAAAGACGAAGGGCTACCTCATAAAACTAGGATCGTCAATATCGCGCCATCTGCCCCCGGACCATCCCCAACAATCTTTCAAAGCAAATTACAAAATCCCCCGTTATCCGCACCAACCGAAGGGGCACTTTTCATAAAAGAAGCCGACGCATTCTGTCTAATAAAATTTCCTCTTTACGATGCTCGGAATACCAGTGAGTCTCCGAAATCCGAACAAACTAATTGTTCGACACGATACCATTCTGATAGAACTCAAAACTTTTTGTATATACTAAAATTTGTCAATTACTACAAAGGGACTTCGCCATTTCGTAGCAGTCTAAAGTAGAATACGTAAATTAAAGCAGCTTCCTTTGTTTCTGTATCAAACGAGCGAAAGTTTTCTGGAATCTTGTTTCGACTCATTATTTGAGTTTTTCCAGTTTCAACAAAATGACTACGGCCTTTTCGTTGGGTGATTTCTTTTATTAATTCCGCGCTGTCTTCGGTCACGCACCTTGGAGGTGGGCCGCGAATAATAAACTGAAAAACAAAGGGAATAAAAGGAAGCCCGGAATAATATTTACGTCTGACCCTCGACGGGTACGCGAGTTTCGGGTTTAAATTTTCGAGTTTTTCCGGATTTTTTCAAACTAACTTTGGGGTTTCCTTCCTGACTTGCTCACACGAGTTTTGGGTTCCCCGCGAGTACCGAAATTCGCCGCGACATTTTCCATTGTATCGTTTTGGACTTTAGCCACATATGTCTAAAATATTTTGTGAATAAACAGAAGAACTGATAAATAAAAGCGTCTCCTACTTTTCAAATCAATTTTAATTGGTTTCAATACCTTTATTTAGGTTTAAAAATTAAACGTAGATTTTATTTACGGATTTGCGTCAAGAAAATGTGCATCGTTTTTATCCTAATTCGTTTCGAGATTAGGCAATTTTAATATTTAAAAATAATATGTGGCATTTTGCCACTCGTCATTTAATAAATTAAAATACTATTTCTCATAAAATACAAAATAAAAATATTTCATAAATTCTCATAAATCTAAAGTTTGTGATTTGTATAAACATAATTAAGACTTAGAATTTGTTTGCCAAAGAAGTTTCACTTCTGACATGTGTACTTTGAACGCACGCCCTTTTAATTTTTGATTATACTACACACCGACAAACACGCATCGACACACACATATATAGTTATATACAAATATACGTATATGTTGATAAAGATAAAAGTTATACAGTTATTATCGTTCCCACACCCAATATAAATGGTGTTCTATTTCACTAGTCTATTTTGAAACAGTTTTCATACAAAACGGCTGCCAATTAAATATACAAAACTCCCATATAACTCTGAGTTCTAGTTTCTAGTTTCAATATACGTGGCCAGAACTGGCTGATATCAAAACAAGTCCTAGAATTAGCTGGCAACAATGAACGAGGTATGCAAACAACCACTGAAAAGCATTCTTAACTTCGTATGTTTGTTTCGGTTCCCCCAAAGGCCTCCCCATCTTCACGAGCTTATCCCTACCTTCCTTTTATTATATACTAGCAATGCCTCGCGGTTCCACCCGCGTAGATACCGATCTTCGTGGTAGTGGAAAGTTTTTTTCTTATTGCTGTCAGTTTAGCGCTTGACTGTGATCTCACCTGATGGTAAGTGAGGATACAGTCTAAGATGGAAGCGCGCTAATCTGGGTAAGAGGCGATATACCCCTTACGGTTTCTACAGCATCGTGCCGGAACACAAATCTCTTTGTTTTGGCGGTACGTCTCTGCTGGTAGGGTGGTAACTAGCCACGGCCGAAGCCTTCCACCAGACCAGACTAAGACAAATTAAAAAATACGATTTTCTAAATTCGCCCTACCGGGGCTCGAACCCGGGGCCTCTGCTAGCAAGGCGGGTTTTCGCACCACTGCGCCAGCGAGGCCGTTAAGTCTACTAAGTCGTCTATAGATTCATTTTTGTTAACATAAAAGTTGTATTTTCTTTTTCAAATTACATTTTTTAATTATTTCTAATCTTCTTAATTACTACTTACACAGTTTTTAATTACTTTCTTTTAGATTATTAGATACACTTACATCCATAATCTAATCATTATACAGATTTTACTTTACAACGAATATATATCTAATACATTTTTAAATTCGTAACATCATTTTTGTAGAATGTCCGACATTAGCATATTGAAAAATTCTTTATTATATATAGCGAAATGATTTTTTAAATCGCTCCAGTAATTTTGAGCTTGATAAAATAAAAACAGTATGGGTATATCGGTGGGTATCATTGGTATCCTTGGAATACAAGCCAACTCACCAGTCGCGGGCCCAGTTATAATGTTCACTGCAATTTTATACAGATTGACATTTTAAAATTCGTTAAATCTTTTGAATAAAATGTCCGATTTTAATAATTAAAAAAGTATTTTACAGGTATTGAAACGCTGTTGAAAGTTTCCACACAATTGTCTTATGAGGTCGTTTATGAAAATAATTCATTATTGAAGTAGTTTTGTTACGACGCAAGTTTCTAATGTACAGGACATACTTAAAAATGATGTGTACGTAAAATTACTTCTCGTCTTGACATTGTCTTTCATAGATTTCATGTGTAACTACTTGTAAAAGCAGGCACTTCAGCCATCACGTTATTATTTTATATTAATTCATCGGAGCTATAAAGGCGAGGTGTTACAGGGGCGCTGCCTAATGAGTCGTACTCTTAACACACTGAATACATACTTCACCTTTGCTACGTCATCATCACCGCCGTCATTATTTCAGAGTGTATGCAGCTTTAAGTGTTTCACGTACTTTCTTACCTCTTCTTGTATTAATAAATACATTCATGAACTGTAATGTAAGGAACAACAACGAACACAAACTTCTTAAACTAGATAGAAAAAAATGATAAAATCCATGCGTTCAAAGTACACATGTCAGATGTGAGACTTCTTTGGCGAACTATTTTTCAATTTTTTTTTATATTTATACAAATCTGAAACTGGATTTCTGAGACTTACGAGAGAGGGGAAAAAGGAATTTAATTGTCATAAAAATATTAAAAGTTATAATTTTTCACACTCTCGCACAACAATTATTGGCATTGCGATCTGATAATAAAAAAAAATTGAATTAAATAATTAATAATAATAATTAAAGAGAATTATTAAATTAATGTATTTTATGTTGTTTAAAAAATAATATAGTAAAATCTCAGATGCTGAATATTTAAATTACAATTCCTCGTGATGCTTTGTAAATAAATAAAAACACCTAAGATCAATTTAAATTTATACAAAATCATTGTAGACTTATTATTAGTAAAATATTTCAAAAAGACTATTTGTAATATATTATTATTTAAACAAAATAATTTATTGAAATTTTAAATGACGAATTGTTAATAAAAATGCCACGTATTTTTTTTAATATTAAAAATTATTACATAATTTTGTTTTTGAATTTAAAATTTAGAAAAGAGACAATATGAAGTATCTTATTATTATTATAGAGTATTAAATGATTAACTAACGAGTTGTAAATTAAAATGTCACATGTTATTTGTAAATATTAAAACTACCTATACTTCAAACGAATTAGCACAAAAAACGCTGCACACGTTCGTGAAGATAATCACGCGTTTCGTCCGTAAAAAATTACCCTCATAAAGAAGTTTTACGTAAAAAAAACCCCACCAATAAATAAATATAATTAGCCAAATAAGCCTATAGGATAAATTCTTGAAAATAATGTATTGTTAGTAACGTTATATGAGTAAAATATATCATTGATGCGTTAAATGTAAGTCTCTCGCATCCATAATCGACTATAGTCGTCTTTACTTAAACGAACGTTACTAATCCGAATTTGAGGTTTCAGTCTCGTTCAATACTCACTAATTTTTAAGGCTTCATTCAATATTATTTGTATCATTAGGTATGGCAGAAGAAGCATAACAGTAAAATAAATGCGGTAGAGATGAGAGCATTGAAAAGTATGTGTGGATTGAAATTGAGAAACAAAGTAAGAAATGGTGTGATAAGAGAATGGTATAAAAGAAGATGTAATGACTAAAGTTGAGAAAGGTATGCTTAGATGGTTTGGGTACGTAGAGGGAATGAATGATAGGAGACTGACAAAAAGGATTTAAGAGTCAAGTGTGAATGGGAACATTGGCAGAGGAAGACCAAGGCAAACGTTCTTGGACCAAATCCAGGATATTTGAAATAAGGACCACCTTAAGAGTACTCTAAACCCACGAACTTGTATGAAAAGGTTTAATGAGAATGAAAGAAGCGAAGGAGATACGCAAGGATCGTGACAAGTGGAAGGACGTGGTATCTGCCTACCCCTATGGGAATAAGGCGTGATGCTATGTATGTATCATACAATACCCAGACAATAAAATGTACAGGGCACCTGAAGCAATTTTCTCTTCACAAACCCACCTACATATTATCGAAATAAATACTGCTTTGTTGCAATCCTATACCCGAATCAGGGACCTCAAAATCTGTATTTTAACAATCTAACCGTTTAATCACTAAAGCAGCTTCATATAATGTGTATCATATATAATGAGACGATAAAACGACTAGTGGGACCTAAATGGAAACTCGAAACAATATAATCACAAACGACGTGTTCATGAATGGCTACTTCAACATGTCACTGCAAATGTCTGTATTTACTTTGTCCGTCGCAACTACATTTTCATTGTCTTGCGAAAAATATTGTCTTCCAAAGAACACACTTAAATTCTCAAACAACCCCCGCCTCCTCCCACTTGCAACTGCTGTTTACTGCTCTCAGATTACTCGCATTGTTTGTTGTGTAAAACTTTTAGCAGCCTTTTAGCAAAAGCAACAATTAATGGAATAAAACTGAACTATATTACGTTATCTCTATATTTTATAGATTTTGATTTATTTCAAACAACAACGCTAATATTAGAAGATTACTGAAAACGTACAATGAAATCTTAATTCTGAAATATACTTTAAAATTGAAATTTATTGTTGTAGTCTCGTAAATTAATTATTTTTAAAAATAGATTTGACACAGGCAGTGGATTTTATAGAAAAGTCATAAGTAGTAATTTTAAAGTGCAGTATGCTTTAACTTGGAACTCGATACTTCAGTTATTCTATTTAAATAGGTTTTATGTTTGAATATAATATTTAGTACTCAGTCTGCAGTTTACGTCAGAGGATTTATTACTTTGATCACGCCGGCCGTGACCCTGGCATGGACCCGACCCTGGACCCGGCCCATAAAGGTCCAGGTCGAGTTGGTCCCCGAGACGGCGGGAGGAGAATGTTAAGGGGAGGATCCACCTAGGTGTCGGACAGATAAAGTGAATTATGCACCTACCTGGTCTCCCGGCGCCGATCTCCTCGACGGCGACGAGCCCTGACAGATTAATGAAATCGAGGGATGTGTATTTGTATGTTTTTATGGGTGGAATGTGTCTGTAACCTGCCAAAGCGTCGCGGAAAGCTGCTGTTGGCGACGAGGTCCTCTTTTCCACTCCAAAGACACAGGAAAAACAGGAAATAACCTAGCCGCGCTCTTCCCGCCGTACTTCGTCGTGGGGCTACGATAGGGCTTTGAAACGCGACGTCTAACTATCGGCGCCAAACCAAAACGCGTGAATTACCGCATTTTCCCGACAAATTAAAGCAAAAACCCACGAGACCAGCTTCCTTCTCGCCCGTTCGAAACGCCTCGCGGTTGACAATTCGGCTCGGCTTCTTACGACTACAGACTACCGATAATCTATAGACTATATTGCTCTATGCTCATAGAGTAGGCCAGAGGCGCTCTCTCGCGCCCAGTTGGCGCAAACACTTTGTTTTTAATCGATTCTGTTATACAGAATGGAATTTTATTATCCATAATAATAAGTTTATAAAGGATGAAGATTATATTCCATTTCAATTTAACTGTGTGGGATAAATATTTGTTACGTTATATATTTCCATTTTGTAACGTATAATGAGTATTGAAATTACAATTATTTTTGTCCACTAAATAAACGGTTGTATATGCCTTTCCGGCGAGAACTATCGATTGGCAACTCTCAAATTGTCCATAAAAATGTCCTCATCCCTTCATTAAGGGCCCTACACTTTGCCCGAATTGTCCCCTTGCCACAATAGTCGTAACTAACGTCAAGCGGATCGACGTTTAAATGAAGCTTAGGATTCTAAGGCGAAATGCAGAGCACTTCGGGAACAGAGAATAGGATATACCTTATATTATGTTGTATGGTATACAAATGTAACAATACCTCAAGATTTCGGAAAGGTTGTTTTCAATAGGGTTGCCTGGCAGAGATCACTACTCAGTGATAAAGCCGCTCGTCGCATTCTTTCATTATTTATTTTGTCAATTTGATTTTTTTTCTTTATGGTGTGTATGTTTTGTTTTACATAGATTATAAGTAACGTATTATACATTGTAGAATCCAATAAAGAGCTCTATCTATCTTATTTATAGTAGTGATGGAAATGTTGAAAACCTTCGGAACGATGAAGTAGAGCTGTTATGACCTATAACAGCCTGAACAACCTTCCTCTGTGTTTGCGGGACGGATCTGGAACGTTCAGTTCGGAAATGATTTTAGTGAAATAAACACAATACATTACAATACTTCCTAATAAAATAAAGAAATGGAAATTAATATGTCAATATAACTATTGTCGAATTCACCTTAACATACACAAAAATTGTTAAAAACAGATCAGTCTCACAGGATGTTTGTTGTATATAAAGAGAATTAAAAATATACATAGACAAGTGTAATGCGTACAAATTAGATGTCAAGTCAGATTAGATAAATGTAAAATTACGTATTGATAACGCTTGGTAATTAATGTTAGATTTTACATATTTTATTTTAACCTATCATAATTTAGAACAAACTGATTAATTAATATTTAATAGGTATATATTAATACATCAGCGTTGCTAATTTAAAAATATCTCATTTGCAGAATAATTTCAATGACCGAATTACAAATCCTATATTCGTTTACACAATATTAATTTTAGAATATGGATACATGATTATAATAAATAATAAATACGTATTTCAAAATGAAATGCGTATATCTCATATTTTATTCTGATATTAACAAAATAGTCATTATCTAACAACTCTTTTTCAAGACTAATATTATAAAGAGGAAACATTTGTGTTTTTGTATGTAAGTATATATGTTTGTAACTTTTTCACACAAAAACTATTAGACAGATTTCAAAAAATTTTCCTCGTTAGCAAGTTGCCTTTTCCCTGAACTACATAGGTTATCTTACTTTCTTAAAAAAATAGGGATCCGTAATAAAAATGCATTGATGTTACACAAGATGTGAAAAAATTGGTCTTATAGAATCTGTCATCACATGCGCTGGGGAAACTATTGATGATGGAATAAAAAATGTTCTACAATATTATAGAAGGTTACGTTCAACTATGCCACTATAACTACTTATTGTCATTTTAAATTACTGGGGCGATTTAAAAAAATGATTACGAATGTAAGTGTGTATCTAATAATCTGAAAGAAAGTAATTAGAAAGTACGCGAAATAAAACTTTTTTGTTAACGAAATCAATTACGTATAACGAAATCAAATACTAATTTACTCTGCTACAATTACTCCTATTCCAAAGGTTAAGTCTTTTTGTCAACTTGATCACTCTATCGTACACTTAGTCTGTATACAGAGCTCAAGGGAGCTCGCATCTGTCAAAGTAGCATTTGGTAGCTCTCCCTAAGTTGCAACTCCAAGACCCTTCTAGGCGCCCGTACTCACGCGATAATATATTGTATTTTGACTGATCGTGAATAAAATAAGGAAGATATGCAAAAATTGACTGAAAACAATATTTTTTTTATATAAAGAATCGCTTTAACACTCGCAATGGCTTTCCCTGCGCCGTGAAGGTTAAGACCTTTCACCATAAGCATAGATGTAAAATGAAAAAAAGAATATATAATTCGTTAATAATCGGATACAAAATTATTGTTGGTATATGTGAGAAAGATATATATTTATGGTGTATTATAAGCAAGATATCCTAATTAATGTACATCTGTATTTTCTGCGTGTGTCTACTTGTGTGTGTGTTTGTGTTCGTGTTCGTTCGTGTGTGCGTGAGAGTGTGTTGTTCTACTGCAAATGTATTACAATTCATTCAAAAATGATTCTCTTCCTTAATCTTTTAGTTATATAAACCCAAAAAATAACAAAGTACGAAGTAGTTTTTACAAAGTAGAAGTTAAGGAAACTCTCTTAAAACCACGTGATTCAAATTAAAATTAAAGTAATTCACCCAATAAATTATTATAGCCGATACTTCCCTTGCGTGACTTACTTACCGGTTGGTAGAGCAGCTGCACTGCGTCCCTGATCAATAAAATATCGAAAAAACATATATTTGTACATAATAAATGTAAATATGGATGTTTGTGCAAACTACGCTGTTCTCAAGGGAGCTGAAATGCAAGGGGTCATGTTCGTTCCACACCGTGCATCCCCTTTTATTGTGGGCCCTCGGGTGCGATATACGCCTTTATTACCTGACTGCACACATTGCGTGATTATATGCCACGGATGTTTATATTACAATATTAAAGTGCTTAAGTATATTGTAATAGTGTCATACTTTTGTCAGTGAAAGAAGAGAACGTGCGGAAAATAGCACTATTATATTGCTACGTTTCGTTCTATAGGTGAGGGAAATGGGAGCCTAGGTGGTTGAGACGTAAAATTTTTCCTCTCCTTTTCTCAGTAATATAGATTGGAGCGTGAAGACTTCTTTTTCAAGTTTAGGATATGAAAATTTGTCATATTTTTACCTACGACAAAAATAAGAATTCCTCGCGTTCTATAATCTAGGTAAACAGAATTTCAAACATTTAATACTTCTATTTTTCCTGTGTAGTATGTACCGTTATATACATAAATAAAAATTTTAACAAAAAAAGAGCCGCCTCCAAAATTTGTTTTGATACAAATATATTAATTTGCTTTAAAAAGTAAGAAATAATTGCGTATTCTTTTATAGTGTTCTTCGTATTCTTTTATTCTTATATTCGGAGTCGGCGTCAGCCAAGGCAGGTGTTCCCCGCGTGTCCACTTGGCAGCTCCCGCCTATATGTAGGTGCCTCGGCTGAAACCGACTCCAAGAATAAGAATAAAAGAATACGAAGAACACTATAAAATAATACGCAATTATTTCTAACTTTTTAGAGCAAATTAATATATTTGTATGTTTGTTTTGAAGGCGGTTGTTTTTTTGTTAAAATTTTTATTTATATTTTGGTTTTTAGTGACTTTGAAGTAAACGTGTTGCAAAGCAGCAACAAACGTGAGTTCATTGCTATTTGAATACAGACACTTATAGTTTCTGCCTTAAATCGCACCCTTACTGTAAGCCGTTGAGGAGTTCCATTGATCTTCATATTTAATTACGACTAGCACTTGACCATACCGAAGTTACGGTAGGCAACTCAAATGTCTGGCTAGCCTATCGAAGATTCTGTCGAGTATCGTTCATTTGCTCCTAAGAATTGAAGAGTTCCGTCACTCACGTCATGGAATCCATCATCAGGAACCTAACTAAACTATCACAAAACAACCCTTGAAGTATATCCTTTCCAATAAAAAAAGAATCATCGAAATCGGTTGGAGTGAACTTGAGTTATTCGTCCATTTGTCGCGCACATGCTTAATGCAAATTTAACACTTATCCGGTTTTCTCATGGATGCCATCATCAGATCTGGATTTTAAAAAAATGGGACCCTATGACAAGCACCACCTTTCATTTAAAAAAAAATCATCAATATCGGGAGATATGAGGTAACAAACATAAAAAAAAAATACAGACGAATTGATGACCTCCTCCTTTTTTTGAAGTCGGTTAAAAATAGACAAACATATCACACTTATATAACAATTTGAACGAAATACCTTTTGCGTTAAAATATTTTAATATCAATTTCAGCCACTTGCATTTTCTCTGTATTATATCAAAGATCTTTAGAGAAGCAAAATATTTCACTTTGTCACCTACAAAACTATATTTAAAAGTTTAGTTTTCAGTAACCGCTGAGTTTCTTGTCAGTTTCTTCTCAGCGGAATCAACGTTCCGAATCGGTGGTAGATTTTTACGAAGGGACAGATTACTGACTATTCAAAAGTGCTTTTGGAGCCTACTTTTTTAAAGAATATATTGATTTTGACATAGGTATATGTAAAATAAAAGACACGGTGTTTTAATATCCCAAACATTATGCAAAAGACAACAAAAAATACAAAGCAATAAAAAAATACAGACACTCATTCGTTTCAATTGTTTATATTCAAATCATTAAAAGATTTCAACTTTGTTGTGAACGCGTGGGCTTAATTCATTGCCTTCGTTCAAGTTCAAGGTTAATTCATTTTGTTTCATTCAAATTGAATTTTATTATAGTATCGAATGAATTCGTAAAATTAATTTTTCATTGAATTATTTTCATTTCATTAAATCTATTGTTTCGAAATCTATATCAATTTCTAACTATATATCATATTGAAAAGAGCGTACACTCAAATATAACAAAACAACTTAAATTTTTATAGTTTTAGAGAGGATAATTAGCTATCGAATTTGTCACAACATATTCTAAACTAAATTTAATATTACTAATAAATTGAATCATTAAAAACTTATAAAAATTTTGAAAGTGTACAAGATTTCATTTTTTTTCTAATCCCATATAAGAATATAATGAAATTTAAGTAGCTTTTATGTGAAGTACAATAAATAACTCTTAACATATTGTTTCTAATGTACGATAATGCGGTGATATGAAAAAATGACTGAAAATCTAAAGATAAAAGGATTTATTTACACCCTGTTCAGAGAGAAATTCACAACAAACTCAGTCGGTAGAACGGAAATAAAGCGATTTTTATAAAAAAAAAAAACCTTTTTAAAACATTTTATTAACATTATTTATGTTCTATCATGTTGATACAACTAAATAAATCTAGAATTTTATAAAAAATACATTTCTTAACTTTAAAAAACCAGCATTGAAGCAAATAACCAAAAATTAACTGACGTTCGGGTCAACGAATGCACGCGGCCAACGCTGGTGTGCGTGTAAAAGAAACGACTAAATTGAGCGAAGGTACGAAAAACCGCAGCATCGCGTCCGTGCTTTCGTTGACCTTAGAGTTTTTTAATTAGGCTTAATTTTTTCCCGTCCTATTATCAAATGTGTTTTTAGTACTACCGTCTGTCTTCGTTTTCGGAAGCGGTCTCCGAACAACTTGTAAAAATCCAATTTTTATCCGAACATCTAAATCTGGTTGCAACAAAAATAACGCAATATACTCCGATAAAACTTTGAAAAGGCATCGACGATGCGTTTTATAAAAAAGCCTTTAAAGTCAAACGAACCTTAACGTAGCACTTTAATTTCCCTCCATTTACACTGTTTTTTTTTTAAGCCCGTACTCATTCATTCGGCCAACGAACGTTATATTCATCATTCAATTACAAACGAGGTTTGATATACCACGGCACTATTGGGTTCTTTATCGTAAAATGTTTATTCTATGGGGCCCCGTGTGCGTGTTGTATGCACGCTTTGATATTACAATAACACACGATTAAAGACCTCGTGTGTTCCTCGAAACTTGTGATTAAATTATAATTTACTGGGAACCGTTCAATTATTTGCAGATCATAACATAAAGTTAGCGAGACAACTAATTGATATGTGTATGTAAGTTATTTAATGTAGTTTCTTATCTTAATTTCAATTATCATGTTTAAATAATATATCATCTATTGCATTAAACTATTAAACATTTCTAAATACTTTTGCCATAGAATATCGTAATGTTTCCATGAATAATTACAATTAGAAATATTATATTCATGATAACTATTGACTATTATTATAGATGTTAAATATGATACAAAACAAAGTTATTAGGAGGGAAACACCGTGATTGGTGGTTGGTTGTAATTGGTTCTCAGTTTTTATTAACTTTGGCTATCACTGTTGGACAGTTATTGTGTTTTAAATACATTCTATATCTAGTGCAAGAAGACTAGAGCGTGAGATATAATTTTGAATTAATTAAGCCTTCAATACTAGATATTTTTCAACGAACAAGCCTTATCCATGACACGCTGTGAGACTGATTTATAAATCGAAAATTCGTCGTATATAATGAAACATAAATTAAGGGATAGTAACTCAACATGATTTTATACATAAAGTAACTACATACAACACTTTACATAATAATAATATAGCTGATATATTTAAGGACACAATACCTATATTTAAAATGGACCTTAGTTTTTAGTTTAGTTCTTATCATGAAACATATTATCATAATATTGTAATTTTCTTATTACATTTTTATAATTTTATCATTTTGTAATAGTAGTCTGCCTGTGCATTTTTGTTTTATACCACGTCGTAGTTTTCTATAATTAGAAAGTTACCTTGTGTTAATGTACTTTTGCATGTTCCCATGTATCTAATAATAAGTTCTGTTGGAAACCTAATAAACAAATATGTAACAGAATTAAACGTAAAGTATTAAGTATTTAATTATTAAAACTGCCTCATTGGTCTAGTGGTTAGCATGTTCGACTACAGACGTGAGGTCCTGGGTTCAAGTCCCGGGTCGGGCCCATTCAAAAATCAATATTGAGTTTTCTATTTAAGATCGGTCCTGCGCCTAATCTCTCTCCGGTCGTGTCGGATTCCTGTCACATCGGACTATGAGAGTGAAGAAATATAGAGTGCACACTTGTGTACTATACCTGCCAATCCGCAGTTGAGCAGCGTAGTGGTTCCATGCTCTAAAAACCCTCGCTCCTCGGAGTGAGGAGGCCTGTGCCCAGTAGTGGGACGTTAATGGGCTATATGGCAAGTAATGTAATGGCAGTAGTACAGTAATATGTAATTTATCTTTAGAACACTGTCTTACAAAATTGTGATTTTATACATTTAAAAAGCATTGTGAGGATTCGATGCTAGTTGCTCTTAGTATTTTTTGCAACCTCTTGTGAGTTTTTTTACCTATCTTAGTTGCAACTCATTCCATCGATTTTTAGAACGCTTGAGAAAATACTTTACAAACTTTAATGCCGGCTTCAAATAAAAGAGGGTAAGTTTTAAGAGAAATGTACTCAAGCGAAGCCCACCTCCCTCATCTTAGGTTTCTCGCAAAGCGGAGACTAAATAAATACGGGAGTTCGATCAAATATGGGCTGAGTGATGTTGTGTAGCACAAAACTTGCCAAGCGAAATATTATGGGAGAGTACAGGTATTGTTCACAGGATACTATTGATATTGAAATATAAAAACGATATAAATAACAGGATTTTATAAGGTGGATATTGCAGATAGAATATATCTTAAAAAAAGATAATGTAAAAAGGTAAAATAGTGGTTTGACATATAAAAAAACTGATGTTAAAACTAATGTTCTAATTTTATTATATCAATTTCACTGACCATATTTATTTATATTATATACACTGTGTCTATGCATTTATTTAGAAATAGGTTTAATAATTGATTCTCTTATTGAATAAATTGCGGCTTAAAAATCTTTTTGGGTCAGTTAATCAATCAAATTATTCTTGTTAGTAATCTATTAGGGATTAGGTATTTTCTATTTGCTAAGTATTTAAGTTATATAGGAGTTTTGTATATTTAATTGGCAGCCGTTTTGTATGAAAATTGTTTCAAAATAAACTAGTGAAATGGAACACCATTTATATTGGGTCTGTGAACGATAATAACTGGATAATTTTTATGATAAATGTGTGTAGATGAGTGTTTCTGTGTGTCGGTGGTACAATCAAAAATTAAAAGTACACATGTCAGAAGTGATTCTTCTTGGGCAAACAAATTTTTAAGTCTTGTTTATATTTATACTTATTTAAATTTTTACATTTCCGAGACTTAGAGTTAGGAAGATATGTTAGGAATTTTATGAATTTAATTGTCATTAAAAGTGTCGAAAATTAATACAAATAATTTATTATAATCTCAAATGACGAATTGTAAATAAAAACGCCACGTATTTTTTGTCAATATTGAAAATTAATAATTAAACTTCGTTTTGAAATTTGGAAAAGAGAATTTATCAATTATTTTCATTATATATTAATTGAAAAATAGTATATAAAAATATTAAATGATAAGTGGCAAATTAAAATGCCACATGTCATTTGTAAATATTAAAACTACCTAACCTTTAAACGAATTAGCATAAAAAAACTCTGCACATCTTCGTTATAAAATTTTACCGTAAAGAATTTTCACTTCAAAAATTCTCGTTGCCCAAAAAATGCATTTTTCGTGTGTTAATTTGGGACGACCCCCACAACGTTTGGACAATACAATACTTTCACTTAAAAATAACTTATGTTACAAGGCTTATCATAGGCTTATTGCATTCGGAAGTTTCTGAGGGAACTGGATAATTGTAGCGTATACGTAAGTCATATTGTTACAAAATTAATTAACTACCAGTAATAAATTGTTTCTTTAAAAAGAAGTTACTAATAAAGACTCCACATACGAGCTTATTATCTTATTGTACAATGTTTTCAATCATCTATGAAAAATAAAACATTTTCCGGAAATATTACCACATGTTTTTATTAGACGTACAATCAGGTCAATTTTTATCTTGCACTGAGTTCTGATAATAAACAGATGTTACTCTTGTTATGTTGGATTTATTGGCTGCATTCATTTCGTACGTGCTTTCGTAATAATTTTATTCATTAAAACTTTGGTCGTTGTTATCTTGAGAATAAGATCCAAAACTCAAAATATTTCTTATTCCAGTAGGTTTAAAAAGCATTTTTGAATCATCAGTATAGTCTGTTGGCAAAAAATCCACCACCGATTCGGAAATTTCAATCCACTGAGGAGAAACCGGCAAAAACTCAGCGGTTACTCTTCTAAATACAGTTTTGTATGTTACAATGTGTACTAACATACAAAAATATGTATTTTGCTTCTGTGTGCAACTGGAATCGAGTCCAAACTTTTTTATCGCTTATATAATCTTCGACATTATAAAATCCCTTTGTAAAAGTATGTTTTTAACACACATCTAAAACTAATTAAGAATGCGTATGCTCAACACGTCAAATGATTTCTGAACCTTATTCTAAAATGACGCATTACAAGTTTATATTTATTGATCTTGTGTTACATATAAATGTAATTTTGCTGCAGTTTTAGAAATATTAACCAATAACTTAAATTTATTAAGGTTTCTATGTTATGAGTTTACGAAGCAACTAAATAGCTTTGATTCTTAAATATAAATAGAAATTGACTCTATTGGCTTCTTACATTTCTTTGACATGCCCTTATTAGGGTCATCTGAGTCTATCACTATAATGACATTTTTCACCAACTTTTGATTCGCACTGATGAAAATTCGCACAGACAAAGCCGATGTATACAATAATTTATTAATATAAGTCTCGTATCCTGAGTAAGGTAATCAGTATAAGTAAAATTCGTTCTATATTGACAGATTAAACACATAATTTAATTGTCAAATTCAATTAGTTTTATATCGAGATGAAAAAATATGTTTTAACAATAGTACAGAGAAGGCATTGTATCGTCCTTGTGTCAATTTTCTATTATATTTATTACAATTAAAACCATATATATGATGACGATTTATGATGATGATTTCGCCGATTCTACAGTATCTGTAACATTTTTTTTATATTTTGGAATGTATATTAACGGTGTTCTTTTCTGTGTGTTAAAAAGCGGTAATAGCTTAACGTTAACAGAATTTGATACTGCTTTATATCATGCTATCAACGTTATGTTTTAAACCCTAATCTCACAACAAAATTGCTTCAACTCGCTCCAACAATGCACATGTAATATAACAATCTCTGATAGCGACCCAAAAATGGCGAATAAAACTTTTTCTTTTCCGCCGATGTAATTTGTTTTATGATTAACTTCGTATATAGATAACGATCGCGGGCACCATTGAAAGTTAACCTACATAGCTTTTTCATTGTTATTCGTCCGAAATAAATTGAGCTTAACTTCATCTTCGATTTTGTATATCTATATTAAATACAAAATTATTTATTATTATTTAATAATGACAGCTGTAGTGTGTACAATAATGTACGTGACATGTTTAAGTTGATTAATATTTTCAAGTCTTATCGCAATACACGTGACCATTTTCTTGAAAGATAAAATGGGTATAGCAAGTTATCCATAAAATATAGATATAGCAAATCACGAATACTTTTAATAGAGATTATGCTACCATGCGTGCGTTTTGCCAGTAATGACCTACGGTTCTGAGACGTGGTCGCTGACTATGGGCCTCATGCGGAAGCTCCGAGTCACTCATTGTGCGATGGAGAGGGCTATGCTCTGAGTTTCTCTACGTGATCGAATCAGAAATGAATAAATCTGAGGTAGAACCAAAGTTACCGACATAGTCCTACGAATCGCGAATCTGAAGTAGCAATGGGCGGGGCACATAGTCCGAAGGAGCGATGGACGTTGGGGGCCGAAGGTGCTGGAGTGGCGACCCCGCATCGGACGGCGCAGTGTAGGCAGATCCCGCCACAAGGTGGACCGATGATTTAAAGAAGGTCGCCGGTAGCCACTGGGGCCAGGCGGCGCAAGATCGGGCCTTGTGGACGTCATTACGTGAGATCTATATCCAGCAGTGGACGTCCNACCATTTTCTTGAAAGATAAAATGTGTATAGCGAGTTATCCATAAAAACTAGATATAGCAATTCACGAATACTTTTAATAGAGATTATGCTACCATGCGTGCGTTTTGCCAGTAACATGCGGAAGCTCCGAGTCACTCAGCGTGTGATGGAGAGGCCTATAATCTGAGTTTCTCTACGTGATCGAATCAGAAATGAATAGATCAGTAGTAGAACCAAAGTTACCGACATAGTCCTACGAATCGCGAACCTGAAGGGCGGGGCACATAGTCCGAAGGACCGATGGACGTTGGGGGCCGAAGGTGCTGGAGTGGCGACGGCGCAGTGTAGGCAGATCCCGCCACAAGGTGGACCGATGATTTAAAGAAGGTCGCCGGTAGCCACTGGGGCCAGGCGGCGCAAGATCGGGCCTTGTGGACGTCATTACGTGAGATCTTTATCCAGCAGTGGACGTCCATCGGTTGAAGCGACGACGACGACGATTTAAAGAAAATTTTAGCGTCTCTTATAAGTGGTGGGTTAACTCATTTTACAAGGATACCAAAGATACTCACCTAAATACCTGAACTGTTTTAATTTTTATTAAGCTAAAAATAACTAGAGCTATTTAAAAATTATTTCATAGCTTCCTTGAAATCAAGAATTGTCCAATACCCTTAGAGTATTGATAAATTTGCTTATGTCAGATATTCTACGTAAATGATGTTTTGAATTTTCGTTGTAATAATCTCAAAGGACGTAATTAAAAACTGAGTGAAATAAAACTTTTATGATAACAAAAACAAAATATAGACCGACTTGTAGACTTTCCACTGCCACGAGATCGGTTTTTCGCTAGCAATAAAATGAAACAAGAAAAGCTAAAACTATTATTGTGTAAACTAAAATACTTTGATAGAATCCCTAACAAATTTTAATGTTAATTTCATTAAGAGTTACGCGAGATAAAAGGAATACTTAATCCTATTCATACTGAATGTTCATTACAATAGATAATAAAACAAATACAAGTACAAGGCTGGCCCATTTCCAATTACTATGGAAAACGGCCGCAGCGCCATTCATCACGGGCCGGGACAAGTTTCTGTTCCAATGAACTGCGAAGATTTCATTTAATTTTTTTCCCTCTCTCCTTTGTTACTGCACACTGCACTCCCCCATCCCGCACTTAGCCGCACCCAATTCGCCAGATTAAACTGTCAATTCGAATACTTCTACCCGTACTCGAAATAAGCGAGAGAAGTCGATATAATCGAAGATTGAACAATCATTTATAAAGACAAAAAATAAGCCAACCTTTTGGAAAACATATTGTAGCGGGTAGATCACAATTTCAAATTCAAAATATCTTTATACAAATAGGCTTTGTGGCACTTTTGTATCGTCAAATATAATTTTATTGAAGTGAAACTTGTTTAGGAGCATGATGATAAAATTTTAACGGATGAATCGCGCGATTAGCGTCACGAATATGTGCAGCGTTTTTATGTTTATTCGGTCGAAGGTTAGATTTAATATTTACAAATAACAAGTGGCATTTGAGATTTCAATAAATTATTTATATTAATTTTAGACTTTTTCAATATTTTAATGACAATTAAATTCATTAACTTCCTAACATATCTGACTTTTTCGCTCTAAGTCTCGGAAATCTAAAGTTTTATATTTGTATAAATATAAACAAGACTTAAAGATAAGTTTGCCAAAGAAGTTTCACTTTTGTACGCACGCACTTTTAACTTTTTTTTCACACACTAATTCTAGTACGACTGATGATGGTATCAAAGAACACCTTAAAATCGATAGTTTTAAGGATTCTTTCGCGCCATGTCCTGAGAAGAGCCCACAACAAACTCAGTCGGTTATTTTGTATTTTATTTTACCATCATCATTGCAATATTATATTAGTTTATTGTATTAAATTAAAATTAGAGCAATTCGTTTACTCCCACGCGTTTCTATCATGGAAGTAATCTTGCAAACTATAGTATTTTTCAGTTAATTTTCTTTTAACATTATTATTATAGCAACGTATAATCCATTTATTTTATTCTTCTCTTATCTAAGAAACAATTGACTATACAAATTTACATTTTAGGAATTTTTAAACAGTTTTCTAATATACACTGAATATAAGCCTTCAAACTAGAAAATAACATGTAGTTTTCTATTCCTAACGATTTTCCATGGGAATATGGACAAACTGTTTCCTATTTATAAGTTAATACAAACATTAAAGAGAGTTCTTTGAAACTTAATTTGATTGACACAAAACGATGTTAATATACAGTCAAGATGACCAATTCCCACGGCCATTACAATAAGTAACGCGAGAAAATCAACTTAACATATTATGGCGTGACTATATAAACCAAATGCGTAAAGTTTATAGCTGTTAACATATGTTAGATGACAAAAATCGTCTGGCAATAGTGCTAAAATGTTATATACTTTGATGTAGTAAATTATATTTCTATATTATTGCATGTATCTGTATTTAGGTATTGCTTATTTGGTTGTGTTTAAACTTTTTACCAAAAAATTTAATTGCCGGGCATTAAAAAGAGTATTATAAGAAGTGTATGTATGTTAATTACATTAAAAAACGTTCGAATTCCCGTTTTTTATTGCATGATTCATTGTCTCAAAACATGTTTATTTGTTTAATGTTTCACTTATTAACGTTGCGAAAGAACATTTTAGTGTCCTAAATTTTGATACTGGAAGAACAAATGTAATTATCTTGTCGCATATTGTAGTCCGTAGGCATCTTATTATATATTTCTTATGCCATATTATTTATTATATTGAAATATAAAGTTTTATCGAGAAGAAACTGAAATTTATTCTTTTAGCGATCTCTGTATGAATAAACTCACAGGTTTTCATTACTTTTTAAAAATAGAGCTAATTGAAATATATTAGTGGTCGAAATTAGACCATAAATTATTAAAACTATGTGTTACAACATTATTAAGTTCTATTGTTAAAGGCTTTTTACTGCTGCATTACATGCATGCATTGCATACCTGATATACATATTTCGATAATTTCATTAATGATGCAAAACATCTCAACGATGTTTTTTTTGTAAAAACTGTTGCGTCGTTTGCTAATTGAGCTTAATCTATATAAAGTATGCTCAGTCCCACAATTTATTTAAAAAGATAGTAAAAGACTACTTCCTGTCCAAGAATATTGATTAATTAATACTGTTATTATCAATTACTATGAGTGTTATTATTAGTAGTTTAAAAAAGATTTAGTACATTACACCTTTCTCTGACTCTTTTTTAGCTGTCCTTTTAAGCGTTTTTGGCTGCCTAATCGCCATTTCAGCGATAAAGCCCCCAATTGTATTTCATAATGTATTTGTTTATGTCTTAACTATTGTTTTTTTTCAATTGGGTGTACAATAAAGAGTTTTGTATTGTATTAATCAGGAAAAGGTTATTATGAAAGAAAAAAATAATAAGGTTACGTAGAACTTCAGATACTCAGCCACCACTGTAGCTTTTTAAATGTGGTTTTGACAATATAAACTTTTTTGTGTAACTTTACAGCGTTTGACATAATTGTCACCGATTGACAAATCCATATATATCTCTATATGTTTTTTTTACAGTTTTCATATATTTCGGAGAATAAGAGAGAAGGAAAGCATATTGCATAGGGGCGTAGGGTTCTCCGCCGACATCGTCATTAATGGCATCCATAATTTCCATACTGTGGGCGTTTGTTGCGTATTTTTGGTGCAATGAAACACTTTACTAAATAACTCAGATTATAATGTTCAGTCACTTAATGTTCCCGATATCAATTTACACAAACTCATTAATAATAATAGCTAGGAATGCGACAGTTTCAAAAGTCGACTGCACCGGCGGGCCGTCACCCGAGAACTAGCGAGAGACGCGCGCCGGACTGCCACTTATTGACTCTGCACCACGCCGATAGACAGATGGCGCCAACGTTCCACAGACTATTGCACTCCGACACATATTTTTTACACATAATTGTTGCTACACGTATTAATATATAGATATAAAAATGATACAGTTAGACGAGTTCCTCCTTAATATAGGTTAACAACGATACCTTTTCGTCAGATTATTTTTTTAGGTCTTTAAACTTTTTGTTTTCTAAGAGAGCGTTCTAATACTCTTTTGTCTCTGATACTAATCTCAAATAGATACGCTCAGTGTGTGCCAATTACAATAAATATACAGCTTTACAGTCCCCCCTATACAGCTAAGCGAACCGTAATTTAGGGATCCGCAGCTGCCTCGCGTGTAATGTTGATTGTATAGCGTACGATTGTGAACACTTGCCCTTTTTATGTGTATTAGACCCAGCGCACGCGTGTCACCTCGTAAACGGATTGACTAACATTTAAGGGCACAACATAATATTTTTTTGAAGTGAAACTTCTTTAAGCGCATGAGGGTAAAATTTAGAGGAAACGCCTGATTAGCGTCACGAAAATATGCAGTACATTTGAAGGTTAGGTAGTTTAATATTTACAAAATATATGTGACATTTAAATTTGCCACTCATCATTTCATATACTATTTTTCATAAAATATCAAATGAAAATATTTCATTAATTCTCTATACAAAATTTTAAATTCAAAAACGAAATTTAATAAATAATTTCTAATATTGACAAAAATTACGTAGCATTTTTATTTACAATTCGTCATTTGAGTTATCAATATTTTTTTTAGCATAATATTTCGTAAATTCTCTTTATGAAGACTTAATTTTAAAAGTAGTATTTCTATAGTAATAATTAATTTATAATGGTTTTGCTGATATTCAAATTGGTGTTAGGTATTTTTACTGTTTACAAAAAAACACGTGGAATTTTAATTTAATATTTGTCATTTGAGATTTTACTTTGTTATTTTTTAAACAATAAAAAGTAATTTTATTTTAATAATTGTCTTTAATTATTTTTATTAAGGATTTAATTCAAATAATTTTCCATTTTCAGATCGCTTTGCCAAAAATTGTAGTGCGAGAGTGTGAAACACTTTAATGTAAATATCGAAGAAATCACACGAAAAAATTAAATTTATTAAATTCCTAACATATCTTCCTTTGTCCCGCCCTCTTAGTCTCGGAAAGCTAAGGTTTTAGATTCCTATGAATATAAATAAGACTTAAAAATTAGTTTGCCAAGGAGGTTTGTACGCACGCACTTTTAATTTTTTCCTTCTTATTAATCGCTGACACGTTAGACCTTGATTGTAATTTCATCTTATTATTTTCTTAACCTCGTCTTGGTGAAGTCTTCACTTCTATCGTAAGATCTTTAGCACATACAAACATTCATATATAAACGAGTACATGCACATCTATACTCGTCACTGTGGCTCTCTCTGGCGTTAATTATAAGCTCGGAATATCACGTTGTCGCAAGAACTTCAACGTGCCATTAAAGTATACGATGTGTCTTTTAATATCGAAGCTATAATGGTTTCAAAGTAACAAGAGAGCCTACATTCGATTGGCGGCAGGACATTTTCTAATTCGAGTCATAAATTTCGTTCCGGCACGGTGCTTTGTATAAAACATTAGTAGGTAAGCCCGCTACCATCTTTGACTGTATAATCAAGTACTAAAGGATGAAAACACAGTCAAGCGTTAAAAAAGTAATACGTTTATGCCACGTCCATGAAGCCTGACACATAAAAAGTGTTCACTAACATATTTTCTGTGTAGAAATGTATCGTGTTATATTGTTGAAAATATAAATCATATAATCAAAACAAGATCAATGTACCTCATAAATACCTATTCAGTATTAACGCTCATTCCTCTTACTTCTAATGGCAATTAAAGTCAGAGATAAACAGCCAGTCGGCCTTTATTTCCTAGTTTAATTTCTATTTAGACAATTGAAAGAGGCAATTAGACTTCACTTTAGCAGAAATCCTCGAAATAAATTAGCGCTTGAATAATTTAAATCGCCAGTTAAACCGGCTCTTAGTTGAGAATTAACTGACGCTTAATTGAAACTAAACGAATATAAAAAAGCTCCGGCCGCAGCTGATAAGCGCGGCTTAATCCTCCACTAAACAATGGCTTAAACTTTAGCTAAGGTAAGAATGTTCAGCGTTTTTAACGCTTTACACGAGTTCAAGGTAATCTCCGGTTGCTTTAAGATGAAATGTTCCCGAGTAAAAGGATTTGCGCTTTCGTCGGGAGCGCGAAATTACTATGAAACTAATATTTTAAGCTCTAAGTCGTGGTTGAAAAAAATTATTTATCCCATATAAAAAAGGTAAGTGGCAGCGCATTAACGTCCCACTACTGGACGCAGGCCTCCTTACTTTTGTGAGAGAAGGTTGTTAGAGCATAGACCTACTACGCTGCTCCACTGCAGATTGGCAGGCATAGTACGAAAGTGCACTCTCTTTTCCTTCACTCTCAAGTCCGAAGTGACGGGAATTCGATACAAGTGGAGAGATATCAGGCGCAGGATCAAGGGCTTAACGTTCTCTCCGAGACACGGGTGTGAACTTAATTTTGCTAGCAGAGACCTCTCGTTCGATCAACGGTAGGGTGAATTAGGAAAATTGTATTTTCTAATTTGTCTGAGTCTGGACTGGTGGGAGGCTTCGGCCGTGTTTAGTCAGCACCCTACCAGCAAAGAGTATCGCCAAACAAAATTAGTCTTCCAGTAGGATGCTGTGTAGAGGTATATCGCCTCTTCACAGATTAGCGTGCTTCCATCTTAGACTGTATCATCATTTACCACCAGGTGAGATCACAATCAAGCGCTTAACTGTCAGCAATAAAAAGAACTATCCAACTTCGGGCAAATATTGAGAAAATCTTAATAGAAAACTCAATATTGATTTCGAATTGGGGCTGGCCCGGGACCCGACCTCATGTCTGCAGTCGAACATGCTTAACCACTAGACCAATGAGACTGTATATTTTTATTAGAGCATATAAAAGAGTAACATTTTCATAACATTAAGAAGAAACGGTGACAAATCTAGATTCCAAAATTGCGCTTTTTACAAATGAAATGTAAATTGTGATAAAATTGAAAAAATGGCAAGTATGTAGAAGTTATTACTACATTATTTGACGGCCTCGTTGACGCAGTGGTGCGAGTATTCGCTTTGCTAACGGAGGTCTCGGGTTCGATCCCCGGTAGGACGAAATTAGGAAATTGTATTTTCTAATTTGTATAAGTCTGGACTGGTGGGATGCTACGGCCGTGGCTAGTTACCGCCCTACCAGCAAAAACGTACCGCCAAACAAAGAGATTTGTGTTCCGGTACGATGCTGTATAGAAACCGTCAGGGGTATATCGCCTCTCAACAGNCCGGTAGGACGAAATTAGGAAATTGTATTTTCTAATTTGTATGAGTCTGGACTGGTGGGATGCTACGGCCGTGGCTAGTTACCGCCCTACCAGCAAAAAGCGTACCGCCAAACAAAGAGATTTGTGTTCCAATACGATGCTGTGTAGAAACCGTAAGGGGTATATCGCCTCTCAACAGATTAGCGCGCTTCCATGTTAAACTGTATCATCACTTACCATCAGGTGAGATCACAGTCAAGCGCTAATCTGTCAGCAATAAAAAAAAACATTGAAATGACTTTAGGGTTCCGACTATTCTACTATACACCCTGTTAAAATATTATCTTTCCACTTTAAGTATTTTCTGCTTAGGAGTCGTATTAAAGAATTCCGAGCCGTGCATACATCCGTTATGCCTTCGTCTGTAACGTTAGGTGTAAGTATATTGTTGTATAAAGCGAAGTAACGCTGTACAAAGTTCCGGCAGACAGTTTTCATGCATTTTGTATCGACCCTTTGTAAGGCATTAAAGAAAACGGGGTTGCTTTTATTACATGAAGTTGAATGAATGGTGTTCGTAGGTTGTACATCTTAAAGACCATTTAATATATAATTTACAGTAGGAAATATAACTCTATATTAGTATTGTTATTCGATGATTATTTAAACAAGGAATTTAATGAAATACCTTTTTGACTTAAAGTTTTCGGCTACATTCGCCACTTTCATTATACTATTGGAAAGAATTTAAATTGACTATTATAAGTTATTTATGATAATCGTACAATGAAGTTGATTTAACAAGATCTTAACTAAATTATAAATATACGTCTTAATAGAATGTATAACAAGTTAAAATTTGTTTGCGTTTTGATAATATTAATGTATTGAGTTTAATGTTTAATAAAACTGTGTGTATAAATCAGGATTAATAAAATTATACTTATGAATAAAAGAACATATGTTATTAATCCCAACATTACATAGTTTTTTTGTACATGCAAACTAATGAGTAACTTAATAAACAACCTTTTAATCAGATTTATGTTTTGCCAAAAGTTCACATGGTCAAAGTATAGTGTGTATATTAAATGGTTTACCAAATACAAGGAACTTCCAACACCTTTGGGAAATATCTACTGGATTGGAATATATCGCTGTTTAGCATGAATAATCGTATAATCAAATTATTTATTAAGGGTACTAAAGCAGCCATATTTTTACCATGACACTGTGCCACCACAAAATGTCTCTGTCATTCGTAAATTTGATAGTATCTTGGCACCAATTCTATTGTAAATCTAACCACTTTAGACTGTATCATCACTTAGAATACTACTGTTTCTTTCTTTTTACTATAGCCTTTTTTAACAACTTTCAAATTTAGTTACACGTTACGTGAGGCGTGGGTATGTAAATATCTGTTGATTCTATAATAGTTGACGGGGCGGCCGAATTATATAACAATGAACAATTTCTAAGAGCTGTATTCTCTTCCAATATTCTTCAACGATTCACTCTCCAATTACCCACACTCCACAAGAAAAACAGTGTTCACGCCAATTGATGCAACCATTTAAAAAAAAGTCAACACACCATCTTATTAAACATTACACCGATATATCCATAATACTCAATTGACAATCTTATTTTAAAATATAATCGCAACATCACTGATGCTTCTGCAATAGTCAATATACAATCCAATAGAACACTGCTACTTCCTCAATAGTTAATTGACCACATCAAATGATATTATAACCCTCACATAGTATTATACCAAAATAGTATAGTTATACCAAAATAAATGTATCACTTATATATAAGACGAATTTAAAGTATAATAAAACTATAGCTTTTATTAAAATATCATCGTAAGAAGTTTCGCTTCACACTTTATTGAAGAGAAACTTCTTATGGCGTTTTCAAACTATTGCGCCGTACTTATGTGTGCATTTATATAAATCAAAGGATTTTCACTTCTACGTGTACTCACTGACACACGCACATTTTTTTGTTATAGCTTTCTATGCAATGTGATTTTCTATACATATCCTGCACCCAGACTGAGCTTTAAAAGATATTTACATCGACACGTGGACAATTCAAATGACAATGTTGTCAATACCATACAAGTCCCATGGGATTTTCGCCTAATCTCGGTAAAGACGGGGTTCAATGCGGTATTGAACTAATGTCCATTTACCGTCAAAGAGTCGGGATTCGCACGATCTGTCAATAGCACGCTTTAACAAACGCCGCTTTTGTTATCTATATATTATTTAAATTTCTTGTACGAATGCATCCCGAAAAAAGTTAAAACAAAACAGTGTTTGGCAATTAGCGATCATTATCAGGCATTATCTTCTAATATAACATATAAAAATCTCGTGTTACAGTGTTTTTTGGCGATTGAAACTACTTGATCGATTCTGGGTTAAGGGCTAAAAATAGGTCGTAAATTTTTTATCGTTCTACCCCCACCACCTATTTTCTAATGGCAATACCTTCGATCTGTATACCTAAATACATCTATTATAATGTTGTTATATGTATGTATTTGAATATAAGTATATGTATATCGGAGTGCAAGTTTAGTGTAAGTAGTGACAACCCGGGGCGCGTCTCTCGGTAGTTCTCGGGTGACGGTCCGCCAGAGCGGTCGGCTATTGAAACTGTCGCATTCCTATGAGCTTTCCATGAGTTTGTGTAAATTGATATCGGGAATATTATGTGACTGAATATTATAATCTGAGCTAATTAATAAAGTGTTTGATTGCACCAACATTACCCACCAACGCCCACAGGATGGAAATTTAATTGTGGATGTTATTAATGACGATGTCGGCGGAGAACCCTACGCCCCTATGCTTTATGCTCCTTCTCTATTATTCTCAGACATTTATAATATATCAATTTCTTTTCATTGAGCTCTTATACCATAGGTTGCCTGTAATAGATTATTTTTAGTGATAAAGGCCGCCTACGCACAACTTTAGAACGTATTTTTTTCTGTGCAACTAAGTAAGTACTCGATCATATTCGCTATAAACACAAATGCGATATAAACAAAGCAAAACACTGCAGAACATGAACATTTCAGAAATCAGAAAGGTAGAAAATACCATGCAAATAGTCCTGGAATAGCGTTAAATTCATTCCGAGTCTAGCTTTCGTTGTCGGTGAAATGGGATTCCTATGTTTGTCCCCTCGGCCGTTTAACTTAATTGTCTGCTTCTTATCTAACATTTACGGCTCTTATTTTTATATGTGGCCATTTTGTGATTATCGGATAAGATTGAATCCTTTGTTGCTCGTGTTTTTCATCAGAATAAATGTATGGAATTGGATTAAAAGGAATATCTAGAAATACGTATATTGTTATCGCTATTTCAAGCTGTTGTAATATAACCACTTTGTAGATGATAAACGTTGGATATTGAATTGAACAAAGTAATTTAGTGTCTTATACATCAATTAGTCAGAGAGGAAGCTTTGTTACATATTACTAAGACATTGTGGTAGCTAACAGTTACAATCGCTTTGCTAGCAGAGGTCCTGGTTTCGATTCCCGGCAAGTAAGTTAGGAAGTTGTATTTTCTAGTTTGTCTGAGACTGGACTCGTAGGACGCTTCAGTCTTGGCTAGATACCACCCTAACAGCAACAACATGCTGCTAAATAAATTGCTGTACAGAAACCATAAAAGCTAAAGTATCACTTACGAGATTAGCGCTCTTCTTACATTATATCACGTCTTTGTTTTCTAGCGTCTTTATCTTATAACAAACTTATATTTAACTAGAAAAGCCCCGCGGTTTCACCCGCGTATATACCGATCTCGTGGCAGTGGAAAGTCTAGTCGGACTATAGGTTTGTTTTTGTTAACGTGAAAGTTTTATTTCACTTAATTTTTAATTACTTTCTTTCAGATTATTAGATACAAACTTACATTCATAATCTAATCAATATACAAATCTTACTTTACAACGAATACATATCCAACGAATACATTTTTAAATTCGTAACATCATTTACCTCGAATTGTCTACAGAATTTTTTAAATATGTTCCAGTAATTTTTACCTTGATTATTATAAATTGTTAAAGATCAAAATTCAATAATATTAAAGAAAAGATATATTTGTAATACTTTTTTTTATTATTTTTAATTTTATTAACTTTTAAAATGTAAAAACTAGGTATAGTGACATAACTACAGTAGTTGGACTTAAGGTGTCACGGACGATTTGTAGATATTAATATGTTCAATAGTATTGTAGACCATTTTTTTATTATATCATCAATACTTTCCACAGCGCACGTGATGACAATTTTTTTGTGATCAATTTTTCACTCCTTGGGTTACATTAATGCATTTTTCTTTAGGATCCCTACTTTCTTGAGAAATTAAATAGCCTATGTCCCTCAAGTAAAAATGCAGCTTTCTTATGGTGAAGATATTTTTAAATCGGTCCAGTAGTTTTTGTGTGAAAACCTTACAAACATACATACTTACATACAAAAACACAAATCTTTCCTCTTTATAATATTGGTTCAGATACCATTTCTAATATTATAACGACAATATTAACCCTCATGGCATTTATATAAAAACATTTTTATTTAATTAAATAACTTTTGACGATTACAGTATTTGATGGCAGTAAAAGCCAAAGTTTTTGCAGGAAACTGAAATTGAATTGACTGTCGTTATTTTAATTTGACGAAATGATGTATCATTTGTAAATATGACTCCCACAGCTAATCGTAACGATATGTAGTCGAAATCAAAATCTTTATTCACGTAGGCTCTTAAAGCACTTTCAAATCGTCAGTAGTGTGTCCGTTGGTTAAGACCTGAGAAGAAACCGGTACGAAACTCAGCAGCTCTTTCAAAGATAGTTTTCTACGTTACAATGTGTATTATTTTGCTTGTGTGGGCAACAAAATTCAAGTCAAAATAGTTTTATCGCTTATATAGTCTTTAAAAATCTTTAAGATGTTTCAATATAAATAACCATTACGCTATCATAATATTATCATACATTTAAAAAGGGAAATACTTTCACAACTTTATTTGAGTTGCACTCAGCAATGACTAAAACGCAACTTGTAAGTTGTATGGAAATGCTTTTGTCAATATATTCGACTCCTTTTTTGTACAGGGTGTATTTGCCGACGATATGAGTATACATATTTATTGCAAATATTGAAGATGTCTACTTGAAAGGCACTACTGACTCTTTATTTGATCCAGGAAATATTCTGTTGTAACTAACTTTGAAACAATTCACAAATAATTCTTAGGAACCTGTACAATTTCTGGTTGGATGATGATGATGTCAAATTAATTATAACTAACTATGATCCGGCGATTTTTTATGCTATTTTGATTGATTAATTAATATTTAATTCTGCCAAAAATTCAATCCCTATAAACTGAACTCTCTGTCAGTGAAAACCTTACAGCCATATTAGTACAGCCTTTTTTGGCAATATGAAAACTCATGTTCTAGCGAAATATACGGTACAAGTTGCATCGAAAACGATACAATTCGTTGTGAGAATATTCGAAACAGACCAATAAAAAACCGGATGAAATGATCTAATTATTTTTGTATCATTTAATATAAACATTCATATAGATTTAGTATGAAATTATTATTTTAAATATATGTATATAATTCAGTTATTATTGTTTTCTTAAGGAGCATGTCATTCTTCTTGAATCCATTATATAAGGTGTTTGTCTGTGATATCTACATAAGTTGTAGGTTTTAGGGTAACTAATATACCCTGATATTTTCCTATTAAATACTAGAAATGACCCGCGTATATACCCATCTCGTGGCAGTGGAAAGTCTACTAAGTCGAACTGTAGATTTATTATTGTTAACATAAAAGTTTATTTCATTTAATTTTTATATATAATATTATAAGGATTAATACAGAGGTATGAACTGCCTCATGGATCTAGTGGTTAGCATAGTCGCCTACAAGCATGAGGTCCTGGGTTCGAGTCCCGGGTCGGGCCAATTCAAAAATTAATATTGAGTATTCTATTAAGATTTCCTCAATCTTGGCCCGAAGTTGGGAAGTTGGCGGTGTTCGAGAGCACGTTAAGCCGTCACATCGGACTATGAGAGTGAAGCAATTGAGAGTGCACTCGTGTACCAAGCCTGCCAATCCGTAGTGGAGCAGCGTGGTGGGTCTAAATATCCTCGCTCCTCGGAGTGAGAAAGCCTGTGTTAATGGGCCGCTATTTACTTACAGAGGCATGAAAAATGTAGTTTGATTATTGTCGGCACTTTTATTAACCTTTAAAATGCATAAAAGTAGTTTTAGTGGTATAACTACAGTAGTTGGACATATAATATCGCGGATTTTTTTATATATATTAATACGTTGTATAATATTGTAGAGTATTTTTTTGTTCTATCTTCAATAGTTTTCGTAGCGGGGTTGGGTTGGGTTACATTATTGCATTTATCTTAGGGACCCCTATTATTTTTTTTGAGCAAGCAATAAAGCCTGTGCCGCTCAGTGAAAATGCAGCCAATAGTTTTTGCGTAACAAATATACATACTTAATACATAAATACAAAAATACAATTGTTTCCTCTTTATACAGTTAGTTTAGACAATTTGAGCTTCATAATATCACCATCGATCGGATGCACAGCAAGTATTATGACACTCAAAAACCCGAAAATACTCAGTTTAGACTTGAAAAAAATACAGTGTGTAATGAAATCGTAAGTTATAATTGCATCTCCATATCTTAATGAGGCTATAAGGTCGCATAATAGCGTATAGTAAAGTAGCATAGCGTAGTATAGTAGCGTAGTTGGCGTAATAGCGCGAGTAGTCACTTCGCCAATAAAGGTCCCAGATTCGACTCGCTGGCAGAGCAAAGTATCGTCTAATTTGTGTAGGTCTGCTCTAGAGAGCAACTTTGACTAATACAGACAGGTTATTATAAGCATAAAACTTGCAATTACTTATCATCAGGTGGGAGAAAAATAAAGCAATAGCCATTGTCAGCCATTTAAAAAAAGGCTGTAAGAAGCTTTAAGCAAACAAAAATGCATTTTACTCTATTGTAACATTTTCCGATCGGGAACAGTATCTATTATTCGATTATCACCACAAAAAGCTTTCATATTAAAGTGGAAGCGCCCCTCAAATAGGCGATTATGCATTTAGAGACTTCCCCTCGCTGTCCGTACATATAAATCGGTTATTAAATCCGTTTGTCGGAACACTTTCCCCTTATTGATTCTTGATTATATAATTTAAGATGCATAAACAGATTATGTTATAGGTCTTTGTCATAATGAAAATGTATAATTATTAGAAATCCTCGCCAGCGAAATATTGCAAATACTTCTTCACTAGCACACGTCCTAAGTTCGTTGCCCGGCAAAGCAAATTTAAGAAACTGCATTTTTAATTAGTATTAGTCCACTGGTGGGAGACTTCGGCCGTGATCAGTTACCACCCTACTATTCAGTACCAGTCTAGTGGTTAGCATGTTTGACTATAGACATGAGGTCCTGGGTTTGAGTCCCCGGGTCGGGACAATTGAAATATCGATATTGAGTTTTCTAATAAGATTTTCTCAATATTTATCCGATGTTGGGAAGTTAGAGGTGTGCTTCACCCGCATGCTTAGGACAGCACGTTAAGCTATCGGTCCTATGCCTGACTTCTTTCTGGTCGTGTTGGAGTCCCGTCAAATCGGACTATGAGAGTGCAGCGTGGGGGGTCTATGCTCTAAAACCCCTCTCGCCTATGAGTGAGGTGGCCTGTCTCCAGCAGTGGGATGTTAACGGGCTGCTACTTACCTTACCTTACGATGCTGTGTAGAAACCATAAGAGGTAATTTATGTCTCACCAAGTTAGCACTCTAACACCGTAGACCTGTGTTTCCCAACCTTTTTTAGACCATGCATAAACATATCTAAAACTTTTATGCCCAATCATTTTTAACCTTTAAAAATTGATTTGTTCTTGTAAGAAATGTAAGTTTTAGGAACAATTCGTAGAATTTCAAAACATCTGTACTTAGTGACTGTTTACATCGCGAACAGAATCATAACGAAATTTCAAGTAAATTGTAAATAGTTTAAAAAATCTTATGATAAGCGAGTGAGTTCAGTAGTCGTAAACAATATTGATATTATCGCCTTTCTAATATTAGAACAGATAAAAACAAATTTTGTGTTATATTTAAATAGATAAAGTGCTTACCAAATTTTATAATAGATTATGGCAAATACAGTTTTTTAACAAAAATTTATCCTTTTTATTACGTGTTACTTAAAATTCTTCGCTATACGCATTTAATAATACAATGTATTAACGAAAAAGTTGGTATATTTTAAATAACGACGTTAAAAGTTATACTATCATCGAGTACATGTGAACGAAGTCGTGGTTAAATGGTAATATTAGATAAATATAAGTTACAGAGTAGGATTAAAGCTTTAATATGCTAAATAGTACTCCAACAGCTGTTCGAGACTAGTATTTCCCTTTGTCGAATTTAACACAGACTTTGAATGTGTTTTTTATTAGCGTCTAAGTTCGAACATAGTTTTATGCAATAAATACCAGTATTTGGGTCGACTTTTTCAATTCCTTCTATCAGTTCACACTATACTTATAAATTACGCTGAAATCATCAATTCTTAATAAAATTCTAAAACGATTGAAGCTCGAATGCATGTTCAATCGTTTTGTGGATGATACTTAATGTTAATAAAGTTTTTTTAATGTATTTTCTTTATTCCAATTTTATCTATTGTTTTAGCGGAAAATTGAATAGCATCATGTAGACGATTTAAAAGTGTTATTCTATGTGATGAGTTCAAAACATTTGGGCAGAATTTGACTACTTTAGTACAAGTCTTAAAGAAGCCATTACTCCCTAACGGTGAGGTGCTTGTTCCGAGAAGTTCTGATTTCGAATCCCTGACAGGCACCTCTAAGTTTCACTTCACCTAAAGAAATGAACAATTAAGCACATGAGTGTACTTATTTGTTTATTTCTTTATTGAGAAGCAGCCTGCATATACCGTGAGCATTTCTGAGGTATGTGTAGTCTACCAACCCACATTAAATCAGCGTGGCAGATTTATTTTTTGAAAACCTTACCTCATATGAGGAAGTTAACTTTGGCCCAGTAATAGGATGTTAATAGGCTGCTACGATGTTTTCTAGGTTGATATAGTCAGAGTCAATACCAAAACCGACTCCAGTAGATTTTATGTACTTAAAATGATACGGTGCATTTTAAGTTTTGTAATATGTCCTTTCTAAAATATCTCGTGATAAATTGAAATTCCCAGGAGATTGAGTGATATTTGAGTTGATTGTAAACTAGCTAGAACTCAGCGCTTCCAATTAGCTCAGAATACTGGAGTTTATTGACGAATCGGAACATATTTGCCTTATTCTGAGTAAATGAGTTGTTCGTGTCGTCGAACAAAGTATTGCTATGTCATTTGAAGGAAATCTTTAATTCTCTTTTAACTTAATTCAAACCAGGATATAATCTGTATGTGTGTATATTTTACATGATAAAAAATATAATATTCGATTCTGACAAGATACAAATTCTAAGAATCAACAAAACCTTTTATACAGAACAGAAAACACTTTATTGTTGCACGACAAAAGTACGTATGATACAAACGACGTATGATATCAAGTTTATAACCATTCATTCGCGTCTTAAACTGGTTTTATTAGAAATATGATTTTAAACTCACTTATAATTATATTATGTGTAGTAATTATATGACTTCTCTCTCCTATCTTGGACAGTCTCCCTAATACCAGAGTTGTGTGGACAGAGATCGCTTATGAGCGATAGGACCACCCATATGCCCATTAAAAGTACCTAGTACTGAGTAATTGCCTCATTGGTCTAGTGGTTAACATATTCGACTACAGACATGAGGTCCTGGGTTCGAGTCCCGGGTCGGGCCAATTCAAAAATCAATATTGAGTTTTCTATTAAGATTTTCTCAATATTTGCCCGAAGTTGGGAAGTTGGCGGTGTGATCCACCCCCGTGCCTCGGAGAGCACGTTAAGCCGTCGGTCCTGCGCCTGATCTCTCTCCGGTCGTGTCGGATTCTCCGGTCACATCGGACTATGAGAGTGAAGGAATAGAGAGTGCACTTGTGTACTATGCCTGCCAATCCGCACTGGGGCAGCGTGGTGGGTCTGTGCTCTAAAAACCCTTGGAGTAAGGAGGCCTGTGCCCAGCTGTGGGACGTTAATGGGCTGCTACTTTCTACTTACTTACTTACTGACTCATCTTTCACTAATCCCTAGATACATAAAACTATTCGCCATGTTATTAAGCACGGTTTTCCCCATATTCCATCAAGTTCTAAAACTGACTCTTCAGGAAATAGTAAGTACCTACTAAAAATCTCATCACATCAAGGAAGTCTTTACGTTTCGTAACTACGTGTTGTATTTGAAACCTTTTTGTTGCCACAAAATTAACAGTATTATCATATTACTCTATAATTTGCTCTAAAAAGGAAATCAACTAGAAAAATGAAGTTAAAATCTCACACATTAGTAATTCCGACTACATGTTGTACCAAACACTATAAATTTTCTAGGTCGAGCGTATTTTTCACCCAGCTCTGATATAAATAACGTGAACAAAGCTTACATGAGGTATAAGAGACAAAAGCTATTGTAATATTAAAATGTTTTTCATATAACAATTGCAATATTAGTCAAGTAATATAAAAAAATTCGAACCAATACCTACGGCATCTAGCTTGAATTTATACCCGATTCAACCTCCCATAAGGTTTATGTGTCCCTTAATTGCATTTAGAGGCCAGTTAATACATATAGTCGCTTTAGAAGTGTTGCTTCAGAAGTTGTTGATGAAATCGGATATTGAACTCATTTTATAGAAAGATACTTGTAAACCTATTTCGCGACCTTTCAATAGGTGGAGCAAAATGTTATTAATAATTAAATAATGAATTATTTAAAAGTATATTAATCTTAATTGTCATCCATTACAACTTTTAAAAAAGTACATTGCTTAGACATCTGAACAAGTTGTAAATAGAGAAAGTGCGAACAAATAGTAGTCTTTGAGAAATTGCAGCTTTAGTCGGAATTGATTTTTATATATTACTCGTTATAACATTGGTTCACTGGACCTAATAAAAGAAAGAATATGAGGTTGATTCAGTTGAACGGGTTTTAAATTATAAAACCATTCCAATGACATCGCAATCTCATGAAATATATCCGAGACCAATTCCAAGACACCGGGACTCGTTCAAGATATCTAAAGACCATTTCGGCCGATACTACCATACTAAGATTTATGTATCCCATGAGACTATGTGTGCACGTGTGTTTGCGCATACACTTGTCCACTATAATATTACATACGAAAATGACTAACGCTGGAATGAAATATGTAATATAACTTAGAACATATCGTATTCGCCGCGGCTGAAATTTCATTAGTAGAGATATTTAATTGATGGTGCTATCTAAGATGAAAGCGTACGAACCTGATAGAGTTAATTTACTTCTTAATTGTTTTGTATACAACATCATTAAAATATATTTGCTAGGCAACACTTCTT
Organism: Elymnias hypermnestra; assembly: GCA_015832385.1. Lineage (NCBI taxonomy): Eukaryota > Metazoa > Arthropoda > Insecta > Lepidoptera > Nymphalidae > Elymnias > Elymnias hypermnestra. Next base: position 2,406,385 of record JACTOM010000028.1, read on the forward strand.
TGCTAGTGCGAGCGAAGGCTCTCAGTCCAAACCTAAACGAAATACAATTTCCTAATTTTGTTGTGCCGCGAATCGAAACTTGGCCCTTTGCTAGCGATGCGAGTTCTCTCACCATTATCCATAACTGTCAAAATTGTGCTAGTCGATAAAAAAACTCTTTTTAATTACAGTATCATGAAAGTGAGTGCTAAAGCTCGCTCTGTATGTTATAAGCTTGGAGACGTAACTTCTGCTAATCTGCAAATCTATATACACAAATTTATGGCCTAAGCCAGAGGTCGCCAACCTAAGGGCCTGCGGGCCGAATTTGACCCATAAACTACTACGATTCGGCCCCTAAGTTTTATTCCATACGACGCCACAACTCAGACACAAATTAGAAGAATAATATTGCTAAAAATACAAAAAAAAACAATAGTTTTATAGAAAAAACATTTATGGCTCTTTTATAAGGAAAGGTTGTCGATCGTATTTTAGGACGTCTCCACTTTATGAAATCCAACGACATTTTAATAGTGGTATCGGGTCCAATGATTTTTTCACCCAACTTCCGCGCTTGAGCTTTGACAGAGCTCGATATTGCTTCGCCACGGCTTTTTATTTACGGTCTGAATGGTAAATAGTGAACAGTGTTTACTCCCAATGAGGATTTCATATTTCCCTTTCATGTTTTAGTTTCTTATATCAAAAGTCTGGCAGCACTTCAAATTTTTTTGACCACTGACATAGCAAGTTGAATAACCGCCTCCCTCAGTGGAGACGTTCAGAAATCAGTTTGATTAAGTATAGAAAAAATTGAATGAGGATTAGGATGGGGCTTTATTTTAAATTTTAGGATGAACCGATGACTGGACAATTAATCTATGTTATAAAAGCTTGGATACAAAGTTGACAGGTTCTAGATACAAAAGTATTTTTGCCACAAAAAGACTATACCACAAAAAGAGTCGTATTTTTTTGATGTATGTTGTGAATTACTTGAACAGCAAGTCCCTCGGGATATAAACACCTCTGTATAACTTGAATTCGCTTTTCTTTCGAAACATCTATCATCGAATAAGCAGTGACAAAGATTTTTTATCGTGTTTAGTTGAATTTGAAAAAGTTTCGTTACCACTAGACTTTCCACCATCTGCCCCAAAAAAAACTTGAGTACTTTAGGCACATTGCCAGCAAACAGGGTAATAACCTCGAAAAAGTCGTGATAACTGGAAAAGTTCATGGCAAAACAGCAAGAGGTCGGAGCCCAATGCGTTGGTCCGATCAGATCCGCACGACATCGTCCGTCTACGATGCTATCATGTTGTAATAAGATTTCCTCCTCTGGCACTGGCAGGTATCGAACCTAGGACCTTTTCTGGTGAAGCGAGTACTCTCACCATTACGCCAGCGGAACCTTTATTTAATAATTGTATAGACTTCTTTCCATAAGTTGCCCTCTAGTTCATAATACATGCAAACAAATTCGTAGACATTTATAGTATTCTTATACATATTCAAACGGTTAAGGTAATAAATACGCATTCCTGTTGACTAGTTTTAAACTAGATTTCTATTATTGAATAGACTATTACCTGTCACCGGCATGTTCAGCTGTCTGTACTTTGTTAATCGAATCGGCATTCGAGTACAAACAGTTTTGGTTTATTTTCGAAGCATGACATTTATTTTAGAGAGCTATATGCGTCAGCAACGAGGCTTTATCTAAATATCTACACGTGTATTTTCGTTATTAATATTTATTTAGAACTATACCCTGTTTATTACATTTTCGGACTTGCGTTCAAACATAGATATTTAAACTGTATTAAGTGGTGCATACTACGACGGCAATTATATAATTATACATAGATCGTAGGCATGACGTAACTACCAAAATATTCCGTTACTACATTTTAAATATGTAATTTGTAATGAATCTGTATTGAGTAGTGCACAGGCCCTTTGTCTTACACATCCACTCTCTTGAGTGCACACAAATGACGCAGTGTGTTTTTTTTTTTCGCAGTGTGTAGTTGCTTAGTTAGTTAGCCCTACTGGCTTTGACAGCGTAACCGAGAGGGGTGGCGAGCGCAGAAGCTTCGCCGAGGGGTGGGCCCGTAGAAGGGCCCTGCTGCGTCGTGGGGGAAACGTTGCTCTAAGGACGCCTCCTACGAGGCTCGGACCTAGGCTTAGAGCAACGTTTGCTGCTGTTGACATGGACAATCGGATAAGTGCTTAGTCTTGACGCCCATGGGACCGCGACTGGGGGCTGCGGCCGGGGTGCCTCAGATAACGGGGACTTTGTCTTCGCCGGCGAAGACGCTGTATGTGTGTGATAATGTACGGGGCGTTGTCAATAGTAATCTGGTCGTCTGGGTCGTCAAAGACGTGTTTGGGCCACCTCTTCCTAGGATGTTTAGCCTAATCCCATAAGAGGCAGCATTTCTAATGAGACGGTTGGGGTGACTGATGGCTCTCTTAAAGTAGTCTACGGAGAGAGTTTTAAAATAGTTGTTGACCGTTGCGAGGTCGAGATCTCTGTCGAGATCGACGTTGCGCATGAACCAGCGGGCGCCCGTGACAGATAGTGTATTTTATAGTGTTTCATACTGCATGTAATATGTATGTTGATTCACAACGTTTTTCTCATATTATTCAAATATACAGATAATTAAGTGTGTTGATATACAATATGTAAATATTTATACAATCACATACAATAAATCATTAAAGCCCAAATTTGCAGTTTAAATAATTAAAACATATTCATACATACCTGACGTAATGAGAATTTTTACCCTACGAATTTTCACTTCCATTAATTAAGTACATCGTAAATGTTAAAAGACGCTTTATAAAAGTTATGTACAAAGCATTTGAAGACAGGCAAGTCGTTACCTCTAAGTAACACAGATCCTCTCCTCTCATAAACAGTAAGCACATTAATCATTGCGGAATTCCGAAACGAACGTTCGATCCAAGTTTGAAGTTCCATTAACGACTCTGTGAGAAACTCGCTGGCCAGTTCATTATTTTCGAAAGGGGCGAATTCTATTTTTCATTTTCACTTCACTTTATGCCCATAAAAACTGATGTATGATTAAAGTTTTCGCCGTTGATTTTACTCAGGACTAAAGGCTTGTTGTTTTCAAATATTCCTATTTTGTTTTTAATCGCGTATATTAACTTGTATTGTTAATCACGTATTCATTTTCTGCGGATTATTTAATTTTATTACTATTAGTAAAACATTGTCATAATTGTGTTAAATAAATTGCTAATTGAGCATAAAACTGCCATTTGTTCTGTCAACGTAGTGTTTTAATGAAATACATAATAATGTATATAGGTTTGCGATTCAAATTGCATACGCTATAGTTTAGCCATTTATTATGTCCTCACATTAAGTTTTTCATTGTTTTAATATTATCAATTGATACTAGCAAAGGATGATTTCACCATCCTAATCTTCAAAGAGAATTTTTTAAAATATCATAATAACGTAGTAATTTTTGCCGTGAATAATTTTATTTATTAATTATAACATTACATACAGTTGGTTCCTTAATATTCTTTGGTATATACATGTACTTACATAAACTGCCTCATTAGTCTAATGGTTAGCATGTTCAACTACAGACTTGAGGTCCTGGGTTCTAGTCCCGGGTCGGGCCAATTCGAAATCGATATTGAGTTTTCTATTAGGAAATTCTCAATATTTGCCCGAAGTTGGGAAAATTGGACGGTGTGATCCACCCCCGTGCCTTAGAGAGTACGTTAATCCGTTGGTCCTGTGCCTAATCATTCACCGGTTGTGTCGGATTGCCGTCTCGTACTATTAGGATAAAGGAATAGAGAGTACACTTGTGTACTGCGCCTGCCAATCCGCAGTAGAGCAACGTGGTGGGGCTATGCTCTAAAAACCCTCTCTCATATGAGTAAGGAGGCCTGTGCCCAGCAATGGGACGTTAATGGGCTGCTACTTACCTTTACATACATATGTATTTAGATACAAATATGCCCAACTAGTGAAATGTATGATAAAAATTAACAAAACACAATAAATATTCAATAAAGTAACCATTATCAAATATCAAAAAAACACATAAATCAGGTATACTTTTTTATGAAAGTTTTAAAGAAAGAATAATATAAAAATCAAACATTTGCAATACATTATTTTCAATATTTTCTTTAATTCTAATTCCCAAAAAGTGTTGTGCAATATTGTTTTTTTAAATGTTATTTCGCTTAATGCCAATGGCAAATGTTTTGAACCATACAACTTCGTATTCAATTAATTTGTTTCGTGTTTTAAAATTTAAAACTTTTTTAACGGCTTTGCGTTCTAACCCTTTTGAGATTCCTTTGTAAAAATTTTTCTTCTAGTGTTAACTGCTAGAACTTCGGCAGTTATGGAGGTCATTTACCCACACTAGCGAGGAGGCTCAAAGTCAAAACGTTGCGGTCCCCACTCTATGAATTTTTCATGAAGCGGCCATTTCTTCGTGAGTGTACCGAAGTGGCGATTGAAAAAGCGCGTTCCGCGATATTGCGATCGCTGATTGCTTGTGGCTCAAGAATCAAAGCGTTCGGATACTTTATCGTTGTTCGAGCACCGTTGACGATTTGAATTTAAAATTGGAATTCGAATGATTTGATCTTTCCGAGACCTTCTTATTTATTGAAAAGTTTCGTTATTTTGTTGACCGTATTACTAGATATAGAATAAAAACTTAACTTGTTTTGCGCATATGACCATATTAATTTTATAATCTATGCTGCCTGTCATTAAATTAAGTGAGTTAATTTTATATGTTGATACGAAATATTTAATGTAATTTTTTTAAGTTTCATGACAAATTGCACTTTTCCTGGTGATACTGCACTACAGATTTGGATTATAGTACGGCAACAAGTAAACTGAAATACCTCATTTTTCTAATAGTCAGCTTGTTCAGCGACAGACATGAGGGTTCTAATCCCGGGCTGGGTGAATTCAAAAATCAATATGGAGTTTTCTGTTAAGAAACTCTCAGTATTTGCCCGAAATTGGGAAGCCGTCGGCCCTGCGCCTGATCTCTCTCTTCGGTCGTGTCGGAGTCCCGTCCCATCGGACTATGAGAGTGAAGAAACTTGTAGAGATTGCACTTTTAGTAGCGCAAACACCTGTGTACTATATTTGCCAATTTACAGTGGACCAGAGTGGTGGTTCTATGCTCTAAAAACCCTCTCTCTTATGAGTGAGGACGCCTGTGCCCGTTAATAGGTTGCTACTTACAAGCTATCATGACTTAGTCCTAATTATCGATTTTAGAACCAAACTCAAGCTGCTTACCTCAGTATTCCTTTTTTCTTTCGTTGGGAAATGCCTTCAGCTCGCCGAATGAAGTCTAAACTTACATCCGGGAGTGTGGGACTCGCTAATCGCACCAGAATATTCACTAAAACCCATCGGAATCCTCATTATCCAGATGTCCGCCGGCGCATTCACCTCTGGCGCCCCGGATGAATCCTCCGGCGAGAGGGAGTAGCGTTTGACATAAGCTCCCTTTGCCTGTTTAGTGCATCCTTCTGCGGGATGACAGCCTTGCAGTAGGAGTCACTGCTCTCCAACCTGATTATCTCAGTATTCTACAAAATCCTTACGATATAGATGTCTCATTAACAGTTCCTTGTCATGATCCCTTTAAGTTAAATTCTGTATGAGTTGACGTATTTGAATAATGAAATAAAATTAAATATTCAAAAACTTCCGATTTGATTTTTATTTCTTTAATTTTGTTTTTTACTGTGTTAGAAACAATAAATATGAATGTAAATATGAAAGTATTGGAAGGTACATATTCCTTTTGTGATAATCGAGTACTCTATGTATGGTATCATGTCCATTTTGCTTCCATTAATGTTTAGTCTTACATTATTATATATACACTTTGTAGAGGTATTTACATAATTTACCTCTTTAATAAATTACATGATTTACCTTTTATTAAGGTAAATATTTTTAATGTACCGTTAAATATTTATAAAATCTGTGTTATGTAGAAAATGTACCAGCGTAAGTAGTTAGTTAACAAAATTAAAACTTTCCCTCTTAATGGAATGGGGCTCTGTACTCGCTTTGGGAGCAAACTTAAAATTGCTTAACATTAGCTAATGCTTACATTGCCACGTCTAGACGGTAATTTTTTCACAGAAAATGGAGTTAGGAGTTTTCCTAGAGTAAAACGAGTCTTTATTTGCCTCCATTCTACCATATCTACAATCCTTAATGTTAACCAAAAAGATAAGATAAGTAGTTTTGGTAATGAAACAGAATTACTTTTGAAAACATTATCTAATATACAATAAGATACACAACTACCGTCTATTTAAATATGAATTGTTCAAAAGCATAAATTTTACGGGTATCATTACATTCCTTTAAATACGAAAACAATTTTTTAATTTTAAATTCTATTAGAGAGAATAGTTAGGCTCATTTTTAGGTATACTTATATCGAAATGAAATTAAATAATCGTGTTATTGAGTTGCAAATAAATTTCAACTCAATATAAGATACATATGTGTTATACAAATTAATTCCAATTGCGAAATTGTTCACTATTTTCATATATTTGCATCATGTTATTAAATACCTCGCAATTATTTAAAGTAATAAAGTTGTGCATATATAACACGTAGTGTGTATGTTCGTTGATATATCTACGTGTAGACTATGTAGACTATGTATACCTTTATTGGAATGGATATAAAGTTACAGTAAAGCCATTTCATCTAAATCCCTGGCTTTGGAAGTCTCACATCAAACTTTGCTCTCGAAATCAAACTGTAATGACTCGGAATAAAATTGTGTTTGGCGTTTCGCAGCAATTGAGATTTGTTTGATAAAGGTAATAGATATTTAGTGTACCAAAGTAATTGAGTACCGATTTTAGTGGGGTACAATACACAGAAAGTTTCCTCGATATGTTTAGCTTATTCTGTTACAGGATTGATTATAAAATCATAATCAAAATATTCTTTATTCTAGTTCTCAGGCTCAAAAAGCACTTTTGAATCGTCAGCAGTCTATCCGTTATTAAAAAATCTATCACAGGTTCGGAAAGTTGAATCCGCTAAGAAGAAATCGACAAGAAACTTAACGGTTACTCTTTTAAAGATAGTTTTGTATGTTACAATGTTTGTATGTAATACTTCTGTGAGCAACTGGAATCTATTCCAGACATTATAATATGCCTTTTGTAAAAGGATGTTTTTGATATACTTCTTAAAATTATGTAGAGGCAAATTTAAAACTAATTGCCGTATCTTATTCAAAATGCGTATGCTCAACCCGACAAGTGATTTCTAAACCTTCTTCACTCTAAAACATGGAATTACAAGTATGTTTTTATTTCTTGTGGTAAAATTGTGTTTTCACTTTTTTTACTGTATTTGTGACAATTATCATGGATATATAAGATATTATTCAATATATATTGCGACGGTACCGTGAGAATTGATGTTTCTTTGAATTCATCTCTTAGAGAAGCACGATATCCTAATTGATAAATAGCACGTAATTTTCCTTTTTGTTATTCATTGTTTTTATCGTGAAAATTCTTCTCATAAGTGTATTTTGCACTCATGGGTATCGAGTGATACTTAGACGTCACGCTCGCCTAAGTAACACTCGTTCGATTGAAGTCGGCTTTCATCGACTATGGCAGCAAGAGAATTATAATTAACGCGTCACCGCTATATTTTATTTCATTATTAAATATAACATTACCAACATTACATTATTGTAAATGTTATTTACTTTATGAATATAGCATTAAAATTCTCTTCTGCTGTGTAGTCTCAACTGCACACTTTTTTTTATGTTAAAACTTATAGCGAATTGTGAGACTCACGCATGTCGTGGCGAAACGTCAACACGTCGCCTTTATTCCTCTCACTTGGTTAGATCTATTCGCTACCTCTCTCACCGCATTTACATATAGTTTTTTCTTAATTACGCTACATGAAACCTGTGTCTTACTTAAAAAACGCAATGTTTCACATCTGCCAAGCGTCTCATAATGGATGGGTTTTATTTTTGTTACAGATTCTCGATAGTCAATAGCATATGATAAGTTCATATGTTAGGAATTTAATAAATTTAATTGTCATTAAAAGTGTCGATAATTAATACAAATAATTTATAGAAATCTCAAATGACGAATTCTTAATAAAAATGCCACGTGTTTTTAGACAATATTAGAAATTATTAATCAAATTTTGTTTTTGAATTTAAAATTTAATAAAGAGAATTTATAAAACATTTTTATTTTATATTTTATGAAATATAGTAAGTAAGTAAGAAGCAGACCTTTAACGTCCCACTGCTGGGCACAGGCCTCCTCACTCCGAGGAGCGAGGGTTCTTAGAGCATAGACCCACCACGCTGCTCCACTGCGGATTGGCAGGCATAGTACACAAGTGCACTCTCTATTCCTTCACTCTCATAGTCCGACGGGAATCCGACACAACCGGAGAGAGATCAGGCGCAGGACCGACGGCTTAACGTGCTCTCCGAGGCACGGGGTGGATCACACCGCCAACTTCCCAACTTCGGGCAAATATTGAGAAAATCTTAATAGAAATCTCAATATCGATTTTTGAATTGGCCCGACGCGGGTCTCGAACCCAGGACCTCATGTCTGTGGCGGAACATGCTAACCACTAGACCAATGAGGCAGTTATGAAATATAATATTATATATTAAATATTTAAAAGCCAACATGTTATTTATAAATATTAAAACTACCTTATCTTCAAACGAACTAGCATAAAAGGGCTGCGCATTTTCGTGTCGCTAATCACGCGTTTCATCCATAAAAATTTAACCCTCATGCGCCTAAACAAGTTTCACTTTAAAAATATTACTCTACATTTAAAGATTATCTCATACACTAGAAAATATTTTTATCATAAAAATAGATACAAAAAATTGTCCGGTCCATTATCACAGCCTACCTTTTCCGTTGATTTTAAATATAATTTATGATTATATTGTATCCTTTTCCATTCTTAAAGTTAGAATTATTAATACTATACTATAACCAGACATATATGTGACTAAATAAAACATTATAATTATTTACTGCACTGTTAATAATGAAAGCCGTTTTATATTACTTCTCATTGCAATAAAAAATTGTTAAATCCATTTTATTCAAGAGGTTTTTCAATTGTTAAGGAGACAAGGATTGTTTCAATGCTGAGAACAGCTCAAAGCTAATTCGTTAAAAGGTTCCGCATCGGACTCTCCGATTCGTTGTCACTTACATAATCTGTAACGACGTCCCTTCGAGTATAAATGAATAGATGAAAACACCTGCACTTCAATAAGGTATCTTATTCAAAAGAGATGCCTTCTGTCTTCTTGTAATTTTTAATCAATGCATTGTAATAAGTACAAAATTTAATAAAATTTGTCGGTATGACAATCACTTACACAACTCCTGGAAATTGCTGGATCAATTGAAGACTGTTTTCTAAGTACAGTTGAATTTAAGAATGTTTTGTGAGAATTAACCATTTGCTCGAGATATCCCTAAATTTCTATGGGTTTATGAGCTATTGTATTATATAAATATCTAAACGTAATCTTTAAACGTTATCGACTGGTATGAAACTACATTGTGTTTATGTAAATAGTATACATAAAAATTTGACTTATTGTCAGAAATTTCTTTACATAAAAAGAAAATAACATTTATTAGTAATTGACTATGTTCTCAATTTTCTAAGTAATGAAATACTATCAAGTATTTATACTACATAACTGGACTACTCAATTCTTCTATTTTTGCGAAAGTTTAGATAATGGTAATTTTTTTTTAGCATCAAAACACCTTTATGTACCCCATCATCCAAAACAACAAAGTAGATAAGTATTAAACCACTATTACATTAATATTATTCGGTGAACTCAAAAAGTAATTACAGCTGTTAAACTTTATATTTTATAATTTTAAGTAATGTTGACTAATATCATCCCGAAAATATGCCTCAAACTAGTTCTATCAAAAAGTGTGAAGACCTTTTCACAATATTAAACTCACTCACTCATTACGAAACCATTTGCGATTGACTTGAAATTTTGCAAAGTGGGATCACTTTGCAAAATTTTGCTGTATAAATCTTCAATAAGTTGAAATTTCTCCATACTCTCCATAAATAAGGAACAACGCAGATGCCACCACAGGGATTAACGAGTATTATATTAATACGATTTTGCTAACAAATTGGCCATACTTTTTTTATTTCTTGACATGAGATTAGCTTTTTGTTTCAATTTCAAAAATTTGTAAGTAAATATATTAAAATTACTGCGGTAAATATTACCGAAGTTATGCGTAGGAAATATTGGGTGCTCACAATCAAAATAGTCAACCCAAAACGATTAGTTTCACTTTGTACATCAATCACAGGGTATACACCCAGTATTCAGGGAGGTGCCGGGTCTAATTCAGTTGTAGTGTAGAAGATGAAGGCCGTATTATAATTTTCATTAGCATTGGAATCAATTCCACTATGTCCACTTGCGCAGTTGGTGCTGATTGAATAATCAATGCGAATGCAAATGAGGCCGGCAACAGGCTGTAGTCTGTTTTTGGTCCTTCAAGCTCGGATTGCAAGACCAAACGGAATATTCAAATGACGGATTTTATTATGAACTTTAAAAAGCTTAATGCTTATGACGTTGCTTTCATGTGATAATTTAAAGCAGATCATTTTTTACAAAAAAATCTGAAAGTAGACGTTATTAAGGGGAAAGAGAAAGCTCTTCGTAGCAGTAAATCACATAACGGAATTAAAAAGGCAAAATTAAAAAAACTACAAGCGTGTATAGATCGGCTTTTTCTACAAGCAAACTTTTCTACGCAACCTTTGTATGAATAATATTAATTTTATTGACATTAACTATAATACAACATTAATTTAATTATATTACAAAAATTGATTTGGCTTCATGACATTTTATGTAAATGCTCTCGTATTATATGGAATGACTATAACCTTTCCATACAAAGCAAGATCATTATTTTTAACATTAACCACAAATGTATTAAGAACGTTTGCCCGTTGGTTGCTGAAGGTCTCCACACTAGGAATCCTGTGACTCGGAGAACGTTGACGTTAGCTACTGGTTTGTACTAGGACTAGGCTTAGTGTTAGGCAGTATAACAGAAAAAGAGAAAACAAAAAACATAATTAAGCTTAAATTATAAAGAAGGTATGGCTGTAACATATATACATTTATTACATATACATACGCATATGTAAACTAAATATATGCATATATTAATAAACTGAGTATATACATACGTTATTATACAATGATTGTTAGACCCTTTTCGGTATCCTTATACGAGTACGATAGCAACGATGTAGTAAATAATAAGTGATAATACACCATAAGATGATAAGATGACGATCTAATCAGAAAAGGGGGAAAATACTTAACTATGAATAGTTTAAACTCGCACTAAAACATATTTTTTTAATAATAATACATGACAGTTTATATTAATGCAGTTTTTCAAATATTAATTCGTCGTTGACATTTGTTCAGACTAAAATTGTAAATCGCCGTCTTTTGAAAGCTCAAGTTGTTGAATGTTTATTATCGAAACACTAACATATTAAGTAATAGCTTTTATTCTCTCCACTATTTAACAATATATAACAATAATAACTTTACTATTAAAATTTATACAATATAGCACTACTTCTAAAACAACTACCTCATGAACACAGCTCGAAAGACTAACTCATACAAATGATTCGCTTGTTAAAATTACCTAGTATTGAATTACATTTCGTATTATTAACCAAGATTTTTGGTATTTTTAAGTGTTGCCTTTGTATTACTCAATAAGTCCGAATATTTCAGGGCTATCAGTGTTGTCACCCAAGTATCTGTAGTCGAACATGTTAAACGGATTTTCTCTATACAATGAGCTAAAAAGTTTGTAATAAATGGTGTAAGAATTAACCTTAAGTAATTTTGATATTACTTAAAGTAAGTAAGTAAGTAGCAGCCCATTAACGTCCTACTGCTGGGCACAGGCCTCCTCACTTCGAGGAGCGAGGGTTTTTAGAGCATTGGCCCACCACGCTGCTCCAATGCGGATTGGCAGGCATAGTACCTGTGATGTGACGGGGATCCGACACGACCCGAGAGAGATCAGGCGGAGGACCGATGGCTTAACATGCTCTCCGAAGCACGGGGGATCACACCGCCAACTTCCCAACTTCGAGCAAATATTGAAAAAATCTTAATAGAAAACTCAATATTGATATTGGATATGGCGCGACCCGGGACTCGAACCCAGGACCTCATGTCTGTAGTCGAACATATTAACCACTAGACCAATGAGGCAGTCTCTTATACTACCTTTTACTAATCAAATGCTGAAGCTGAATATATTTTATCAAATTTGCCCCATCGCTACTAATCTTTAAGTTTCAAATAGAGAGAGAAGCGAAGTCTTATACTACAAAACCAGCAAGGCTATTAAAGATACGTTAAAGTGTATGAGCGGTCTGTAAACTATAAGTCCACCCCCATTTTATGTACATTAGTACGAGCAAACTATGATATAGAAATTATTACCTGTGGCCGGCGTTACCCTCCACGATTACTGATGAAAATAAAGGGAAATCCGTTATTTATCAGGGAAATAGCATTTTGAACATTATTGCTTCAAAGTAACACAAAAAATTTCAGCAAAATCGGTCCTTCCATTTAAAAGTAGTTCAGTATTTCGTCGTTATTACAATCCTTTACTTTTAACATCTAGCGAATTTCGATTTTTTTTTGTATTCTTTTAAGATACGACTTAATAAACTAAACGCCAACTAATTAGAATTCAGCTGTACCTATTAGTTTACACGAATAACACCATTATACTATTCATACAGCAGGATGAGACTTTTTTGTATCCCCGGTTCCCAAACAAAAATATAAATGAAAACATTTCCACTAATGAAGATTTTATGCAAAAGTTTCTTCAAACGGGAAGTGCGATTCAATTTCTTTTTAAACCTTTTTCGTTAACAATGACCAGCGGACCTCGCTCTAATTGAAAACAAAACCCATTATTAGCGGGACCGGAAAAAACGGCTCCTATTTTCTGGAGCGTTTACAGTAAACCTGTTAGGACTCGTTCGTTGAGATTAAAACCAGTTCCGAGAGGACTTTGAGTGAGATTACGAGTTGACAAGTGGTAGTTGAGCATTGTTGCCAACTTGATCCTTGCGATTTCGTTCGCCCGCTCCTTCTTTTATACTTGCAACTACCTGAAATCATTTTGCCACTTTCTGAACAATTATACTCTCAGAAATTATAAGCTGTTCAAGGGTTTTGTGTATCGGGATTTCTGATGACCTATAAAAGTAAAAACATAATAAAATTTTGAATATTTTAACTAAAAAGTTTCAGATCATTTGATCAAGTAAAACCATTGTCTAATTATACGATTCCTTTTGTGATGTTAAATACTGTATATTTATAAAAAATGTGTTTAAAAGAGCAACCACTGAGTGTCTTACCGGGATCTTCTCAGTAAAATACTTTGCGATCCGGTGATAGATTTGTTACCAACGAACAAAACAATCACGTTACGAAAGAGTTTTTTTGAGTACACTTGAAAAAAAAATTTTATTTTACAAAAATAATATCGCGATTGTTTTGAATTGTGCAAAAGTTTTGGTAGATTGCAGTGAACTTTCTACTAATTAATATTTTTATTTTAATAGCGTCATTTATTCAATTCTCCGTATTAGTTATCGAAATGTGATTTGTTAACAACATATTTTTCAAGGTCAAATACATTTTATAATACTTAGCAGTGATAGTGACACTTGATTTCAATGCAATTTTTTTTTCAAATTCACTTTTCTTTCATTCACAAACTAAATTTATTGTGCAAAAATTCCATTCTCTATTAAAAGCTCACGTAAAAGTTTGTTTCCTTTGTAATGGGTTGAAGAAGTTCGTGATTACTCGTTCTATAATTGTCATATTTATCTCTTCAGAAAAATAATCATTTTAGCGCAATTATTATCAAATGAAAGCTAGAAACAAACTAAATAGTCCCAAGAAAAACATAACCGTAAGGAGTCCCCGGGGCATTACTAATGCTGGAGCGACGCACTGACCGGAAGAACTGTAACTGCCGCTTCCTTTTACGTTCCGATGATCATCAAGATGTTTTCGGCACGTAGTTTTGGATTCGTTTTTGTTCATTTTGTCGTACGTTTATCGTAATATAGCGAGTACTCGCTTCAATAAACTACAAATAGGGTTCGATTTACCAATTAATTTGGAATATTGTAGTTCTTAAAAGTCAGGTGGGTATTTTCGAAAATTTAGTTTGCACCTGCTTTAGTAAACTGATCCAGGCTTGCTTCTTAGTGTGCCTTTGCGTATAAACATTCAATCAACATTTTAGACATTTTTGCAAATAGTGGTGATTAACTCAAAGATGTATTCTTGAGCTCTTCAGTAAGATGCTATTTAGAAACTATGAAAGATAAAAGGATTGCAATACGCCAAAAAGCCATTCCAAAGGTATTTTTATGAGCTATCTAAGGCGTAGCAGATCTAAATTAATTCAAAACAAATTAGTAGCTCCTACGTCCTTACAATAGTTCCGATATTAGTATAGTTCTTGTAACACATAAATCAAGTGGACGTTGTGCATATATACACTAAACTTTATAGTATTAATAATAAATGCATTAACGTTTTTCTTATTAGCTTTTATGATATGACAATTCCAAAGAAAGTTTTTAGCATAGATCGAAACAATACTTTCGTAGAAATATTAACGTGTTGGAAATATTTTTTTTGGCAATAGAAGCAAGTAATTTTGCGGTGTTTGTTCAGATGTCGCCGACGTCTTCTTTCCTTAACTAGCTCAATATTTAAGGGCAATATTTATTTTCGCAATAAAAACACAATGATGAAGTTATAGTTCTATTATGCTCAAGAGTAGTATTTTTAATATTATACTTTATAGTATAATAAGGTCTTATTTGGAAAATGGAATTTTCGAATTTGTCTGAGGGAGACTTTGCTTGGTTTTTTCTCACCAACAATATAATATAATATAATTCGAATAAAATTCTGCTAAAGTTTTGTAGAGCCAGCCGTCTATCTCTATGGTAGACAGCAGTTATCAATAGAACGTAAATAAAAAAGCGGTGCGTCGGACGAGGTGTTGAAATTTATTGCTGAAAGCTGTCCGCAGTACCCTGACTAAATTCTAAAGTCCTGCGTCTGTCGTCGACGTTTACATGAAACTGGGGACAATGGGTCGTCTACACATTCGCTCCTATTTCGTTTGCAATTTATTTATTACAAGATCCAATACCTTGATATGGGCTATTCGTATATCAAAAATCTCATACAAAATGTTCTAATTTTGTAGCCGTACAACCAGATATTTAACGAGCAATATACTAAAATGTTTGGATCGGATTTCTTCGGAATCAGTCCTGTAAAATATATCACCAATAGATGAACGGGTGTTATAAATCCATTTGAATTTAAAATGATTCAATTATTTGTGAATTATTATAAACTACTACAGTATACAGTGTAACTTGGTTTAAAAGGACTTGGATAAATGAGAAACCTCTTTTGTTGAGATTTGCAATAAGGTCCCGGTACTTTTTCATTGAATTATCTTTATTAATGGTACTTTTCGAACCTGGTTAAATGAGATCTGATTTCTAAGATTTAATTGAAGTTTACCTTTATGATTGGGACTCTGTAACTCAATTCCCTATATAAATGAAACAAATTAATCGGGTTAGGGGAGGTTTTGACACTTTTTTGCAAACGTTATAATTTCTTGCGCACACGCATTGTTTTTCAGTACTATCTCAGGTTTTGACGTAAAACAAGGGTGTAAAAGTGTACAAAATACCCAAACGTAAATTTAAAATGTTATCAGTATCTGAGAAATTAAAACTTCTATCAGTTTATGATTGTAAAAAGCCGCGTGATGAACTGTGTAGGGAGCATAGCATACCAAAGTCAACCAGGTGTAGAATTATTCAAAACAACGAGAAAATTCGGTCTCAGTGAATCGATGGAAAACGGATATTCAAAAGAATACGATCAGCAGAGTATCCTGAAGTTGAAAAGTGTCTCTCGGCATGGATAAAGCCGGTACGGAATAATAACATTCCAATAAGCGGACCAATGATTAAAGAGGAAGCTCAAAAATTTGCAAGTAAGCTTCATATTAATAATTTTTGGGAGCCTCTGTAAATGAGACAACTATAATTCTAAACCTGTCTAATTGGAAAACTGAATTAATGGAAACCTTCAACATATGGTATAACATTCGTGGTCCCTTGACATCCCAATTAACCAGTTTCCACCTTATATGCATTAGAAGGAAAGCTACCCATTTGGGGATTAATATAGTCTTTAAGACTGCCTCATTGGTCTAGTGGTTAGCATGTTCGACTACAGACATGAAGTCCTGGGTTCGAGTCCCGGGTCGGGCCAATTCAAAAATCAGTATTGGGTTTTCTATTAAGATTTTCTCAATATTTGCCCGAAGTTGAAGCTGGCGGTGTGATCCACCCCCGTGCCTCGGAGAGTACGTTAAGCCGTCGGTCCTGCGCCTTATCTCTTTCCGGTCGTGTCGGATTCCCGTCACACCGGACTATGAGAGTGAAGGAATAGAGAGTGCACTTGTGTACTATGCCTGCCAATCCGCAGTGGAGCAGCGTGGTGGGTCTATGCTCTAAAAACCCTCGCTCCTTGNGTGCCCAGCAGTGGGACGTTAACAGGGCTGCTACTTACTTTTACTTTTATAGTCTTTAAATGGACAAAACAATTTTATAATACGTGCTGCACTTTTACAGGCCAACCAATTTAAAAATGAAAGACATTAATATCTACTTTAAATAATGACAGGTTTTTATTAAGCAATGTAATTTAATTTCATTTTTTTTAAATTATGGTGACAAAACCTTTGAGTTAAGTATTTATCAGTATTTTAAAAAATTGCCTTGTTTAAGTTTATGGCAATGAATTCATTATTTTTACCATTTGTTTCAAAAAGTAGTCAAAACAAAAGGATAACTATAGATAGCTGTAACGTGCAAATCTTAGTATATTGAAGGACAAACATACCCGCCCGTGGGTCGGCGCAAATATTTGACCGCCACTATTGACCTCACACCTTGTGTTGATCCCACGAGTGTGTTTACTAGAAGGGATAATATTATTATTCACATATTTAGATATTTTTATGATCCTGAGGTTATCGAAACAAAGAACGGTTGTTTCGAGTCTATTTGCCTGTTAGCACAACCTTTGGGTAGGGTCAAAGGATATATGTCTAAACTTTAAATGGATGACACTTGATTTTAATGTAGGTTTTTAAATATGAAATATAACTGTGTGATACATAAAATTTTGTTATTTTTAAGTAATTTCCCGTTCACCTTTCCCTTATTATTTCACAAAATTTACTTGCAAATCTTTTTAATATAATAATGAAATGAAACAACAATAAAATCTACATATATGGAATATATTTAGACAGAATTTATTTTGTCCACGGTCGTCTCCTGTCATATTTTAAATGTAGATTCGAGAAGTATATACGACGACCCAGTTCGTTATAACTCTTAGTGTATTCTACGGAAGTCGAAAAACTTATAGCAAGTTTCATACCCTACTTCTTTTCAGATTATACCGCACGGGTTTGTGGAATACACACAATAAAAAGTAACAAAATTAAGCGAACTTTCAAACCAAACTTGCAAGTTACATTTCTGTGTCACAACTAAGCCCGCTGTGGTTAATCGGTTTAAAAATGTTCACTAATGCACCATGAAGTTCGTAACTTGTTCACGAACTTGAATATACGCTGGGCCACATTGAACTTTAAAAATTTTCATGCTATTATAATACTTATCCGTAAAGCTGTGTGGTATAATATTACGTGCACGTAAAATCTGTTTTCTGTACTTGTATGTTTTGGAGTATGCTTTCGTTAAAGTTAGGGGAAAGTTGGCCAAAGTTACAAGTTGTGACGCTCATGATTTAGGACATAGCTGTTGAAAGCTTGTACCATTTGGGATGACCACAGAACTTTGTTTGTTAACTTAAGGTGAGTTGCAACAATGCCATTAACACCCTCTTCAATGAATGTAGGTGTGGTTGTCTCTTACTGACAATCCTACAGATTCCATAATAAACAGAAAGAAATTATATATTATATAAATAATTAATTTTTATTGTTTAAAAATCAAAATTGGCTTTTGTATATAACATGACTTATGTAGCGAAATTTCAGATTCATTCCACATAGCTTGAAACATTCAGGATCCTTATTAATCAAGAATTTGTACTCTTTAAATTGCATTTATGTATAATATAATGAGTAATATTTTGATTGTTTGTTTAGTTGTTGCGTAAGTTTTCTCTAATCGATTTTCTTTCGTAATCCGGCTTGAAGGACCAAAATGTTGCGTATACGTCGCTCAGACAAATCTTCGATATTGATACTCCTTTCTAGGATAAATAAATTAATATAACGATTTTAAAAACGATGCTTGTACGTATGTGTTCGTTAACTAATATTTTTGGAGAAGTTTTAATGAGATTTACAGTTCGTGTCAGCTAAGTCTTCATGACATATCGGGCGTTATGGATATTGCCGCATTAATGATTTACAATGTCATGTAATGTCATGATTAATTAAATAATATTTACGAATGAATTATTACAAAAACATCGCAAGGTTTGTTTGCATTTTATTTTTAACCATCGCTACTTTATTTTTCATAGAGCTAACTACATTCAGTGAAATATAATCAGTTATTTAACTTTACATTCACTAAAAATAGAGCAATAATAAACAATTCGCCAAAAAAGTAAACCAACTTCATGAAAAATATATTTTAAAATAATAACGCGTATTTTTGCATTTACCACTTACATATCAAATTACAATTTTTGTTAATTTCGACATCGTAGACACAAGAATGTGTATGCAATTATGACACTATTTCAGTTATATTATAAGATTAATATTATGACCATAGAAACTTTAATTATTTTTTATAAATCTTGAGGAACACTTGTTGTCTTAGTAAAATCGATTTATTTTATTTACCGCCACAAAATAAGAAAAAAAAGTATTGTATTCTGCAACTAATTTTACAACTAACATAAAATATACGTGCGTATATCATATTTCAGTGCTCGCTCCAGTATAAGAAATCGCTTTGCGAAATCCGTTTAAATGTAATTTGTAACAGACTCCCATACGCCTGATCCTTTCAATAAAGATAATTCTTCAATTTCGAAGCGAAATCCCTGAGTACAATCGTCCTAATTTCAATTATGTTTATAGGCGGTAATAACATTACCTCGATTTGTTTGCTCCAGCTTGTTTCAATGTATATGGTTACTTTGCTCTGATATCAATTTGGATTCATCGAATATCGCCAAAGTAAAGATACAGATCTTATTTGCAGCATTTCATCAAGATTCCGTAATGAAATCTCGTTTTGATTAGAAATCTTGATTGCAATAAGTTAGACTACTGCTTCGTCAATTTGTTCAATTAACGTTGTGAGGGTATTACACTTTATCGGGATGGAATTGAATGCGAGTGTTTTGTATTATGGATCAGGTTTAAGAGCGGCTCGATGTCGGATCCCGATCGTCACGCGATAGCGCCAAGGGACCAAGGGTTGACTTTTAATGAAGGATCCCTCGTCGAGGATTTCGTAAAGATGTCATTTTAAGGGCGATACCTTCGGTGTTACGTAGAAAGTATATTACTATGGAAGCAGAATATTGGGTATAAACTGGATAAGCTAACACAGCTGTTTTATAAGCATCACATTAATTATAAAGTATATATAAAAAATCCCTGTGCACAATGTTTGGCTGTGTTGAATTCCAAAACAATTCAACAGATTGTGATGAGTTTTTCCATTGCGCTGGGTTTGTTAGACCTAGGACACACAGTTAGGATGGATAAATATCATTTGAATTTATTACTAAAAAAAATTCTATTTTTTTCAAATCGTGACATCTGCGAATAAAAATGAATGTATAAATATTAGGCCCCACATTTAAGTTTACGCTGACGAAGTTATGCGTTAAACATTATAAAATAATTTGACAGCGATAGATATATATCTTATCTCACAGACATTTTAAATAAAAAAAACAGCATAACTAAAATAATAGTTATGCTGATATATGATGCTGATAATAGGAACCACAGCATCAAAAGGCTGTCTTATTGCATAAGCAATCTTAAATGAAAGCAGATGACGCGACATAAACAATAAAAAATACTTAAAATGTCTATCAAATATTAAAAAAAAATACAAACAACGTCTAAATGAACGAAAAGTAAGGTGTGAAATGGTAAAAAAGTCAGGTCATATAACGAGTTTGCTAATCTAGATATAGACATTTTAACACTAGAATCGCATATTTCTGTAATAAGCTTATTAAACTTTGTAATTAAATTAATATACTTAAGATTATGATATGTATCAATAAAATCATACTAATAAACTAACACTACTAAACTAAAATTAGTAAACTAACACTTAAATAAACCTAAATAATAAGACATCGTCGATTTGTAAAAATTAAAAACAATAATAGTATACTATGCGACCATATAGGGCAGCGGTTGGGGCACTTTTTGAATTATTACCTTAAAATATTTTTGTGTAAATTGATATTACCCCATGGCGAAGAGCAAAAAAAACACGCATCGCATCGCATATTTTTAGGATCTTTCATATTATAGCCACCATGATATTTTTGGAAAAAAATCAATAACTAAAAATTTTATGTTAGCATCATTTATTCATTTTATCAATGTAATACAAACCGGTAATAATAGTAATATACAGATGAGGAAAAACAATCGCCCCCACAGAAAGTATAAGTAAATGATAATTTCTTGTTATTTTATGTTTCATGATACTTTTCTTGTATTATTAGTCGAAAAAACTAGTTTCAATAATTTCGGTTTTATCTCGCTCACACCCATTTGATGGACCGTTGTTTAAACTTTAAGTTGAAAAAAATACTAACAGATTTATAAAAAGCAAAAATATATACTTCTTACACACTAAAGTTTCAGGTTTACCCCTAAATATGTCATTTTACCCCATTTGGGATAACTTACACCGGTTCCCCGACTGCTGATATAGGGTTTCAATAAGGTCTATACATTTATATATTAGTACTGAAATATATCGAACATTGTGACCTGTTTTGGCTGCCTTAACAAATAAATAAAAAAAGTTAAATATAAATTTATTTTTTATATAATACCAATAGTTTTACGTGACGATGAAAGTCGCCAGGCAGGTTGACCTAAAGAAAATTGGACATATTACTAAATTATTAATAGAGGATTGTAATAAACCCGTAAAGTCGATACCATATTCACAAATAATAACCTGAATCAGTTGCAAAGTCGTTATCCGCATTATAACTTCAAAAACCTTACCAAAATATGTGGTAAAATTCCTTTTTAAATCATAATTACGTAAGTTATTCAACTGAGTTCTGCGAAACTAAAATTCGACGCATCATGAAGTTCGTTAACAATATTAGTATGTATTAATAATTAACACAACACTTCGACTCCGACTGCACCACGAAACTATAACTAACTATGACAAACTTCGGAACCAGAACCGACCAACTTGCTCTGTACAGGGACCAAACAATATGACGATGACGTAATTATTTATATCAGGATTGTTCATTTGTTTGCGAGCTTTAACGAAGTCATTTATTGTTTTTAATTATATATAAAAAAAACTTTCGCTTAAATTTCTTCTAATAATATAACACACATTTAAATCTGTTTCTAATACACACCTTAGAAGCATCCTTTATACTGGAAAGGGTATATATATTTATCTTAATCTGAGATATACAAGTACAATACAAGTGTAACACGCAACTTCGTACATTTAAATGTAGGACTTAAAGTATAACGTTTCATGAGAATATTACTTACATGACAGAAGTACCTAAACTTGAGATTCTCTCAATTTAAAAAACCTTTCCTTATCATTTTGAGTGACATCTATTCAATTGCTGTAACTGTTGGAAAAAATCTATTGAGTTGTTTTGGAATTTTATCTCAGTCAAACACTGTGACGATTTTCAATTTTTTCACTATTAGAAAGCTACATTTTCTTCACTGTGCGACATAGGTTATATAACCTTCTCCAAAAAAATAGGGATTGCAAACAAAAATGCATTAATGTAACCCAAGATGTGAAAAAATTGATCACAAAAAATCTGTCATCGCGTGCGCTGGGGAAATTATTGATGATAGAAAAAATGTTCTATAATATTATAGAACGTATTAATATCTACAAAAAAAGTCCGTGATCTCATATAATTAACTACTATAGTTGTACCACTATAACTACTTTTTATAAGTCAATAATAGTGCCGACAACAATCAAACCATATTATTAATACCTATGTATTAAACCATATACTATTAAACTATATTTTATTAAAAACCGTTTCAATAACTGTAAAATCATATTATTAAAATCGGACATTCCATTCAAAAAATATAACGAGTTTAAAAAGATAAAATTGCAGCGATCCTTATTATATTAACTGGGCCTGCGACATCAACGCAGGTGAAACCACGGGGCATTGTTAGTTATTTATATTAGCTTGTTTTAATAGAAATATAATTTATATAAAAGTATAAAATCTAAAGAAAATTGAAAAAAGCGACCCTTATAATTGGTCCTGCGACTGGTGAGTTAGCTCATATTCCAAGGATACCAATAACACCTTCCGATATACATACACTGTTTTTATTTTTCTTACCTTTGGTACAATAAAGTAAGCAGCCCTTTAACGTCCCACTTCTGGGCACAGGCCTCCTCACTCTGAGGAGCGAGGGTTTTTAGAGTATAGACCCACCACGCTGCTCCACTGCAGATAGGCAGGCGTAGTACACAAGTGTATTCTCTATTCCTTTACTCTTATAGTCCGATGTAACGGGAATCCGACACGATCGGAGAGAGATCAGGCGCAGGACCGACGTCTTAACGTGTTCTCCGAGGCACAGGGATCATGGATCACACTATATTGATTTTTGAATTGGCCCGACCCGGGACTCGAACCCAGAACCTCATGTCTGTAGTCGAACATGCTAACCACTAGACCAATGAGGCAGTTTGTACAATATAAGCACAAATTTCTTAAAAGAGAGAGAAACAGCACTCAAACTCTTATGGAACCCAAACGAAGTCCTGAAATTCAGCTAGTATCCACGACTATTTTGTCATAATAAATAATTGCTTGTAAGCAATAAGTAAGCATTTCCCTTTGACCTGATTAGCTCATTGCTAGTTAAAAACTATATCATGACTTATTATCAAATGATAGAAACACTTACCAAAATAAGTATGCTTTATTCGAACACGCATCCAAACCAAAAAGGATATTTTAGTCGCATTTCAAACTGGGTCAAAGCCAACTTCTATTGCGAATGTACTACATAATAGATGGATTAGGTTTTGGCAAGTGTTTTCCTAGATTTCCAGGTAGGTTAAGCCGCAGTTCGAGGCAAGTTGTGCCAAGTACTTCCTTTTATATTTGAAGCTCGAAATTTGATTCACTGTCAAGATAACGTTAGAGTAGAATCTCGTTCATATTTATTGGTACTACGTGTTTACATTACTTATCACCATTCCTATTCAAGGGAATTTCTAAAAATTTGTCTTCATTTTTTGTGAAACGACTAAGTCTATCAAACAGTATTATATGATACACTTGTATAATTTTATCCCTAACTTATCAATTGTTATAATAAGCAAATTTTATTTTTCATACATTAATACAGTATTTAAAACGTTTAAAATATATACAAAGAATTGAAAAGTCTGTTTGTTTTTGTTTTTTTTTTCACTGCTGACAGGTTAGCGCTTGACTGTGATCACACCTGATGGTAATTGATGACACGGTTTAAGATAAAAGCGCGCTTATCTGGTAAGAGGCAATTCACGTCTTGTGGCTAGAAGCCAGTGTCTTATCGGAACACAAATTTCTTTGCTTGGCGGCACGTCTTTGCTGGTAACTAGTGAAGGCCAAATTATAAAGTGCAATTTCTTAAATTCGCCCTACCAGAAATCGAACCCGGTATTTCTAATAGTAAAACGAGTACTCGCACCACTGCGCCAGTGGTACCGTCTGATTGTAATTGCAACTTGCAACTTTACAGCTTTTAGCTATATTTAAGTTTTGTCTGCCCATTTGTTTCGGGTAATCATCAATCATTGTCAGATAGCTAATGTGACAATGTACAATTTAAGCTACTTTTTTACAGACTTCTTAAAAGGGAGGAGGGAGGTTATCAATAAGTCTGTATTTTTTTAATGTTTTGTAACTATATTATATTATATTTCTATAACAAACTCCCTCAAGATGTTCTCGAGATGTCCCTTAATAAATTCAAAGTCTTTGTCAAAAGAAACTTTATAGAAAAATCATATTATAAGTTGCAAGATTACTTAGACAATAGAAACGCTTTCGGAATTCGTTCACTTTCATAGTGAACGAATTCCTCTGATTTGAATTGAAATATATTAAACCAATATGATATTGTAATAATGATGGTAACATAAATACAAAATACCCGCCTGAGTTTGTTGTTGTGCACTCTTCTCAGATCAGGACGCGAAGGAACCCTCGTAACTTTAGATTTTAAGTCGTTCTTTAATACCATCGTCAGACGTTCATTAGAATTAGAGTGTGGAAAAAAATATCATATTTGACAATTTAAAAGTGCTGTAATAGGCCTACTTGAATAAAGATATTTTGATTTGATTTGATTTATCGTAATAATTTGATAGACGTTTAAGTAGTCCAATATGTTTCATTTCATTTTACTTAGAAAACTTAAAAAAGAATACGCATTTATTTTTTGCTTTTTAGAGCATATTAATTTGTTTGGAATAGTTTGTTTTGAAGTTTGGTTCTTTTTTGTCAATTTTTTTATTTATAAAACAACAATCATCCGGAATAACGCGAGTAACACCGCGGATAACTCCTAGTCTTATACATTAGCTAAATATAATTATTCTTTAAAAAATATTTAATAATACTTATGTTATCTGAATCTTGCCTATTTTCAACCAATATAATTTTGCTTCCTATGGATTTCTCTTGCTATAAACTCAACTTCTTCTTTCTTTGTTTCAGTAGTCCGAGGGACGACGCATGTTTCAAGTAAGTAAATGTTGTTTACTAGTCATAAATATGTATTTTATTTTTATTTTTAATGTTTAAAGATTACATAGGAGAAACGTTTTCAAGCAAAACTCTGATATTTTTGCTACTTTCTTCATACAAAGGGGGCAAATTATTCCACTCTCTGATATTGTATGTACAGAATCGAACATTGTGTAGTTTTGCTTTTTCTTTATAAAGCATTAATATTGTATATAAATTTTAAGACCATTAGCACAAATGGAACACTTTTTTATTATTGCACGTTCCAAAAAAAGCCACATCAGTAAAATTGTTGTCATAATACCTCATTCATTTCATTGTCAATATTGTGCTATTGTTTTTTAATTTCTGACAAGTTATTGCCTGTGATCACACTGATAAGTGATGATGCAGTCTAAGATGGAAGCACGCTAATATGGTAAAAGGCAATTTTCCTCTCATGGTTTCTACACAGCATCGTACCGAAACACAAATCTCTTTACTTTGCGGTACGTATTTTATGGTAAGGCGGTAACAACCTGCGACTAAAGCCTCCCTTTGAAATTCAAAGTTCGTTGCTAGTGCACGAAAAATTAGAAAGCGAATAGAAGAACTTTTCATAAAAATAATAACCCTAACAAAAGATACAAAATAATCCATTCAAAAGGAAAAGCTTTCTACTGACGGTATATTGAGGGTATAAACGGAATGCCTTTTACGCATTACTCCAGTAAACAAAGTGCTCCGAAAGTTCTCTGAATCCCGTTCCGATTTATTTCGTAGTTAGACAGCGTATCTGTTCCGCGCATCTCGACGATCGCTTAATGAAACTTAAGAGAATACTTCCTGAATCCAATATGGCGTCAGCAAAGTCCCCGGATTTATTCCCGTCTAGATAAGATCGCGATACGTTCTCGCCACACGTAATTTAACTTTCCCCGATGGCTTTATTCGGATATCATAAGGAAATTATAAGGCTACTGCCGCAAGATTCAACCAGTGATAAGATTGGCTCTCTAATACAGTATTATCAGAAAGTATGTAAGGTTTTCTTTTCTTTTAAATCTTACTTGGTGTTAACTTAAATTTATACGTCTACATATCAATGTAGCAATTATATATAAGGGCATGTAGATAAGACGACATTCTAAGTACGCTAAGGCAAGTAGAAAGCTTAAAAATTGTTTGGGAATGGCGTATCGTATAGATATATCAAGTGACCACATGAACAAGTAAGTCGTTTTATGTAGCGTAATCGTACATAGAATGTCATCTTGTCGGGGAAGGTAGTTAAAGTAAGGTATTAAGCAGCCCTTTAACATCCTACTGATGGAGGTTTTCTAAAGCATACCCCAACAAAATTATCGGCAACCCCCAACTGACCAATAAACTGGAGACTCTAGACCAAACATGAACTATTAGTTCCCTCTGTCTTCTATAGAGTCTATTATTGGGAGTGTTCAGAAGAACTATTCGAGTTAGTGCCGCCGTCACAATTTTACGACTGATCTCGTCGTAGAAATAAATCCCACCTAACATACTTTGGAGGAATGGCACTCGTCAATGACTCGGTTTGTGTCGACCTTTTTTGCCACCTACCTGCAAAAATGTAGAACCAACTTCCAGCAGCGGTGTTTTTCCAAGATTTCCACATGCAAATGTTTAAGCCTCTCAAATATTTGCATGTGGATTTGCAATAATACTCCCACCTTCTGGACCGGCAAAGTTGTCTGTCGTAATTATAAAAACGAAACCATGCTGCTCCATTGTGGCTCGGCAGGTAAAGACAACAAGTATAGGCGCTATCACAAGAGCACTCTCTAATCCTTTATTCTCATAGTCCAATAGGTCGGCAATCCGATACAACCGAGGCAAAAATCACAAATTTCTTAACATCGTACTTTAAAATCATTTTTTTTATTTACCTGACCCAGGACCTCATATTTGTAGCCGAACAAGCTAACCACTAGACCAATGTGTTAGTAATATATATTTTGTCAATATTGCGACCCAGGAACATAGAGGGTGGTCACGACTTAACTGTTGTAGGCAGTTGTGTCAAACGGGGTGTCAGAGGCATCTGTCTATTCTACGTCTCATTTTTTAATGTCTACGATTAATATCGACTAAATAGTTAATTGTTATCGTGTTATGTACCCCTTAATACAGTTTAAATATGTAACTTGGTACAGAACATACGTCATACTCAGCTTGTTCTGAACTAAGTTCCCAAAGTTTTATTTTCATCTGGTTTCTTACATAAAAGCAATTCCTTAAGGTTTATGTTGTAAAAAAAATATTGAGGGAACTTTTTGTCATTTTTAACATATTTAAAAATTGTCTAGTCTACACGTAATAACAATGACTACTACGAAATAGTAGTAGCCTCGAAATATTTCCTATTATATTTTTTACTTAAGCAAACTTTATAGATTTCTTTTAGACTTATTAATATTTTATATAGTAAAAAATCACCTGTTAACGTCCCAATACTGAACCCTGCACATTCACAGAGGAAACTAAGATCAGCCACGATGTTACATAACAAATTGGAAAACTACACCTTCCAAAGTAATCAGTTATCATTATAATTTACTCAAAAACTTAACTCAAAGCAGTAATATAGACTACAATTAAATAAATAAGAATATAATATGTAAATTGAAGAAAATTTAAGGATACACTGTTACACAAGTATTGAAGTATTTAGGAGCAATCGTCATTTAACAGTCTATAAATAAAAGATAATAGGTTTAATTAATGCTTTAGTGTCCCTAATTACAATTCCAATATATAACAAAATCTACCACTTTAATGTATGCTGTTAATTAGGGATTTATAGAAATAACTGAATTGGTATATGATTATCAACCAATATTAAACGTTTACGATGTGGCTGAATTCTTGTGTTAGAGTTTTGTTTCTATAATGTAATTCTCCAAAGCAAATGTTTGGCAAAATAAATTATTACATCATATAACATTTTCAACGATCCTTTGCCGAAACATACATTTGTCAGGGCCTCATTCGTCACTTTGCTTGCTGAGTGTGTTTTTGTGATAGCGCTAACGGCTTAGAATAGAAAACAAATTGCTTTTGCTTACGATTTGTTCCGAGAAGCTTGGGTAATAGCTTTGTTTTTATATATTAAATTTACGTATATTTCTTTTATTTATCCACTTAAATGAATTTCACATCGCTTCAATATGCTTTTGCCGTGGTGACGTAAAAGCCATTAAGGTGAACAACTTTATATAATCAAATCTAAAGGCAGTGCGAATGGAGATTGCTCAATGAATAGACACGTAAAATTTTGTTTTCGGTCGTGAATAGCCCATCGTGTACAGGCACCATTAAGTTTTTAAAATTTATATGTCTAATTGTTATTTAAAATTCATCGTTGACTCTTCGCGACAATATCACACCACTTAAGGACTAGTAAATATTTGGTTTGATAAATTGTCTGGAAAACTGAGCTACTCAAACAGATCTTTATAATTTTTTAAAATTATATAGTCGACAATTTCTGTGATAAAATATCCATAATAAATGACAGTTCTATTTTTATAACAAAAAATATGCTTTCGTCAAAATTATGCGTCTACTCATATACATCAAAATATTCTTTATACAAGTAGGCTCAAAAAGCTATTTTAAGTCGTTAGTAGTCCATTGGTAACCACTCTACCATCAGTTTCGTTAGTTCTAGTTAATTCCAATGAAAAGAAACCAGCAAGAAACTCGGCGGTTACTCTTTAAAATATACATAGTTTTGTAGGCTACAATGTGTAATATTTTGCATTTTCAAAAGAATATTTTAGACGTATTTCCAAAAATTATGTAGAGGCAAATCCAAAATTGATAACGGTGTCGTATTAAAATTGCGTATACTCAAACCGACAAAAGATTTCTGAAACTTCTTCATTCTGAATTATGACATTATAAGTTTGTTTTTATTCCTTGTATTACATAAAATATCTATATAAATAAGCCTATATTTGCATTATTCAAGTTCAGTTCAATTCTTTATCCACATGCCCAGGCATAGTTTTAAGATGCATTAATGATAGCTATTTTCACACAAGTATCATAATACCAAGAGCATTCGACCCTAACAGGTTTCTCGTTATTTTATTTCATTTGTGGTGATAAGTCTCACATCAGCATTACTATTGGAATTACGGGTAATCGACTCGTGACAGATTTCGGCCACGGCGGCCAATATCATTCAGAGGGTAGTTATTTGCGTGGGAGATATTATAGTGCACAAGTGTGTGTGCTAACACACGTGCACTCTTTATTTCTTCACTCTCATAAAGACCGACGTGACGGTAATCCGACACGACCGGAGAGATATCAGACACAGGGCTGACTGCTTAACATACTTCCGAGTCACAGGGACAGGATACACCGCCAACCGTTCATTTCGGACAGATGCAATTTTCTTAACAAAAAACTCAATAACAGTTTTTAGAAGCGTCTGACTCGAAATTTAACCCAGGACCTCATGCTGACTACTACACCAATTAGGCAGTTACATAACTAGCAATTTTTAATAAACATTTTATTCACCACAATCCAAATATTAAAAAATTTAGTTTTCTTGAGACTATATCGTGTGTAACTGTACTATTTTCCTGAGAAATAGAGGTTAAAAATTATTATTAATAGTTTGAATGTTGCATTCCTCTATTAAGTTAGACATAAAAGTCACCAAGTTACTCGTAATAAACAGCTTTAATTAACTGTACAGTAAAAATTACTAAAAACCAGTCTAACCGTTTACGAGTGGTTTTGTTCTGTACACAATTAATATGCATACATATACATTAGACTAACTATTCCCAGAATTCCCGATGGAAAAAATAGTATTTATCAAAATATATTCTTGAATCCGTGTCCTACAAAAATGTCATAAATATCGGTCCAGCCGTTTGTATCTAAATGTATATCGTATTGATATAAAAAAAATGGGTGTTTACAAAATACACGTGTCAGAAGTGACACTTCTTTGGCAAACAAATTTTTAAGTGTTGTTTATATTTATACAAATCCAAAACTTTAAATTTCCCAGTTAAATGTCCCAATTAAAAAAATCCAAAACTTATAGGGAAGGAAAAAGGGATATATGTTTAAGAATGTAATGAATTTAATTTTCATTATAAAATTAAGTGTCGAAAATTGATACAAATAATTTATTGAAATCTCAAATGACGAATTGTAAATAAAAATACCACTTGTTTTTTGTCAAATTTAGAAATTAAATTTAAATTTGAAATTTAGAAAAGAGAATTTCTGAAATATTTTTATTTCACGAAAAATAGTATATAAAGTTATTAAATGACGAGTGGCAAAGTAAAATGCCACGTGATATTTGTAAATATTAAAACTATCTAATTTTCAAACGATTTGGCATAAAAACACTGCACATCTTCGTGACGCTAATCACACGTTTCATCCGTAAAAAATTTACCCTTATACGCCAAAAGAAGTTTCACTTCAAAAATCTTTAAAAAATCATATAAAAATGCATTCAAATTCAATTGAAACAGCATTTTACATTTGAATTTAAAGTTTCACAACTAATTACAAGTTCGTCTCAATTGAAAATTCTCATGTTATTCATAATATTTTCACATCTACTAAGTGCCGTATAAAATGCAGCTGGATATCAGTAACAGTAGCGCTCGGGAATTTTCTTAAGAAACTCCAACGGCTTTAAATCTTAAAGTTTTTCCAGAACTCCTGCAATGCTAACAGCATACATGAATGATGAGATGTTGAATATGGACGGTACGACCAGACAGATAACCTCTTAAATGGTCTTAGTGTAGAAAGTCCTGAATTTACTTCGTATACGTTTAAGGGATATTTTGCATGCAAAAGAATATTTAGGTATATTTCGACCGTTTCGGTGTTCAGTAAAATATATACGTAGAAAAATCTGTATACAGAAAACAAAGGCGGAATTCACCATTTATGACATATATAATATAATGGTATCTAAATCAATCACCAAAACAGAATTAATCATAAAATATCTGAAGAAATTAATGCAAAAATACTGC
Source organism: Elymnias hypermnestra (assembly GCA_015832385.1). Taxonomy (NCBI): domain Eukaryota; kingdom Metazoa; phylum Arthropoda; class Insecta; order Lepidoptera; family Nymphalidae; genus Elymnias; species Elymnias hypermnestra. Next base: position 2,437,751 of record JACTOM010000028.1, read on the forward strand.
AAGATCTTCAAATGTAATCTCCCGATTGAATTAACATGCAGCATATATATTCTTTGCTGCCTCTTTGGTCTAGTGATTAGCATGTTCGGCTACAGACATGAGGTCCTGGGTTCGAGTCCCGGGTCGAGCAAATTCAAAAATCGATATTGAGTTTTCCATTAAGATTTTCTCAATATTCGCGCGAAGTTGGGAAGTTGGCGGTGTGATCCACCGCGTGCCTCGGAGAGCACGTTATATGAAAGTAAAGGAATAGAGTAAGCACTTGTGTACTATGCCTGTCAACCCGCAGTGGGATAGCGTGGTGGGTCTACGCGCTAGAAACTCTCTCTTTTATGGGTTAGGAGCCCCGTGCCCAGCGGTGGAAGGTCAATGGGCTGCTACTTACCTTACATTATATATATATATATATATATATATATATATATGTCGGAGTGCAAGAGTCTGTGGATCGCTGGTCCGTGTGTAATAGTCTGTGGAACGCTGGCGCCATTTACGTATCAGCGTGGGGGCAGAGTCAAGAAGTGGCAGTCCGGCGCGTCTCTCGGCAGTTTTCGAGTGGCGGTCGGCCGGAGCAGTCGACTATTGAAACTGTCGCGTTTCTAGCTATTATTGTTAATGAGTTTGTGTAAATTGATATCGGGAACTTTCAAGTGATTGAACATTATAATCCGAGCTAATTAACAAAGTGTTTGATTGCACCAACATTACCCACAAACGCCCACAGAATAAGAAATTAAATAATGGATCCAATTAATAACGATGTCGGCGGAGAACCCTACGCCCCTGTGCTTTATGCTTCTCCGTTCTCTCTTATTCTCCGACACATATATGTCGATGTTCGCAATGTAGACGCTTACAGAGAACGGACAACAACACGATCGGGATATGGATACGAAAAACGAGCAACTACTCAGAGATGTCATAAAATATTTGCCCAATGCATTCAAAACTTTGCACACATGTTCCTTTTGCGACGTAGACTCTCACTAAGAACGGGTTTCCCACAGGATCGAGAACACTACGAGGAACAGTTTTTATATACATAAAAATTTCGCTGCCGATACGTTGCTGAAGAATCTTTTATTCCGCTCCATCCTATATTAATTATAAGTAATAACAAAATCAAGAGTAGATCCGAAAATAAGATATAATAAACTCAATTTCATTAAGATAATATAAAACAATGGCATCGGTTATTTATCAAGTTCAAAAAATATGCAAAGTTATTATTTTGAAGAAGTTTGCGTCCGGATGTGGCTATAAAATCTTAAACTAATTAACGTTAAGCACAATGTGAAGCGTATCTAAGTTTATCGATTCAATACCACATTCGATTATCGTCTGAGCAATAACTTGCGAAGTTTAAAACCCACTCGGAGCGCCTTTGAATTCACGCCAAGAGTACGTGAAAATCCCGAAGACCTCTCATTCGTACATTTAACGTAAGTTCTAGAGCCTTGGAACCTATTTTCAGTTGGCTGACTATTGAATGTACATGTGGCTAGCAGAATTATTGGCTTTACTCTTACACTGTTCTGGTATGTCCTAAGGATTTATTTGCCTGATAACTACATTAAAAACTTCTGTCACTCCTATACTCTTTGTACGCACATACGAGAGTGGAATAACGTGTAATTGTTAAGTTTTTAATCCTAGACTTTAGGGCATTCGTTACTTATTTAGAAATACATTATTTACGGGTACATATCACGATTATATTTTAGATTATCTGTCGATATTTCATATATATTAAGTGAGAATAGAGAAGCATAAAGCACAGGGGTGTAGGGTTCTTCGCCGACATCGTCATTAATGGGATCCATTATTTAATTCCTTATTCTGTGGGCGTTCGTGGGTAATGTTGGTGCAATCATACAATTTGTTAATTAACTCGGATTATAATGTTCAATCACTTAATGTTTCCGATATCAATTTACACAAACTCATTAACAATAATAGCTAGGAACGCAACAGTTCCAACAGTAGGCTGCTCCGGTCGAGCGGTACTCGAAAACTGTCGAGAGACGCGCCGGACTGCCACTTATTGACTCTGCCCCCACGCCGATACACAGATGGCGCCAGCGTTCCACAGACTCTTGTACTCCGACATATATATCTATATGTGTGCGTCGGAGTGCAGTAGTCTGTGGAACGCTGGCACCATCTGTCATCGGCGTGGTGCAGAGTCAATAATTGAGGATCCGACGCAGGTCTCTCGGTAGTTCTCGGGTGACGGCCCGCCGGTGCGGTCGACTTTTGAAACTGTCGCGTTCCTAGCTATAATTATTATTAATGACTTTGTGTAAATTGATATCGGGAACATTAAGTGATTGTACATTATAATCTGAGTTAATTAATAAAGTGTTTGAATGCACCAACATTACTCATCAACGCCCACAGTATGGAAATGGAAATTATGGATGCCATTAATGACGATGTCGGTGGAGAATCCTACGCCACTATGCTTTATCCTTCTGTCCTTCTCTCTCTTATTCTCCAACATATGTATATTCAAATTCGATTATTATTGATGCTATTAAAACAAAGAAAATTCGATTTTAATCTTAAAAATCACCTTGTGATTGTGTGACGAAACGTAAAAAATATCCTTTTTAATGGGTCCTTATTACAGACGTTATTAATGATCGTCTTGGACAACACGTATCGCCATGGTACATTAACGTGCAATTTCATTAGATGCGGCTGCAATCGAGGTGATTAATCAAAATGAGGATCACCGAGTTAATGGTAGTGGGCGAACCGTTCGTACGATAAAAATATATAAGTGTAGTGAAGGCAATTGGTTTCTTCTTTAATCTTTTTTATAAACTCTTTAAATGTTGTCTTTTTTATCTATAACTAATTAAGGTTCTGGTATAAGTTCAAACTACATACAGTTCATACAGTTTGTTTCAAATATTCATTCGTTTATTGAAATATATTTGTTAAAGTCTCCCATAAAAGGTTTCTTTCTATTTTATGAGTTTCAGAAATTCTTGCTAGGTAACATAATTCTTGACTTTTACTTTATCAGTTATTTTTGAAGTTATACTTCTTGTGGCGCGTTAGAGAAAACAGATGAGAGTAATTTTTTACGATGGGCGTGCACATCGTTACAAAAAACCGACACTCTGAAGTTAGCTATAATCAACATTTTAGTTTTGTGAAAAGATTTTTATCTTTTTACACTAAAGAAGTATAACTTCTAACGCATGTACATAAATAAGTGCACACACACTTTTTTGTTTATGAATTGCTAATAAAAAACCAGCAAAAAACGCATCTACTAATTCGCCTTTTAGCGCTTTTTGTAAATTAACTACATATATATGTACCAAAGATTTAAGCTGTACCGAAATTACATGTTTTATCTATATAAATAATTGACCATAAATAAGTAATATGTCTAGCATAAATACCAGTAAAGTTAATAAAGGAGATGTATTTCTATATCCCACCGGCTTCTAAGTCTTAAAATTCGATTTTCTTTTAAAGTTGCTGCTATCACAATTATATCTTAATTTGTCAAGGTCGAAATAATCAAGGAGATGTGACTTGAATGTAATTTGATAATACAATCTTTTGTAATTGCCACCCTAAAGGGTGAATAGTTCAACCTCCGGATGAACAATTACATGGAATTATGCGAATATTTATTGATTTATAAATATTTCAATCGTTTGGACAGGTTTGCATTTATCACATTCTAACTATTATGAATATGTTATTTCACCAATATAAGCAGTTCATAAACAAATAACACTTTATTCAATTCCGACGTTGATAGATAGATGAATTCTTTACTGCATACTTTTTAATTACGAAAGTAACATTTAAAACTAATTGACAGTAAATTTATATATATACAAAAGCATGCAACGGGCGGCCTTATCACTATGTAGTGTGATCTCTTCCAGGCAACCCCACTCAGGGATCTCGGACTGAGTTGTTTAAATTATTGTTTAAATCTACTAAATAACTTATTACATATTTATATATAAACATGTATATATTATATTAAATTAACATATATATATACATACGTATACACATAAATGAAATACATATCTACATTTAAAGATATAGTATTTATATAGTACATATTTATAAATGTATAACTTTCAAAACAATTTAAAAATTAGCGAACAGACAGATAAAATATTTTTACGCATCTTTTAAAACTGCCCAGTGATTGACAATTGCGAATTTCTACAAGATTTCTTCAACATTGTGATCAATGGCAAACAAAGATGGCTTGCCTCCAGAAGGTTATGTAAGTATATTGCACATGACCTCAGCTACATATACCAAGAGACGGAATATACACTAACGTAGTTGCTAGTACATTTCAGTGCTATCAGTATTGTCTCCCAATCTATCTAACCTGTCTAACATATTTAAAGGCTATCTCATTAAGAAATGAAAATATATTTACAATGCCTCTAATACGAAGCTGGTGCGTAAAAACGTCCCACTCCTGGGCATATGCCTCCTTCTTCATATTACATTAAGTTTATAGAGATCCACAGACATATCGAAAAATTGCCATAGGCATAGCACGTTTTTCTTTAACCAAAATGCGCAGTAATAAATTTTAATCAACAATTAGACGCATACGTTTTTACAAAGACAACTTAGTTTTATCAGCTCAAGATTTAAACTCCACGTGTCGTCCATGGCCTTACTTTTATGTAAATCTATACAAACATCAATAGTTTTTCATATTTCCAGAGAAAAAGTATTTTTCTATTCGTCAACTGCCTTCCGAAATGATCTGCAATCAATCGGACAATGGAGGAGAATGGGCGAACGTATTTCTCCGTCGTTAGCAATTTATCACAAGAATCATTTGTTTCGCCAACAGGCATTGTTTACGATTTCAGAAGAATACATACTTAGCTCGATCCCAAAACAGAACACTGGACAAAGCATTATATATATACCTTAAGCGATAAAAAGTAACGTTTGGGAGAGAAGTGTTCTTTCATTGGAAATAATCTTTTAAATATATTTACAAATATGATTAAGAATAAGGTTTAATTTGTGTCATAACAGACAGGTAAAATTTGCGTTTTTTAAATATATGTATGCTATATTTATAAGGTCTCCACTTATAAGGTATTCATTTCTTCCTGAAATATCTAGAAGGATTTTGTTAAGACTTATAACAGAAAATGAACGTCTTATGGACTAGCATGGGCTACTTTTCATTTAAAAGTTGGGTTTTCCAAGCTTTTTAGCCACATCGAAGCCTAAGAAGGTTGGCCAGTATACAAATAATACGTTATTCAAATTCCGTAGAATTAGTTTGATTATGTGGTGAATACCAGACAAGTTTGGCAAGGCTCCAGAAACTGATGTGAACTTAGTGTTATACTATGACATGTTACTGTATATTGTATTCTCTTAATTTTTTGCTTGGAAATATATTTTATCATTTTTTAATCCTTATCATATACTATGGGCGGGGGGAAGGGAATCCATTCATTTATCTCTATGTATAAAGATGGCCCGGATTCGGAGGAACCATTCCATGTGTAAATGGTGTAGACGAAGGTTCTCATTCCCACATCCTTCTTGAATGTCCCAAACTGTTCACACTATTTATGAATTTCTCCCTCGACATATCTCTCGTCCTGTAAATGTACAGTATGTATATAATTGTATTCGTAAACATCGATCTAAATACATATATTACACGTAACGATTATACTTATAAAATATTCATATATCATATATATAATAATTATTTATGTCGTGTTGTCCTTTTAATTTTGTGTTGGTTTAACAATATATTTAAATTTATATACAATAAAATAATAAAATACTTGATATATATATATCCCATGACACACTTGATATCGTAAAAAACATTGACTGAATATTAAAAAAACTAATTATGGTCGCTAATTTTTTCAACGAAACATAGAAATTAATTGACAGGCACATATACACACATTCTCTCGCACGAACAAACACGCACAAACTCATACACACATGTACGCACACATCTTACACGTACTAAGTCACACAAACTGACACACACACTCACGCACCATTCTATATGTATTCCATATACACGTACCATCTGGGAATTAGTAAAATAGTGTTGTTAAAGTTAACATTTGTAAGTTTATTTTTTTCTTTGGCTAGTCTTATAATGTTAATGATATGGTGAGCGGGCTCGTCGTCACGAGCATTTTAATGCTTATTGGAAGGGTTCTACCATGGACATGGTATTGTTAAACCCAAGGAAAGAATAATAAACTATTTATCGGTAATAAAAATTAAACTTTGGATTTTGTCTTGTCCAACTTACTTGCCAATGCTGAGATAACCTGTGCTCAATTGACACACCTGAAAGCCATTTAACAAAAGAAGAAGAAGACTATTGTTTATTAGTATGAATTCTGTAGTTAACTAAGTTATAAAAGATAGTGCCGTTTTTTTATTTTCACATTTAAGAGTACACAGATGATGTTGCGTGTGTAAACTTGTATATATATATAAAGATTTTGTTGCACTTACCATGTTTTTATGTGTTTAACAAATATCATACAAGGCAGAGTAAATATTGCGGTACATTATTCATATTGTGTGTAACCGACGAATTTAATTCGACGTTATTAATTACCAAACGTAGAACAGTATCTATCGGATACGTAATTAAACAATCGTTAGCAGATAGTTTGCCGCCGAATAATTTCGCATGTGAATTCATAAAATAACTATGGAAAGCGTAAATTGAATTTATTCGCAATTAAATGTTCCGTTGTTATTCGGACGTCTCTCGTTAGGATTTAAATTGTCGCCAGGAATAGTTAGCGGAAAAATTGAATTGTATTTATTTAAACGATTTCGTTAATGGACGGTTAGTGACGGCGCTAATCTTTTCGGGGATATAGTGAAATTTAAAATATTCTCACAAAAATAATTAGGATCTCTTTATCGGCTATTTTAAAATGCAATTAACTATCCGCCTAGGCTTCTTTGTTGTTAGTCAAACAACAAAAGCAAAGGTAGAAGGGTAATTATAATAGGATGCCTTTTTGGGTAGATGTGTGATTTTGTATTGCCGACAGGTTAGCGTTTGACTGTAATCTCACCTAGTGTTACCTAAGTGATGATACAGTCCAAGATAGAAGGTAATTTACATCTTATGGATTCTACATAGCATCGTACCGGAACGGACGGACGGACGGACGGACAGGCGGAACCTTACATTTATTTTCGTTGGGTAATGCTTTTATGCATAAACCCTGACCCATCGATCAGGAGTGTTGGATTCGGCGAGGGAGAAGGCATCGCCATACCCACAAAAACTCAGCGAACCTTCTTGTTCCAGGAATGAGGCACCAGGGGTTTAACTTTCGTATTCGTCCCTGGTGTTCCGGATGTGTCCGACTGAAATTGACGGTCGGGGATGACGTGCGTAAACAAGCGCTCCTTTGTACCCCGCCTCCTCCGGCGGTGGGAAGGATCATCCACTGTAATCTCCCGCTCTCGCTCCTGGGTCTCCTTCAGTGGGATTACCATCTCACAGAAGAGGACTACTCCTGCCCAACATCTCTCAATAGAGAGAAAAACAGCTACAACGTTCTCCTGCGAATGGTCCACACCGATCAGCTCCACCAAAAAGTCACACTGGAATCGCCAGGCTCCACAATCTGCAAAAGTCCGATAGCCAAATTAGCATCGAACCCATGACCTTTGCCGGCAAAGCGTACGTTTGCACTATTGTGTCTAGCAATACATAAAATACAGTAATTTAAAAATCCTAAACTTTGAAACGCTGCGTTCTAAACCTTGAAGAAGCTTTCAAAGCTAAATGTTAAATTTGATTACAGTTTCAAGTAAAAAATATATTACATTAACACATTTACATCTGGATGGCTTAACTTGGATTAAAATTATAATTTTATAAATTGTTCACGTTATCTCAGTACCTACCATTTCAAATCATCCCAAGGTTCGAAGATGTAATCAAATTTTAAGATAACCGTACAATATATCTTGCAATGAATACATGAATTTAAATGTTATTCATTAAAGTAACGTAGGTCATATGATATCAGAGATTTATTGGATATATAAAGCAGCTGATAGCATTAATTAAAACTGTCATGGGAAACGTGGATGTATTAGATTCTGATTATAATGATGAATATTTCATAAAGTGATTAAAGTAAACGTGTACTCTCGTAGAATTATCTAATAGTATAGTTCTTTATTATTATTTTGTAATTACATAAATACAGAAAATTGGAACTATGACGACTATAATATTTGTTCACGTAACATAATATGTAAAGAAAAGTAATTATCTAGTATAAGTAGTGATAAAGCGCTATTATTTGTTAATACCTCAAATATTTTTAAGCTAGATAATCAGAAATGTAGTTTGAATAAAACGAGTGTATGTATTTATAGATGTAAGAAATAAAAGAAAGACTAAAAATTTTAACAAGATATATTTACTAATAGTAGGAAATGTATTATAGTATAACATTAACCATAATTTTATTTGACACAATGTCTGATTTTAGAATCGATTAGAATTGTTTCACAGTTCATAGTAGCAAATAAATGAGACTACATATTTCGTTCTGCATATTTATTACTTTATAAAGTATTTTGAACTGTCTCTGTGAATAGGCATTTAATGGAAGTTTGCATAAAGTTTTAAAATGAATGACGAAAACTGACGACGCATTTGCAATGGCCGATGCAGCATTTGATTTTTTTTTACTCGTCGCGACACCGGTAACGACTTCCTCGCAAACGCGCATTGAAATGTAACGATTCCGAAACACGCGCGAATAACCTCCGTCGCTCGCGCCCTGTCGCTTGTCGCTTACTCACACCCACCCTTTGTTATAAAAGAGATACGAGCAAAACGTATCCTCGATTGTTCCAATACAAACGGAAATATTGCCGTCCGGTGTGAAAAATGAATATTTTTCCAGTCCAATGTATGTCATGTTGGCTTTGAAGACTTTTGAAGCCACAGAACATTTGGCCATTCGAAATTTTATAGTCCCCAAAAAGTCCGACTAATTTTTAAAGAGATTTTTAATGTTAGGTCCCTAAACTCGTTTAAGTGAGGGCAGTCTGTCTACGAACAGTTTTTCATGAAAAATTACGGACTGAATGGAAGCGGCTAAGCGGTGCTTTTAGCCCAGTTTCGGAACTGGCAAAGTCGCCGCACGACCTGACGATTTACTCAAGCCGTCGTTCAATTTACCAGAACATTTGCCAACTAAATAATTCGAGTTTAACCTCAAGTAGCTCCTAATAAATGTGCAATCGAAAATCTAAAACTGCCGGCTTTATTTTGTTAAAAAATATAAAAGAACGCAAAAGGTATTTAGTTTGATCAAAGGGTTCTAATTGTTCGAAGTGGGCACTCTGCTAAGAGTGGTTTTATTGCGCGTGGGGAGAATGGAAGGCGAGCAATTTGGCGGTGTGACCGCAAGAGCGCATGTTTATTAGAGACATGGACCTCGCCTCGGCCCCCGATTTGCATAACGGTCTCTGTCGTAATTAGAAACCATCTCGGACGTCCCCCCTTTGTCCTGTCAAGTCTGCCGGGGACGGGGTGACGGCAAACGCCTTGTATTTATCCGTTGGAGGATAAACTGTATAATCCGCATTAGAACAAAACTTAGCGCGATTCAGTTGAGCCAACTGCGATACTAAGGAGTGTAATTGCATTAAAGTAAATTGTACGTGTTCTTGGCTTTCCGCAACTATAAGTATTCTAAACTTTAAGTAATATTTGTTACAAAGCAATCCGAGCAAATCTTTTGTTTACTTCTCTTAACGATGTTTGAATGTTCTTTCTTTTCCCAATGTTTACATGTTTGTTACCATTAAAACTAACAATTTTACTTGAAATTTCATATTTTCTTAAAGTTCACTTTTATTTCATAAATTTATAGAAATTAAAAGCGTGTGTTATTTATAGATCTATTATTAAGATAGCTCATACTAGACAAGCAGAGATAAAATCCAGTTTTATTACGTTGTGACCTTAATCGTCCTTTAATCAGTTTAAAACACTATACCTATAACCAGTAGAAAGGATCAAAGAATATGTCGTTTTCAATGAACAATGAAACGAGATACGAGATTGCAAATACGAATTATTTTAAATTACAGAATTTAAAATGAAGCATTTGACATTTCATAAACGACATTGAAACCTGATTTGGTCGTAACATACATACATATGTTTTGCTATGTTTTGCTATGTGTATTACTACCTGTTGTGTTTGTTTGACAGCGTATAAATAAAATAAAAAATAAAAATAATGCTCGTATAAAATCAGCGACAGGGTTTTAGCGGATAGCGTGTTAATAAAGCGTATAGGAACTCAAAAATCAAAAGTGTAATCATTAGAGGCGTGCACGCGTATAGCGGATAATGGCTGAGCCGATATCCTTATTTACTGCAAATTGCGTTGCTCTCGCTTATGGCTAGATGCGGGTATCATGCCTGTCAGGCGTGTTTGCCAGGCTTGTTTGTTCGTTGAAATTTTAGAAATTCGCTGATGATTTCATATGATTGACTCATTGTCACTCAAAATAAATTTATGTAATAAATATGTACAAAGCGCCACCATTTATCAGACCCCATCACCCCTCATTTTTCCCCTCATAGGGGTAGGCAGAGACCACGTCCTTCTACTTTCCACGGTCCTTGGATATCTCCTTCATTTCATTCATTCTCATTAAACCTTTCATACAAGTTCATGGGTTTAGAGTACTCTTAACCTGGACATTATATAATATGTCCTGGATTTGGTCCAGTAACGTTCGCCTTGGTCTTCCCATTCCAATTTACCCATTCAACTCTTGACTCAAAAATCCTTTTTGTCAGTCTCCTTTCATTCATTCACTCTACGTACCTAAACCATCCAAACATATCTTTCTCAATTTTAGTCACTATAACTTCTTTTATACAACGTTCTCTTCTCCACGCTGTCATCTCTACTGCATTTATTTTACTTTTATGCTTCTACTGGCATACCCAACTTTTACTACCATACAGAAGTGTCGGCACCAACACTCCTCTATGCACTGCCACTCTGGTCCTTTGAGACATCATCTGGCTATTCATAAAGACGTGCAGAGCACCATTTACCATACTCCCTGCTATCACTCTCCTTTCAATATCGTTTTCACATGTCATATCTTTTGTAATTTCATATAAAGTATTTTGATAAGTGTAGTTACTGAGCTACTTGACGGTTAGTAAAATAGCTTAACATAGAAATAGTAGATTCTCAAATTATAAACTATTAAAGCGTATTGAAAAAGGTACGTTTGCTAAGATGTTAAATTTGTCTCATTATACGAGCACTTACTTTTACTTCTGCAAGTAGACATGGAAAACAATTAAATACTAATACATATGTGTTATTGTTATATGTATAAAAATTTGAATCTGAACTTACCTCATGGTAAGTGATGACACAGTCTTAAACGACCATATGTAATACTAGAAAGGCTTTATTACTTTTCAATGGCATCTCACTCATTATTATGCCAAAATGCAGAATTTGTCTGGCAATGCGATGTCATTGAATTAGAACCTTAACTATGTTAATTAAATTACAATATTACTTAAATGAACGCCATGGCCTAGTGACGACATTCTTTTAGAGAAATCGCGGTGTCGAATCCTGGCTTGGCATCGTTAAGTTTCTTACGAGCTTGATTGTTTTTTCAATCCGTCATTGTGCTTTTCGATAAAGAAATCATCATGAGGAAACCGGCATATCCCGGGAATATTTCAGGTTTATGTGTAGGCGTTTAAACCGCGTTGGAGCAATATGTTGGGTTTATGCGTTATGGTGCGAGGAGGCGTATGCCCAACAGTGAGACACGAATAGGCTCCCTTATCTATTGCCTTAATGTTTAAATAATGTAACAGTTGTGTCTTTTGACTTATGTGTCGTAGATTTAGTAGGGACTGCTTAATTATATTCTGCCTACATTTTTAATTTTTAAAATATATATTTGTTATAAAAAGGTATGCTCATTTAATTAAGCTGTATACAAAAACAACATTACAATTAAGAACCAAAACAAACACGCAACGTTCGTTCCTACAAAATCGTCAAATCCAACATCTTATTTACGAATGCAATTCATAATCAGTATGCGCTTTCCATGTACTTTCTTTTATACACGCAACTGCGGTGACGGGTTAACTCGTTTTAATTAATACAGTATATACGACTAGCACCAAAGGTTTCCTTTTAACTACGAACGCTCTGTACGTACATGTTTTAAAAGTTCAAGTGGTATTGTGCAAATTTTGTTTGAGGGTATGCGGCTCCGTATATATTTTGCATGAATTCAAATGCGTTTCCAATATCAACATTTTTGTTTTACGCAGTGTGTGTAGAGCGATCAATCACTCAATCAATTATTTCGAGATTATCAAAGTATATTTGACTTGAAATTCGGTAAATATATTCCTTTCGCAAGGTAAACGCTCCGGATGGAACGGATTTCGCCACATTAGATTGCGATATATAGGCTCACATGATAACTTACTGACTGATAACACTCCTGGGTGCTATTCAACTGCAGTTGAGGGGTTCGGGCCTCGAGGCACCGCCTCCTTACCTGGGCATCTTCCATAGGCATCAATTTGATGCCTGGTAATCTATTTTATATGCAATGATACGGACTGGTTCGCGCTGGCTGGAGTTGTCCAATCCAGGTATTGCCATTGCGCCGTCTTCGCCGTGATCAACGCCTACGTCAGGAGGCGGTGACAGCAGAAGCTCACGAGGCAGAAGACTCTTGGGTTCTAGCTGGCAATGCCGTGGAGGTGTGTGTGTGGCGAATCATATTCCTCCCCTAGTTCTGGACGCACACCTCCACGATGGGCATCCTAGTGTCCCGGTGGATGACATGATTTCTGACGTACATCGGTGCTCCTACTATCATACGTAGGCACTTGACTGATAACGATATCTGCAAAAGTTTCCGATGAAGCTCCACAAAATCGTATTGCTCACATTTTCACAGTATCGGGATCTTTGCAAGTAACACCTAGTATACAATATATACGTTTAGACACCCGAATACTTCCTAAGGCTGTCACCCGATCAGATCAAGGGCAGATTTTATCTCTTATAAAATTCATACTCGTATTCGGCTCTTGATAAAATTCATACCTCGTATTTATACGTGCATACGTTGTTCAAATCGCACCCATAGGAAAGCAGTTTAAAAAAAGCGAGTGGTAATTAAATCGGGGGATTCAGTTTGGTGTTGTAGTTACATATCTATCACCTCAAACCGAAATTCAATTACACCACTATACAGTTAAAGGACCAAAGAATTTATTACGCTAAGTAAGGACTATAACACATCGCGCGTGGCGGAGGGGAAGCCCTTCCATTTAAAAGCTATTACCCGTTACGAGACGTATTCACGTAGAACAAACTGCTTTGTTTATAATACAGCCACACCCCATTATTTTTCTTTAAGAAAAGATCCTCATGAAACCTGAGAAATGTGAACCCAGACAATCCGCAAGCATTGTCGTTTAAGCTTTAAAATCTTCGTCGTACGAATAAGAAGGTCTGTGCTCAGAAGTGGGCCAGTAAATACCCATTATTTACTAACGTTCCTACCTTAATTAAAATAATGAATTTAAAAAAATATATCTCGATCAGCGAGCTATGGCGTACTACGGCGACGCTGCGTCGAGCCATTGTTAAAAATTTTCAAGAATGTTTCATTTATTATAGAAACAGGCAATTACTGATATTGTTTATCCTTTGTTCGCAGGATACAATAAGAAATTTGCAGAATCAGTGCAGCTCGGACTACAGAAAACCTACGGTAAGTAAAAACACTTCATTTCGAACTCGTTGAAATTACGAGCCCACTAACTCGGTTCACTAATTAGGCGCAGCGGTAACTCTTCAGAAATATTAAACATAAATTAAATATAAACGACGCGAGATTTCATCACGAAAATAATTTGTTTTTTTTTATGAATTACGATGATTGCGGAATTGCGTGAAAATTGCTTAAAATTTCCGCATCGACATTTCACGTTTTTGAGCGCTTGTAATGAAAAGCCTTTTGCGTATTTTAAATTGATCTTGATTTAAGTCCACTTTCCAAATTTATATTGTTGGTATTATATTGAAAACGATGCTTATTTTACTTAATTGTCTTTAACTTTTTTGATTTAATAATTCTATATGAAAAAAAACGTTCTAATTAAAACAATGACAATGATATTACAGTTACAGTCGTTTGACAATAAAACATATAAAACATTGTATAGCCAAACAAATTTTCAGTGTATTTTAACTTTAAGCTATGTATTCTTTTATATTCTTTATTCTAATATTATACCGTTAAAAGTTACCTGAATTGACATTGGTAGATTCTAATATAATCAACTGACTCCTATCTTATTCAACATTAACGTTGAGTTTACTTTTTTTTAGAAATTGTTATAATAAAATGTATTAGCCGTCCTTATTTCACACTATACAACTTCCAAAAACTACGCTACTAAAAATTCGCTTAGAGTCTAAATAATAGATATATATACCCGCGATTTCGTCTTCGTATTATGCTTTTTTTTGGTAGCATTTTCATTACTTTCTATAGATAAACTATTTTACAAATAAGAAACAAGCCGCACTGCCCTTTGAGGGTGGAATTTTCAAAAATTTACCATTGATAGATTCCATTATGTCAAATAAATCTGACATACTGTAATATATATATAAATCAATTTCTGTTCGTTATTGTCGTTAAAAATCGAGAACGGCTGGACTGATTTAACTAATTTTGGTTTTGAAGTATTTGTGGAAGTCCAGAAAAATGTTTAGCGGGTGGGTAAATATGTTAAAAAAATTAAATCGGTTTACATTGAAAATAATACTTCACAACTATAATATGTTTAAGGACAGAGGTGGGAATTTGGGTGTAACAGTGTTTTTACTAAGAATTATTTTTGTTCCGGTTAAGTTTTTGTACAAAAATTTAAACATCCTGCAATTATAATTAAGCCCTTTATTTATCGACTTTGAGGTGGTACGAAATTTACCGGCTCGGCTAGTTTACAAATAATTTATTCGCATTCAAAACTTTTAAAATGACAAAGATCTAGCTTGCAATACCCTATTCTACCTTCTTGTGTCGTATTCAATCTGTATTCATAGCCTACTCTATGCACGATAGGAAATTGTAAAAAAAAAATCCCGTAGCACTCTATTGGAGTCGATGGCTCGAAGCGGTCACTTCCAATTCTTTTTAACAGTCTTTTGTTCTAATTGCGCCTCTATGTGGGTCTGCCTCGGCTCTAACGAACATTACAAAATGGCGGCAGTTATTTTTGATTTTCGATCTTTGTGCTGAAAAGCTCACTTCAAACCCTAAAAGAATATTTTTCTTTGTAAACCATATTATTACTGTATAATAAAATAATAGCTCTTTAAACTCCCACACACTAGGAAAAGCTCTTTTTTTCTTAACCATGGTTGCCGATCGTAATGGCCCAATGGAAAGACTTAATAGGAGTCACGTATTTGATTCCTGCACGGCCACTACTAAGTTCTATTTGTTAAATAATTATTGGTTAATAGTCATAATTGTGCTTTTCGGTGAAAACATCATAAGGCCTGCACAACTTGAGTACAATTCTGGGATATGTGTTGGGTTAGGTTAGGTTTAATACTCAAAAGAATACAAAATTCACTTAACAAGAAATTAACAAATAAACAATTAGAGTATATGTACATTATGTGTGATACAGAACATTGGAACAAATCTTAAAAGTAGGTAATTTCATTGACGTGTTTACCAAGCATTTTGACAATGCGTTTTGAGTTCTCTTTTAAATGCTACAAACGATTTGTCACAGAAAATTTCTTTCAATAGACTGTTACAGTAGTGCTCCCTCAACCTGTGTATAGTTTTAATGCTATATTTAGTTCTCGTTTTCGATAACCGAAATTTACATCTATTCCTTGTGATTAAATGGGATTTTGATTTAAAAGTAATTTTTGCATGTATAGTTCCGGTGAGTGTTTCTCTAATTAATATGCATGTTTTAAATTTGTAAAATTGGGTAATAGAAAGCGTTCCAACCTGCAATAGAGCCCTAGAAACCCTCTCTTCTATGAAGAGGTATATGTGTAGTCATGGGACGTTAATAGGCTGCTACTTTTGTAACTTTAAAAAAAAACCTTAATGTTTCATTACAGTGTCTGAATTTTAAGGCTACGGATTGGACAGTCACTATATGAAACTTATGGCAATTAAAGTAAATTAGTCGTTTTAATATTAAAGCACATAGCATACACCTATTTATTTGAATAGCTGACAATACATTTATGTAGAAACCGCGAAGGGTTTTAAAATGAGGTAGCCATTAAATGTTCTTTCCCTTAATGCATTCTTGACTTGATGTAATTTCTCTCGCACCATATTTCTTGTGTTTAATGGAAGACCTTTGGCGGTAACAGTTTCCATTTCTATTTATTAAGTACTTGATTCAAAATTAAATTACAAAAGTAATCCATTTTGCTGTTAATTCTGAACACGTACGCCCTCAAGTAGCGACAAAGTTGAAAAATCCGTTTAGAAACAATTTCGTTTAGGAACAATTTTGCGCTAAAGAAATTACTATCATTGAGCAAGATAAAATTTAGCTTAATTTAAAATTTGAATGGATTTCGATTGGATTTCACATTTTTATATTATGAACGTTTCACAGAAACAAAGAGAAATTCAGATTTACTTATGTATTATAATCATAATATTTTTAAAATTAATTATTGTTTAAAAGTCTCAGCACTAACATAATTTTCTGCAACTTTTTATTTCAAATCACCAGCTTGTTATTAAATTATTATACTATATTGGATACCACATTATAAAAAGAATTAAACAGGCATATCCATAAACCGAAACTGTTGTGGCTTATATATTTTTAAAGGCATATCTTTAGTTTATCGGTGCTAAGCACTATGCAATCAAATATATTTGAGCAGATAATTTTTCTGCTTCGAATTCAAGGGCACCAAATAATAATTTTGTATGCTACGTGTATTTCAATTAGCATTTTCATAAGATGAAAATACCAGTGCAATCATATAAGCTCTGTACCAAATAACTTTAAGAAATATAATTGGTGGGCGTTGTATCTTGTAAAAAATAACAAATGGAGTACGAACAATAAAAATTAACGAGAACTGTCAGTGGCAGACGGAATATTGAAGTTGTCGAGTGGCTCATTTCTCATAATTAGCTCACGTAAACTTAATTTGCCCGAGGTGATGTAGCCGTAGCTACAGTGCAGTTTGCAATTCCATTTAATTGCGCCAATGAATTATTGTGACCCGAGATGTTCTCAGGAGGCTTTTAATCGTAAATATTGGATTTTATTTGAATAATTTTACATACGATAGCTCTGAGCTTCGTTTACAACACAGCATACTATCTCAATTAGTTGTTTGATCACTCATATCATCAATACCATCAGTAAGTTTTAGAGTAAATGCCGATTTAGGTGAAGACGAAAGAATCATAAAAACACCTCTTTCTCCTCTGATTGTTTATCGTCCTTCTCTTTCAACTTTATTATTGATTATGAATTCATTTTGAAAACAGTTTCTGTAAACTATTAGAAATATTAAAACCTTCTTTCAATGCATCACCGAAATCACTTCACATTTTATCCATTACTGTTCGCAAGAATCATAAATTTTGCCATGGTAGTAAAAGTAGATCTATATATAATATATAATATTGTTCAATGAAGAGCCTTCTTCATTGAACAATATTATATATTTGTATAGATAATTAAGCATCATATACTTTACAGTGATAATAACTTATTCTACTTTAGACCACTAGTATATGTCAAATATTAAATCACCTAAATACTCTTTAGGGAGTTTTTAGACCCTTTTTTAATGTATACGAATGAAAAATTACTTAAACAACATTACTAAGTACCTCTATAATATAGTAATATGCTCAATAATATTTGTTACTTTACTCTTTATATAGCAATTACAATTAATATTAGCTACAAAGACGAACATATCCCAATAAGGGAATATGCTAAGCCTAAATTTAATATAGTTACGCTTAAACTGTAACTTAGTTATATAGTCGACCAGGAAACGATGGAAGAACGTTAGTTAATTTAATATTACAGGTAAGTCACTGTCCCTATAGTAAAAGTGGTCACGCCCCATTACAAAACAAACATTCATCATGAAACGATAAATTAGTGGCACGAAAGCCAACACGCCTGCACTCGTGAGTTGATCAACCCAGTATATAACGAAGCGTTAATAGCTACGTAATGTGACAGCTAATTTCCTGGAAGAAACGCCCCACCTTCGAGGTTTTTATTGTCCCTATCGGGAATCCCGTCACGATTTCACCCCCATCCCTCCTCAAGGCCCACGAGGGCGCACTCATCAAGCCGAAAACTTGCGAATTAAAACGTGCTTAGATTCTTAGTGCAAAACTTGGCACCAAAGAGATTGTTACTTGTTACTTTTAGATTAAGTTCATTTATATTTGAAAGTGTCACTCTTGAAATGGTTTTGAAAATTAAGACGTATTGTTACTTTAAAGTGTCATTTATAGATCTTGTTTTAAATAACTTTCATTATTGCTTTGAAAAAAATTCATTTTTCACTACATTAGTGACCATACTGTATATCTGTATATCAATATGCGATATCGTTTTCAGGTTTTTTTTTCGCTGGGAAATTCAATTTACTATTTAAATGATGATTGATCAATCTGTTTAAGGTGGTAACACAAGCTTACCAGGTAAGAGTTAATTATTTCTATACAGCGCACAACGCAGTTTTTTCGCAGTTTTTGAAGTGCTACTTCTTTAGGCGCAAGAGGGTAAAAATTTTTTGGATGAATGATTAGCATTACAAAGATGTGCAGCGCTTTTTATGCTAATTCGTTTGAAGGTTACGTACTCTTTATATTTACAAATAACACGTGGCAATACAATAAAAATCAAAATAATTTGCCACTCGTCATTTAATAATTTAATATACTATTTTTCATAAAATCTCTTTTCTAAATTATAAATTCAAAAACAACATTTAATAAATAATTTCTAATATTTACAAAACATACGTGGCATTTTTATTTACAATTCGACATTTGAGATTTCAATAAATTTATAATAAATTTCGACACTTAATATTTTAATGAAAATTAAATTCATGAAATTCTTACCATATCTTCCGCTTTCCTTTCCTCTAAGTCTCAGAAATTTAAAGTTTTAGATTTGTATAAATATAAACAAGACTTAAAAAATTAGTTTGCTAAAGAAGTTTCACTTCTGACATGTGTCGTTATACGCACGCTCTTTTAATTTACATTATGGGACATCTTTGCGGATAGGATTATATCTTTTTAGAAACATGAAGTGAAATCTTTATAAAGAATACAAAATTTTATACTTGCTCTCTTGGTCGCAAATACAACAAAACGAAATGAAATCCTTCTGCACATCTATTAAATCTGTGCTTTTCAATTACCTATTTAGAAATTCAAATAAATGGGAGCCTAACTCTGATAGTGGCGAGCAATTCGTTAGCGAAAACCCGCTATCAGGCTAACAAACCCACCAAGAGATTTCAAATCCCCTCGACCGCTTGCCTCACCAAACAGTGCAAGCTAAGTTCACTCGGCGTCTCTCATCTAAATAGAACCTATCTAAACTAATTGGCTTCGGACCGGCGATACCGCAGCGCTTCAAAAGATTAGAGATTCGAGGACTCTCGTAACTTCGCAAGAATAGGGGTCCCACTATTTGAATTTTATTAGCTTTTATTTCTGCAAAAAACGCTTTCATCCCGACCCGCCAAAGTTTTATTCCATATTATTGAATAAGTAATATAAACGGTATTTTATCTACGCGGATCAAAGAAAAATTTTGATAAATCGTTTTCCATGTTTCAGCAAAACAAAATATTTCGCCTCGTTCATAAAATAAGCCCGGTTGGCGTTCGTTAATCTGACACCCGTAAAAGTAAATTTGAAGTCGTCCATCAATAACCATTTTGGCGTTTAAGCCGTCATTTTTCATTTGATGCGCAACGTTGGAAAGTAGCATTGGGGAGAATTGCACAGTCAGAGGTCGCATGTGAAAAAATCAACGTGATACCAAGAAGCTGGCAAATACAGCAAACAGTCTGAGCGAATCTGCTCTAACGATTTTTATTGCTGCTTTTATACGGCTTTGGGGGAGTAACATGCTTAGTCGATGTAGCAATGGATTCATGAAAAGACAATTTGCAATTTCCAACACTAGAATCTCAATGAACGAAACTGTAGATCAACTTCCGAGCCATTTATTCGCAAATCGTGTTATTGCACCTCTCGTAGATCGCTTTACACAGGTCATTTGTGGGAATTGCAAATATCTAAATGTAAGATAAAAAGATTTATGACACACTTTGAATTTTGCTCACGTCTTTGCGTTTCAGAGGACTGAGTTATGCAATTACGGTACTCGATCACACTAACTGTCACTCTTCATTTTATACAATTTTCGGAATACTTATATTGAAAATATAACTCTGTTTTATATATAGATATATGTATATATATAAATATATATTATAATTATATTATGTGTAGTAATTGTATGACTTCTCTCTCCTATCTTGGACAGTCTCCCTAATACCAGAGTTGTCTGGAAGAGATCGCTTATGAGCGATAGGACCACCCATGTGCACATTAAAAGTACCTAGTACTGAGTAATTGCCTCATTGGTCTAGTGGTTAACATATTCGACTACAGACATGAGGACCTGGGCTCGAGTCCCAGTTCGAGCCAATTCAAAAATCAATATTGAGGTTCATCGTCAGTCCCGTGCCGGATCTCTCTCTGATCGTATCGGATTCCCGTCACATCAGACTATGAGAGTGAAGGAATAAAGAGTGCACTTGTGTACTATGCCTGTCAATCCGCAGTGGAGCGAACAGCGTGGTAGGTCTATGCTCTATAATCCTCTCTCCTATGAATGAAGAGATCTGTGCCCAGCAGTGGGGTTTTCTGCAACATAACATAAGGTTTCGGTTTCGAATCCTTAATCAGGCTCGTTAAAATTAATATTGAGATTATCTTCCAACTCGCACTTTTGTCAGTAGACACCTAATCTATCTTTGAGATTAGCAGCTGAGGTCAAAGTACGGTCACAAATACCTTTTATTAGCAATAGCATTTTCTTTAATTTAGCTTTATTGCCTATTTCTCTTGTACAAACAAAAAATATATATATTTTGTCCTATGTTATTTCGATTTAGTGTAATAGTTTTTAGGCTATAAATAATTACTCTTTACATAACCTTTAGTTTACTTTGTATATATAATTCTAGTAATCAAAGGTCACATTTATCAAATTTCATTGTATGTCTGTAGCTGCCTCATTAGTCTAGTGGTTAGCTGTTTGACAACAGACACATGGTCTTCGGTTCGAGTCCTGGGTCGGGCTAATTCAAAAATGGATATTGTGTTTTCTATTAAGATTTTCTCAATATTTGCCCGAAGTTGAGAAGTTACCGGTGTACTTCATCCTCGTGCCTCGGAGAGCACGTCAAGCCGTCGGTCTAGCGCGTGATCACTCTCCGATCGTGTTGGATTCCCGTGACATCGATTTATGGGAGTACACTTGTGCACTATGCCTGCCAATTCGCAGTGGAGCACCGCAGTGGGTCTTTGCTCTTATGAGTGAGAAGTCCGGTGGCCCAATAATGGGACGTTAATGGGCTGCTACTTTGATTCTACTATTAACGGTGACTTTATCTTTAAAAATATAGTCGAAACATATTGTATAGTTTAAGAAGTTATGTAATTACTATATGTATAACCTACTCTACATAGTTGACAAACAATATGTTTTTAATTAAATAAATGAATTATGGAATTAAAAACTGTTATACTATTAAATGCCCAGTTTCATATCGTCATTTAGTAAAGTCCATACACAGCCCTATTTGCGTGTGTAGCACAGGTTGCAGCCAGATTGTCATGTTTGTTACGGTCCCACTTTGCAAACGTTGTTTCATAAAAGTTCAAGTTCCCTTGTTTCCGAGGCATGCCGTAATTTATTTTGTATTTAAACTCTTGTCCCATTAGAACGTTTGTTTGCTGAAATTTCACAAAAGCAAATCGAGTTAAACGTATAACGCCACGCGTCCATACTGTTATTCGTTTATTTCACTCCGTATTGTACAGTCAGTCCAAAATTTCTTTGAGATTTAACGAAGCCCCGAATTGTTATCGTTTATGACACATACATACTAATCGAAGTATAACAGGATATATATATATATATATATATATATATATATACTACACTATAGTGAGTGATGATGAATTTAAAATTTAAGATTAGAGCTTACGATTCGGATATTATAAAATTACTACATCCCATTGACATAGCATTGGCAATTTTTTTTAGTACACTAGCTAACGCAACAAGTATGATTCTGACACATATTGCTTAGGTGGGCACGTAGGAATAATGAATGACAGGAGACTGACAAAAAGGACTTATCAGTTGATTTGTAAATGGGAAAGTTGGAAGGCAAAACGAAGGCGAACATTCCTGGACAACCCAGGACATTTTAAATAAGAGCCTGGTCAATGGTACTCTAAGCCGACCAACTTGTGTCAAAGGTTTAATGAGAATGAAAGAAGCGAAGGTGATGTGCAAGGATCGTGGCAAGTGGAAGGTCGTGGTCTCTGTCAACCACTATGAGAATGAGCCGTGATTATATATATATATATATATATATATATATATATATATATATATATATATATATATGTTCGTGAGTATAACTCAAAATTATATTATATTATTATAATTAGCGAAATAGAGTGATTCACTTCAAAGCTTCACTTTATCACCTCGCTGTTTCAAGCCATGACTAAAAACACAAGAATATGTGATCCTTAGGTTTTTTCACCATAATCACAAATAAATGATAAGAAAAAATCTTCAATTCTTAAAGCACAAACATCACTTACTACGAACACTAAAGATTTAACGAGAGTTTTTGCTATTTGCTTAAAAAATATACATATTATCTTTAGAAATATGATTCTGACTGTACGATTTCCGCATAACGCAAATTAAATAAAGTGTTTCGGCTATGAATAATAGCATGCCCGGTTTCTAAACGTGTTTACGAGGAATAACAATTTGGATACAAAATAACATTCGCACTCGCTTACGCATAGGGAACTTATAATGGGATACAATATTTAAATGAACATTATTTTTTTTAACTCGTTAATGTAGGTAGCTAAAACGGGAAAATAATGCAACATCGATAGAAATGGGATTATGGAAATTTATATACACTTGTCTTTAGACACACTTATAACCTACCTTTGTATAATTGACGAATATTCTTTTTAAAGTTTTGTTTATACATTTTTATGACGTAAATAGCATATTTATCAAGCATTATAAAACAATATAGAGTCAGTAAAATCAAAGCAATTTCTCTAACATAGTCAGTGTACCGCTGTTATATCTAAACTAATGTTATAAAGAGGACCTCCTCTACGGATATCATCTGCGGATAGCAATGAATGTAAGACAAGTGATAGCGAGATTAGTATGGATGACATCATGAAAGCGATAAAAGGTATGAAATCAGGTAAGGCTGCTGGGTATGACAGAGTGTCAGTCGAGATGCTGAAGGCTGGCCGCGGGATTGTGGTAGCTCAGCTGTACTGCCTTTTCAATATATGCTGGGAGAAAGGTCAAGTCCCAAGAGATTGGAGCAAGGCCGTAATTGTCCCTCTATATAAAGGAAAAGGGTCACAGCAGGAGTGCAAAAATTACCGCGGTATCAGCCTTCTTAGTGTCGTCGGCAAATTGTATGCAAAGATATTAATTGAAAGGGTGATTAATGAAACTGATGGGAAAATATGGGACGTGCAAGCGGGATTTAGAAGAGGAATGGGATGTACGGATCAGGTCTTTTCTTTACGGTGCATAACTGAAAAATGTTTGGCTAAACACCAAAAAGTTTATTGCGCGTTCGTAGATTTAGAAAAGGCCTATGATCGAGTGGTGAGGAATGAGCTGTGGTCAACGTTATCTACGTATGGGGTGAGCGGTTGTCTGATCCAAGCATTGAAGTCTCTCTATGAGGGTTCTAGTGCCTGTGTCAGAATAAACGGAGCGTACACGGAGTGGTTTCCTGTCGAAAGAGGTGTTCGACAGGGATGTGTTGCGTCACCATGGCTGTTCAACCTTTTCATGGATAAATGTTTGACAGATTTAAAAGAATGTATGTATGGGTTAAGAATGAATGAATTACTCATCAAATGTTTACTCTACGCTGATGATCAAGTAATACTTGCGTCATCCGCTAACGAGCTTCAGGAGATGCTAAATATTATGAATGAAGCTTTGAAAGGGAAAGGAATGAAAGTGAATGTAAACAAAACGAAAGTTATGCTTTTTGAACGAGATGAATCTATGATGAATGGCAATATTTTGATAGATGGGGAACAAGTGGAAGAGGTGAAAGAATTTGTATACTTGGGATCTAAATTTACAAAAGATGGAACATGTGAAAGTGATATCGAAAGGAGAGTGAATGCAGGGAATATGGTAAATGGTGCTCTGCATGCTTTTATGAATAGCCAGATGGTGTCTCAAAGGGCTAGACTGGCAGTGCATGCTGGAGTGTTGGTGCCAACACTTATGTATGGTAGTGAAAGTTGGGTATGGCAGAAGAATCACAAAAGTAAAATAAATGCGGTAGAGATGAGAGCGTTGAGAAGCATGAGTGGATTAAAACTGAGTGACAGAGTAAGAAATAGTGTGATAAGAGAACGTTGTGGTATAAAAGAAGACGTAGTGACTAAAATTGAGAAAGGTATGCTTAGATGGTTTGGGCATGTAGAGAGAATGAATGAAAGGAGACTGACAAAAAGGATTTATGAGTCAAGAGTGAATGCGAAAGTTGGAAGAGGAAGACCGAGGCGAACGTTCCTGGACCAAATCCAGGACATTTTAAATAACGGCCAGGTCAAGAGTACTCTAAACCGACGAACTTGTATGAAAGATTTAATGAGATTGAAAGAAGCGAAGGAGATATGCAAGGATCGTGGCAAGTGGAAGGATGTTGTCTCTGCCTACCCCTATGGGAATGAGGCGTGATGCTATGTATGTATGTATAAAGAGGACACATTTCTGTTTTTATATGTATATAAGTATGTATGTTTATTACGTTATTTCATGATTTTAAAAATTTTATCACGATTACAAAGCTGTATTTTCACCGAGCGACATAGGCTATATTACTTTCTCAAAAAAGTAGGGATTCCTAATAAAATGCATTAATGTAACCCAGGGTTTAAAAAATTGTCACATTAAATCTGTCATCGCGTGCGCTGAGGAAACTTGATAGAACAAAAAAATGTTCTACAATACTATAGAACGTATTAATATCTACAAAAATATCCCCGATACCATATTTCCAAATACTGTAGTTATGCCACTGTAATTACTGTTTTACTTCCCTATAAAAAACTTGTGTTTACCCATGCTGCTGACATGCCATAGTTATGTCAAAATTAGAAAAGCATTTAAAATTTTGCTACTACCACTTTTTAACTATAAGTAAAGAGTCCTTTAAATTATTACAGCTGTTTGAAATTTATCCTGTGTTATCTCATAGAAAAACATAGTATGTAAGTATCTGCTGTGTAGAAGTCCTTAAAAGGAAGATGTTTATTAACCTTGAATGTTAACTTATGTACAATATACCTAATGAAATTGTGTTTGTTCCTGTTCGTATATTAATATAACCATTAACCAAGCCTGTGTAAATGTTCAAGCGGTGTTTAATAATTATTACCATTACTCGTCACCGAAGGCGAGGTCCTATTCTGGTATCGTGCGCCCCGCTTATTAAATCCGATCTTGTACGCACGCTAGGCTTACGTGACGTACTAATTGCGGGTGGGGTTATGAAACACGAAATATAAGAATATCTAGCTTATTATAACGAGTGGCACGCGGCGCCGATTTTATAGAATACTTAATTAAATAACGCTCAGATTTTAATATGGTGGAAGTAATGGGTTAAAAAAAAGGTTTAAAGTGCGTGCGTACAAAGTACACATCTCAGAAGTGAATCTTCTTTGGCAAACTAATCTTTAAGTCTTGTTTATATTTATACAAATCTAAAACTTTAGATTTCCGAGACTTAGAGGGATGGAAAAAGGAAGTTATGGTAGGAATGTAATGAATTTAATTATGTTTAAAATGTTGAAAGTGTAAAAAATTTAATACAAATTTGTATTAAATTTTTTACACTTTTAACAATTCGTCATTGGAAATTTCCAATGACGAATTGTAAATAAATGTGCCACGTATTTTTTGTCAATATTAAAAATTATAAATTAACACACATTTCCATGGAAAAGATTAATAGCTAAATAAATTATTAGATAAATTAATAGCTGCGTTTTGAGAAATATTTGTTAAATTTCAAAGATTAAACAACACACCAGATACGACGCTTTAAGAATACGCCCTTCAAAGGCTTGTGTGCGTCAGCCGTGTACAAAATGGCTGCTTAGTGCGCTTTGCTTATTCAGTTTATTTGCAACAAACATTCATTGTATACTAGAATAAGTTCGCAACAGTGCAGTGTTTCTTCATTTAAAATTTTGGAAATTTAGTGGCTGCGATATTTGGCACTCAGACAGGCTCTTTCACTTGAAACATCAAAGAGTATATTTAATTTACAGACTTGGAAACTATTTGGTACAAACAAAATGAAATATTTCAAACTTATCGACTAACAAAAGGAAGTATTATTATTTAATATTACTTTAACTTACTTGTTTATGGCACGTACGCACATTAAATACAATTTCGCAAATATAAATCACAATTTCCCAATGTAGTTTACTATACAATATAATACAATACAAAATACTTTATTGCACAGAAAAAGTAAAAAAACAAGTTATAAAGTTACAATTACAAGTGTGCAAAGGCAACTGCCTCATTGGTCTAGTGGTTAGCATGTTCGACTACAGACATGAGGTCCTGGGTTCGAGTCCCGGGTCGGGCCAATTCAAAAATCAATATTGAGTTTTCTATTAAGATTTTCTCAATATTTGCCCGAAGTTGGGAAGTTGGCGGTGTGATCCACCCCCGTGCCTCGGAGAGCACGTTAAGCCGTCGGTCCTGCGCCTGATCTCTCTCCGGTCGTGTCGGATTCCCGTCACATCGGACTATGAGAGTGAAGGAATAGAGAGTGCACTTCTGTAATAAGCCTGCCAATCCGCAGTGGAGCAGCGTGGTGGGTCTATGCTCTAAAAACCTTCGCTCCCCGGAGTGAGGAGGCCTGTGCCCAGCAGTGGGACGTTAATGGGCTGCTACTTACTTACTTACTTTTTTTTAAAGGCAGCCTCATCACTAAAAGTAATCTCTTAAAGGTGACCTATGGTATAAAAAAAGCCTAATGACAAGAAATTGGGCCGCTGCTCAAAATATTAAAAAAGAAATAAACATATATTTTTAAATACTTATATAATAATACATAAAAATATAAATAAAATATATAGATATGCCAAATTGATATCGTAGATTGTACTTACGATATGCATTAACACTTTGATTTTGTTCTAGCGTCTATAAAGCATTTAACTTTGATTTTAATATTGAACTGAATTCGCGAGCAGAGCTCCTTAGTTTATTTCCTTCGACAATCGATATTTTCAATTTTGTCTACATTGGTTAGGTTAGTTAGAGGCTTAGTTACCATCCTACTAGAAAAGACGTACCGGCAAAATATTTGTCATCATTTGTAATCTTGTGTACAAGTGAAACCTTCAAAAATTTTGATTTCAAGATAATGGCTAAGCATTTATATATAAAGTCGAATTGTATTGAAAGGGCTAATTAATGATTTTACCAACACTCCTTAAAGCATCACATGGTTAAGAGGTCCCCTTAGTTATAGAAATAAGAAACACTGTATAATGCTTTCTATCTCATTTTCTCCCACGTTAAATCATAAGAATTTATACGTCTGTCTCTTTTTAATGTTGCTTTTTTGTTTCGTCTTTCAAATCACAACGATGGTAAAGAAGTTTTGACTTCAAAAATCCCTAGATCCTAGAATATTATTAATCTGATACTATGCAAATGCTCTATTTATGTTATAATTTTTAGAGTCGCTCACTAATTTGCAGGTTAATAAAAGTAATATACTCAGATTTCATTCAGTATTATTTTACATACTTTGAACGACTTAAAATACAATACTAACGTTGATACAAACTAAGAACTGTCATTAGGCGAATGTCCCTTCATTTTCCTGTGCTATATTTCTTATACCAAACGCACCACTCAAAAAATAATATCAACCAATAACAGTCGTCGTGAAAACGACGACTAAACAGAAGTGTTGATTAAATTTGAGAATTTCCGGAATAGCGTTAAACGGGATGTAGTGCATGTAAACGTTTCACTGATATAATTACAAATACCTCAGCATAATAAACAAATATAGTAATTTAATAGCAAACCACAAATAAAATAATAATGATCACTAACACAATGAAAATATTAGTATCGATTTACTTTTACTTGAATACTTTGATGATTATTGTTATGTTATAGGGTAAATATATTAATTTGATTCATTAACCTTACTCAGTGAGTAATAAAGTAAACTTTTTACTACCGAACGAGTAAAAGCTTTCGTTTCCGCACGCGAATGGTGTTACCGTCAAATTGTTTTTTTTAATGTTCACGATTGTGTGTCACGTATTTGTCACAGTAAATTGCCACGAATTGAATTGTTTTAAATAATAACTTTTTTACTAATAAAAAAAATAAAATTGCGTGAATACAAAGTACACATGTCAGAAGTGAAACTTCTTTGTCCAACAAATTTTCAGTTTGGTTTATATTTATACAAATCTATAAATTTAGATTTCCGAGACTTAGAGGAAAGGAGAGAGGAAGATATGTTAAGAATTTAAATGTCATTAAATTACATATAATTTATTGTAATCTCCTATAAATGATTATAAATTTAATTATGTTTTTAATTAAAAATTTAGAAAAGAGAGTTTATGAAAATTTTTACTATTTTAGGAAAAATACTATGCTAAATTATGAAATTACGAATGGTAAATTAAAATGTCACTTGTTATTTGTAAATATTCAAACTATCTAACCTTCAAACGAATTTGCTTAAAAAACGCTGCACATCTTCGTGACGCTAATCACGCGTTTCGTCCGTAAAAAAATTACCCTCATGCGCCAAAAAAAGTTTCACTTTCAAAAGCTTTTTAAGCGTTAATTTTTATTACTACTGATCTCCATATATGTATATGTATTAAATTTTCAATGGTCAATAGAAGACTTTTTTTTATTGAACAATTCAAGTCAAACATATTAATTTTCTAAACGTAGTGAATAACACTTGCTATTAATACAGTTTTTTACAACAAAATAATTATATTGTTAAAAAAAAATTAATGTCATTAAGGCTCAAATAAAATCTTTATAAAATTTATATTCAAAAAATATAAGAATTTATTAGATGGCGTAGAAATTAGTTTTATTTTTTTTGTACTTGTTATTGGATAGAATTTTGTACAAGGGAAATAACATAATTTACCTTACGTTTTGTACGTGCCGTAAAACGCTTAGTGTTAGAATATTGAAAAGTGATTTTCACATACCATCGCTCCATTCAGTTCCATCGTGCAACTGAACGTGTCCTTATCTGAAGCTATAAAACTGCTATACATCAAACTAATGACTTCGGGTTGGATTCTTGCTATATCCAGTGACATATTGATGCCCCAGCTAGCTTATGCCGATGATAAGGTATAAATTTTATTAATAAAATTGGTTTTTGTAATAACAAACAGTAATATGTATACATATAAAAATTAATCCTTATATCCTTATGTCATGCGTAAAATTCCAATATCGCTTATTCTTTTTTTGTTGTTATACTCGTAGTCAGGAGATGGTTTCTATGTAAGAAAAATTTAAAAAGTTGAAAGGAACATCAGAAATTATTAGAAAACTAATTGTTTTAAACTTAAATTTTCGTGGTTTATTAACATATTGACTATTTGAACGGGTACATACCACGATGGCGTTTTTTTTTATTTTTTTTTTNAAAAAAAATATAAAAAAACGCCATCGTGGTTTGTACCCGTTTAAATAGTCAATATATTATTAGAAAACTTAACCAATATATCAACTTTTCTACTGTAATCTCCTTAGTGCTTTTGGTAATTTAAACTTTAATGTAACCGTTTGCATTTGTTATATGCATTGCTAAATAAAATCGTAAGAACAGTGGCTATGTTTTTGTGGCAAATCGCCTGTACCCGTGTCGGAATACCAACTGTGTCGAAATATAGAATAATCATTAGAAAACTGTGATTTTAAATAATAAACTTAAAGCACACCTTCGTGACGCTTTTTGTTTCATCCGTAAAAATTTTACTCTCATACGCCTAAAGAAGTTTCACTTCAATAATGTGTATGTATTAATTATACCAATTTGAAACCAATATTCATAGTTTAGACATAACAAAGGCAGTCGAAGCAGCTAGTAGTTTATAAATCAGAATTTAAAAAATAAGACATAACTACAAGTAATTAATTGCAGAATGCGTGTCATGAGCGCAGACAGCTTTTGGCTTGAAAGAAAATATATAATTTAGTTAATTTTAAACTAATAAAGTGTAAATGTTATAGTGTTTAAGTTTATACCGTACAGATTTTAATGATAGATATACAAAACAAAGTAGT
This sequence comes from Elymnias hypermnestra, assembly GCA_015832385.1. Taxonomy (NCBI): domain Eukaryota; kingdom Metazoa; phylum Arthropoda; class Insecta; order Lepidoptera; family Nymphalidae; genus Elymnias; species Elymnias hypermnestra. The sequence goes on from JACTOM010000028.1 coordinate 2,468,631, forward strand.
TCAACAGTAGCCATAACTTTATTTGGTTATTGTCATAGACAATAATCTTCTACATTTTTTCTTTTTAATAAACAACGACGAGAATATATATGTCAATTATTTCATATGCAGATAAAATCACTCGCATATTAAAGGTATCCATTGGAGTCTGGTGACTATTATCACACTTTACTTTACTGGCGTCATTATTGATAGTAGGACTCGCCTCGCACGCAGGTCTCGGGTTTGATCCCTGACAGTACAAATTGAGAAGATTAAATTTTTTCATTTGTCTATGGCTTTAGCCATGAGATTTATCTCATCTTAGCAAGTTATTGCGCTTCTAATTCAGACTGTATCATCACTTACCATTACTGGACTGTATCGTCACTTACTTATATGGAAAAATATTCCGCTAAGCTTAATATAATACTCGTGTTCCAGTAGAATGATGTGTAAAACTGTTAAGAGGGAATGACCTCCGTTTATATAGCACGCTCCCATCCTAGACTGTATTACCACCTGCCGAGCGCGTGCACTCAAGAAATTAATAAAAACATTCCATTAGTTACAACACCGCCAGTCTGCGAAGCTATTATAAACGCATTTGTGTGATTTCTACCAAGTGGCTGCCGAGTGTGGTATCAGACGTCAAATTACGCCTCTTATTATTTTTTCATGCTAAGTAGGCATCTTAAATTCATTTGGAGCGCTTTTACCCTAACGATAAAATGCCAAGTTATTATTTCCTCATTCGAAAATTTCTCCAATAATATTGCCTGAGATTTCTTGTACCTATCCACAATGTATATTTCTATATAAGCAGATAGCGTATTATTAAAATTATTGGAAATATTACAGTAGGCTATTTTATTTACTTATATATTCGGGCTTCTTTATCTCATTTATAAAATTCTAGCGTCAGAGGCGCTTCAATAGAAAATTTATTTATATTTAATGTGTACAATTAAGAACACTATTTAAACTATTTTATGATGCCCCTTATTGTTTACGATTTTCTATGCTTCTTGCTGGTGCAAAATATAACAAATAAATTATATGTCAACTTGTTTATATTATAAATATACGAAGTCTAAAAGTAACTTGGATATTGGATGGATACAAAAAATATTGCCTATCAAAATATTTTGCACTCATATTTAGGTAATTTAAGTACTTAATGTTCTTTAGTTGTCCAATGGGAGAGCTGTAGTTCCATTTACAAAATGAAAAAAGTTCTGGTTCTAGTGTAAACGACCGAATTGAAAAATGATGTGTCCTCTTGATATTGTTTATTTAGAATGACTCATTTGATGATTGGGCACTAGAAAATGTAGTAATGGAGTTCCATTGCATATTAATACTTTTACAAAAAGCCGTGTGATTGAAAATCAGATAACATATGAAAATTCTTTGATAACATATGAAAATGAAATTAATTGCTTCTCAACTATTTCACGTAATGATAGTATTGACAAGTACAAAAGGGACAATATTTTCAAATTTTTTGTTAAAAACGCAACAGACTCAAGAACAATCTATACATATTTTCTTGTGTCAAGAACTTATATTGAAACTGGCAAAAATGGCGCACATTCCCTACAAAATATCTTTATTTCGTTGTTTAACATTTTCAAACATCTCTCATATAATAAACTTTTTTTTCAATTGTATCTCTATACTTCCAAAGCAGAGTTTGTTAAATGTATAACTTTTTGGAATTATGATTCTGAAAATGAGATATCAACTGTCAACTGGGGATGTAATTTACATACATTTCGTCTAGTACCTATAACACAAACGCAACGACCAAGTTTTAATCCTATACTCATTTAGTGTTTAAAACAATGCGTTGAACATAGACTTCCAGTCTGGTCCTCTTTCAGTCTCCATTTGTAGGCATCTAGTCGTTGCAATTGCAAACATTGTCTTTCGAAGTCCTCTAACGTTTTGTGTAGCGACCGAAAGCAAACTACTGTTTGCTGGAAGAACAAACGCCCGTCTATATCCACAATGTGCCTAGCATTGCAATTTATTGAATCAATATGTATAAAAGGATACTACGAATTTAAGCAAGTGACATGTTTTTGATAAACAAGTAATATATAATAAAAATTATTCATTTCGATCTTTAAAGGTTCATATCTTGTTAGTTAATTACAAAAAGACTTAAGCTAATGTTAGTAAACCTAAAACTTCCTATTTTTTTCATTGGGAAATGCTTTTATGTACTAGGCCCGACCGGAGTGTGTCAGGAGTGTGGGACTCGACGAACAAGCAGACCTCGCAATACCCACTAAAACTCAGCGGAACCCTCTTCATCCTTGAATGAAGCACCAAGGGTTCAGCTTTCGCATTCATCACTGGTTTCCCGGATGAACCTGACTGAGGATTCTCGACGATGGAAGGACCTACGTTTACAGACGCTGCCTTGTAGCCCGCCTCCTCCGGCGGTATGAGTGAGCATCCATTGCAATCTCCCTCTCGTTCGTGGGCCTCCTTCAGTGAGATGATTGTCTCACAGAAAAGGGCCGCTCCCGCCCAGCACCTCTCACTAGAGAGCATCGTGCCTACAACGCTGTCCAGTGAGAGGTCCGCGCCGATCAGCGCAACCAAGAGATGACGCTGAGGTCCCCAGGCTGCACAATCTGCCAAAGTATGCTGTGCCGAGTCGATGGCAGCACCACACTCATGGCAGGCCGGTGATTCCTCACGAATTCTGTGCAGGAACTTTCCGAAACATCCGTGTCCGGTCAGAATCTGCACTAATCTGTAGGTGAGCGACCTGTGCTTGCTGGAAAGCCATTGTCCCAGGTGAGGGCGGATCGCCGCCACAGTGGCCAAGCCCGCTACTGGGTTCCTAAGATCCTCTTTCCATCGTTACCTAAAAGTACCTTAACCTAGACCTTATAATTAAGACAGTCCCGACTTAACAGTATCTGAACCATATGACAATGGTTCAGGTACCGGCAATCAATTTTAATTACGAATTAATTTCATTTCGGTTACGGTTTGCCTATATTTTTTAGTAAAGTTGAAACATTCTGCAATTTTCTTTCAGCTTTTTTTTTATTGATTTTGAAACGGTACGTGTTTTCCGGGTCCGCTAGTATTAATATACGATGTCGATAAGGATGCGGCACAAGACTAGTGCTAATTATAACAAAAATAATGTTGCATCTTACATATTCAGACATAATGTTACATGAAATTATGTGGTTTGAGATTAACACCGTATGCGCTTTAAGCTAGGAAAATTCCCTGTAATAACAATAGCGGAGCAACATGAATTTCGGGCGCCATTAAAATTGCCTGCACCATCCCCGGCGCTCTCTCCGGAAACGCCCGATGCATTTGTCCGCGAAACCAAGTTATTTGCTCTACGGAACCGGGCGCCGAGTCCGGTCGTATTGTTCTTGACCGACCACGTCCTACGGAACTACTCCTTTCCGTGCCTCGTAAAGATGCCTTTATTGCTAGGCTCGCGTGTGTGCGTGTAATTTATGCGTTCGAGAACCCGGGAAAGAAACTGTTTTTGTAGTGTACTTATTCTTTTTTACTAGGGGCTTTTCTTTACATCGTATGCCAGCTAGCCATGTTTATAATATGGAGCTTTTATACAAGTCTGCATACGTTTTTATTTTACATACAGTCCTATATAAAGATTTAGCAAGCATGGTGATTTAAAATCAAATAGAACAAGATTTAATTAGAGATTTTGAAAATAAAATCTAAACAAAACATCCTTTACTCAAATAGGGCAAAAAAACAGTTTTGAATCGTCAGTAGTCTGTCCGTTGGTAATACATCTACCACCGGTTCGGAAAGTTGATTCAGCTGAGAAGAAACCGGCAAGACACCCAACGGTACAACGGAATCAAGTCCAAATATTTTTTCGATCAATTAATCTTCAACATTTTGTAAGAATACATTTTTGACATCTTTATTAAAACTACGCGGAGGCAAATCTAAAACTGATTGCGGTATCTTATTAAAAATGCATATGCTCACCCCGACAAATGATTTCTGAACCTGCTTCACTCTAAAATATGGGATTACAAGTTTGTTTTTATTTCTTGTATTAAAATTGAGTATTCCATTTTTTTGCTGTATAAATGAATAGTAGTATATTATCACCGAAATAAAAGATTTTAGTCAATATATATTGCGAATATGTTACTAGTACACCTTTTCTGGAATTTCTCACCTATTTGTTTCAATCTATATCCAACTATGTAAATGTTTTCGCACAATTTTCCTCAGTGCCTGAAGACCAAGGTTGTCGAACTGTTTGTGTTGCCTTTGATGAACTATGGTTCTAAAACTTGGGCGCTGATTATGGGCCTAATAGGAAAATTCAGAGTCACTCAGTAGGTGGATAGGCCTTTGCTTAAAATTTTCCTGCGAATCGTGAAGCTGAAGTTGAAATAGGAGGGGAACGTAGTCCAAAGGACTGATGGACGTTGCAGCCCGAAGGTGCTGGGATGGTAAAACCGCTCCGGACGTCGCAATGTAGGTAGCTTACACAAGGTGTACCGACGCTATAACGATGGTCATCGATATTTGCCGGAGTAAAAGACGCAAGATCAGGCCTTGTATGCTTTATTAAATGGAATCTATGTCCAGCAATGGAGGTCCATCGGTTGAAGCGGCAACGAGATTACTATTCACTAATATTCTTTTTATTACATTAAAGTGTAAGCGTAAAATACATACACTCTTAAAAATAACCAAAATGCATTATTCCACTTCACATTCCGCTGTCTGTGACGGACGGATGTTTCGGCCATTCCGCGCGCATCTTGCTGAATTATTTGCACAAAATGGCGGCCGCGCGACGCCATTTATGTATATGCATTGTGCTGTAACATTCAGGAAATGGATGTGGACATTATGTCGATGTAAAACCTCGAATTTTTACGGTAAAGGTCCTGTATATTTTAACACGTGGTATAACGATAATTATTGTACTCTTTGAATAATGAGTTTATTTAGTTACACAACTCTAATTCCTTTACACCATTACCCCGTAAAAATAAATGTGACGGACTGCTTGTACATTTTATAATTCTATACAATAGAGATAATCATTATTAAATTAAAATATTTTTTACTAAAAGACTGTCAATCTCGTGACTTTCACTATGTGCCAAATACAGTTTATACCTTCGTATAATCTAAGGCAACGTATTAAGAGCTATTACTGACACTATTTTGTATGATATTTCTTCATATTTAATCTGAAATCAGTGTTTCTCGGCTCGGTTACAATAAATAGTATAATTACATAAATTTAGCTTTTTTATTTTTAAGTATTTATTATTCTTTTCTTTCTGTGAATATAATAACAGAACAGGAAAAATAACCTATGTCAATCTTATTCCATACCTCGTTGATGTGGCATTTCACGTTATTTATATGTAAGTAGAAAAAACACAGTAATATAAACTTATACATAAAGCCAATAAATGTTTTTGTTCGAAAATTCCTAGATAAGTAAAGGCTTAGCTAATCATTGGAAGCCGCAATGTGAACATAGGCGATACGAGTAAGTCCGACAATCCGGTAACCACAAACTGCTACCCAGTAGCGGACATGGGACAACCACTTTAGTATTAAATTTATCTGATCATTCTGTTTTAATTAAAATAGTCTTAATCATCTTGCTTTAACACACTGAACTTTGACGCATTAAATAGGCAATTACTTTTAATACTCTGGAATTTGATATTTAATTCACAATAGATTTTTAAGTGCCAATATATCAATATTACCATGATAGCTGTGTGGTGATACCCGTGGATTCCTGGAATCCTGAGCAGATACCGTTAAGTTTCTCTTTATTTATGTAAAGAACTTACATGCTTGATTGTCTATTTCAATTCAATTCAATCTTTTCGGTGAAGGAACACATCGTGAGAAAACCTGCATATCCGTGTAATTCTGGGGTATGCACAATCTGCCAACCCGCTGTAGAACAGCGTGGATCTATGCTCTAAAAACCGTCTCTCCTATGAGGAGGAGAAAGGGTTATTCCTAGGAGGAGGAGGCCCATTGCCAGCAGTAGAACGTTAGCAATGTTTTTTTATACCAATAATAACATTGAACGTAAAATTTGCGGAGAAAAAACACCTCAATTCCTACCCGAACTACTTGTTATTTGGTTACATTATTAATGAAATGCTGCTTCGCAATGTTACTTCCTCGTTCACTTTCTGTGGTATGTCTATCTAACAAGCAATCAACGAATGACTATAACTGGGCGTAAGCATTGTTAAAAAATAAGATATTGCCATTTTCATCATTGTTATATTTACAAGGCGTATTAAGATTTCTTAGTCTTACCAAGCAAGTAGTTTGTAACCAAATAGAACGCTTTGAACGTAAACAGAGAATTGATCCATTCTAATGCAATATAATAGAAGATTTATTTCGTAACAAGGATTGTTATCTCGGCATCGTAGGATGGGCTTGTAATTGGTGCGTACACGCTACACTACCCTTCAGATATCGACTGGCTCGGAATAGAGGCCTGCCTGCGATTGATTAATCGAACTTGTCGGCACGGATCAGGCTTAATTGAAAAGTCAACGTCTTCCCGTCCGCCAGATTACTCGATATGTGAGTCATTTATTTTGGACCTTTTGTCGGCAATTAATACTTAATTTACACATTGTTTCTCGTTTGGTCATTTTTGAATCAGATAAGAAAGCTTTTTATGTAACAAATTATTTGATGATTACATTGACGTGCTTATTCCTATTTTTATTTATTGTATGCTAGGTCTTTGAGATTAGGATGTTTGTTTCCATTTTCGTATATAAAGTTTTGGGTCAGTTTAAACATATTAATATAAAATTATATAAAATTTTAGACAACCTCAAATTTTTATTTATTCTAATTTATTCATCCGATTAAAAGCATCATTACAGGTTAAAATGCACGAATATATATAAAAGAAACCTTTTCCTGTTGACTGTCTATCTGACTTGCCACATTCAATTTTCTAATTTTGTTTAAGTTATATGTCTCAAACACTCATGCTACTAAATGCCAAAAATATGTGACGATGACCTAGTAATTGCCGATAAAATGTAGTAGACTTAGCAATGTCTGTATAAGTGAAATCCTTATAAAAATACAATACATATTGCATCTTTTTGTAATGGGGTGAAATCTTCAAAAGATACCCGTACCTTGATGGGGAGATCGGATTATATGTTATTGCACAAAACCCCTTCGGAGGACATCCTTACTTCAAGTAGCTTCAAGTTCTCCGCTGGAAAGTCCACACTGGAACCATCTTCAGTCAACTACATTCTTCCTTATTACAACAATGCAGTATTACCTATCATGAGCAAATTAACACATTACTAAATTTATTGAATTGTTTACCACACATATTGAAACATCAAGCCTGAATGGTTTGCAGTCGTTTCCAGCGATTAGATTAATAACTGCCGCAGTGCAATTGGCATTTGGCACTAACGGCTGCAATTGGACATATGGTACATATGAACCTTATAGGCATACCCTTACAAATATCCTCGGCTTTGTCAGTTTGCTGTACTGACTAGCTTTACCTATCAATGCTTTGATGTGATTCAATCTGATGGTTGCCTCCTGAAATTTGCCATCTTCGTGGAATATTTAATTGTGGAGAATACGGGTAAAGACTGAGATTTAAACAAAACGTTTAATTAAAACTTTATATCACATCTCTCACTCACTTCAACTGATGGACGTCCACTGCTGGACAAAGGTCTCACTTAATGATGTCCACTGTGTCCGATCTTGTGCCGCCTGGCTCCAGCGGCTACCAGCGACCATCCTTATGTCGTCAGTCCACCTTGTGGAGGGTCTGCCTACACGGGGGTCTGCCTTCCGGTGGGGTTCGCCATTCTAGCACCTTCAGACCCCAAAGTCCAGCGGTTCGTCGGACTATGTGCCCCGCCCTTCTTAGGGTTATATCGGTGACTTTGGTTCTTCTACGGATCTCCCTAATTTCTGACGAGAGATCGCGTGAAGAAACTCCGAGTATAGCCCTCTCCATCGCGTATCCATTTCATATGAGGCCCATAGTCAGCGACCACGTTTCCGATCTGTATGTGATCACTGGCAACACGTACTGTTCGAAGACTTTGGTGTTCTGCCACTGAGGAATATTAGACAAAAAGATCTTATGTAGCTATCCGAACGCTGCCCATCCGGGTTGGATTCGGCAGTTGACCTCTTTCTCGAAATTAGAGCTACGTAGCTGGACTATATATATCACATGGTAGGGAAAAACTTACGTCACGCGTTACTGCGGGATCTGTATATTTGACTTTGCTTAGAAATGTTACGACAATATACTTAAAATAAGATATATTTAAAATAAAACATATTATTAAATTGACTGCCTCATTGGTCAAGTGGTTAGTATGTTCGACTATAGACATGAGGTCCTGGGTTCGAGTACCGGGTCGGGCCAATTCGAAATCGATATTGAATTTTCTATTAAAATTTTCTCAATATTTGCCCGAAGTTGGGAAAAATTTGACGGTGTGATCCACACCCGTGACTCGGAGAGCACGTTAAGCCGTCAGTCCTGCGTCTGATCTCTCTCCGGTCGTGCCGGATTGCCGTCACGTCGGACTATGAGAGTGAAGGAATAAAGAGTACACTTGTGTATTGAGTCTGCCAATCCGCAGTGGAGCAGCGTGGTGGGTCTGTGCTCTAAAATCCCTCTCTCATAAAAGTGAGGAGGCCTGTGCCGAGCAGTGGGGCGTTAATGGGCTGCTACTTAACTTTTTTTATATTATTAAATTTAATACAATATAAGCCAAAGAAATTTCGCTTCCTCCACGTGTACAATGATATGGCCCCTCTTTTAAATTTGCTTAAGTATCCATTAGATATTCTTATTTTATTGAAAAGCTGATATTTTACATGACTTACTAAATATCACTGGAGTATACCCGAAATTTCATTTCAGCTAACTTGAAGGTGATCCTGTCTGAATAAACCTAATAACGAAATGACACTCATCTAATATGTATTTATTTCAGCGTCGTATCTGTATTGCCGAAATGTTCATTACACGACCAAGCTATTAATCTAATGGGGTATATTGCAATCGACCACAACCGCAATAGCATACTAGAACTGGATCCACTGGAAATTTCAGTTACAGCCTTAAATAATATAGCATTATCTTTTAAATACTTATTGTTTGAGATCCAAGGGTATTATAATCGACGATATTTTCATTCAAAGCTTGATGACTGTTATATACTCATAAATAAAACTCAATTCAAATATGCTAATAATCACTCTGCAATCCATAATGGTATTTTAAAATTTGGTAGATTTTCAAAAGTTTATAAATCTACTAACAAAATATTCTTCCATTATTAACTTCTACGAGGGATTCTGTAATTTTTAAGATTTGTAGTAATTGCAATTAACTACGATCAAAAGCAGTTCAGTTGAAATCAGTTCGACAGAAGTTTTACTGGACTTTTCTAATAACTTTTCATCCACTACTAAACTCCACAAACATTTTTCAACATTAGTAGTAAAAATTACTTTATTTTCTAGATTTCTCATTTTACTCTTTGTATCTACAGTTACTTTTGTTAATTACTCATTGAATTCTATCAAATTAACATAAGAACAATTCGGGTACTAAGTTCACATTTTATTTAATGGATATGTAATGCTTATGCATTTATGTTTGTGTATATATATGTAAGTATTACTCTTTTCTACCACCTACCTATGCTCGCTTACCTTTATCTCCTTCCTTCTTAAATAAATAAATCTTGTGCGACACTCACTTATTTAGTTTAAATTTCCTTTTGTGTATGTTCTAAGTATGGTGCGGCAACAATAAAGAAATTAAAAAGTTCGTGTGTACAAAGTACATATGTCAGGAGTGAAACCTCTTTGTTAGATTGTTAGTTATTCTCCACAAATCGCAACCTGTATACCTTTGAGGAGTTCCATTGATCATCATATTTGACTACGACGATTACGTGACCATACCGGTACGTTACGAATGTTACGGTAGGTGACTCAAATATCCGAATAGTCTATACAAGACTCTGTCGAGTATCATCGTTTATTTGCTCCTAAGAATTAAAGAATTCCGTTACTTTCTCATGGATCCTATGATCAAAACCTAACCAAACTATCACCAAATAACCTTTGAATTATATCCATTCCAATAAAAATCATCGAAATCGGTTGGTGTGATCTTGAGCTATTCGTCCATTTGTCGCGCGCATGCTTAGTGCAAATTTCAGACTTATACAGTTTTCTCATCGATGCCATCATCAGAACTGGACTAAAAAAAATTGGACCCTACGGCAAGCGCCACCTTTCATATAAAGAAGAATCATCGAAATCAATTGACCCAGTTGGAAGATATGAGGTAACAAACATAAAAAACGCTGTACATCCTTCGTGACGCTAATCACGAGTTCGTCGTACAAATTTTACCCTCATGCGCTTAAAGAAGTTGCACTTCTTCGAAGAAAAAGATATCATATAGTTAATAAAATATCAGCAGATTCAATAGGTGACTTCATTATCACTTTCCAATGGATGAGACAACTCTCTATCAAACCCTCTAAACAAATTGTACAACATATATGACCAACTGTTTGAACATAAATATTTCAATATTAGTATACTCAAAACTCTGTTATGTGGATACCTATATTATATAATGAAACATCATTTATTTGCTTTATCCAATCAATTAAAGAAATACGAGATGTATTTCACTTATATATGCAGATTGCATTCATAAAACAAGTAGTAATCGGATAGAGGTAATAAATCCCTTTCGTCCCGTTAAGTTGCTAGTGTTTGGACTTCGGAATTTTATAAGCAGTTCACACGATTCCACCTGTAATCATGTAAATCTAAATGATGCCAGTTTTAATAAATATACTCTGTTCAAAGTATTCGCTATAAAGCTTTATTTTTAACGTGTAAAAACTTTTATATAAATGTTCAAGTTTGTATAATTAAGTATATATTACCAGTGGCGTAACTGTAACATCTGGGGCCCATGGCAAATTTTTAGATGGGGCATGTGGCAAATTATTTTGAGTGGGCCCTACCGCTAAAATAGATTTAGAGAATAATAAAAATATTATTTTCGAGAGCTTGTATATACATTTACATTCATTCACATTCACCAGCCTAAATACGTCCCACTGCTGGGCATATGCCTCTTTTCTTAGTTGATGGAATGAGCAATTGTCCCCACGTAAGCCTTCGTTGAGAGACTTCACATAGAACTTTTAATAGGTAAAATAGCAAAGTCACATAAGCTGTCTTTTTTTTTTTTTTTTTTCGCTGGGAAATGCATTTACGCACGCCGAGTGAGTTAAAAACTCTACTCGGCAGTGTGGGACTCGCAGGACAATACCCACTAAAACCCAGCGGAACTCTCTACATCTAATGGGTGGGGGGCCAGAAGTTCGCCTACGGATTCCACTCAAATGGCTCCCCAGATGCTTCCTACATAACGTTCAAGTAGGTTGGAACAGGTGGGCGTCCATACGCCTATCGTTCCTAACCCTCCTCCGGCGGAGAGGGACATGAGCTACTGCCTCCCTCGCCTTCGAGCTTGCCTCCTTCTGTAAAATTACAGACTCACAGAACGAGGCGAAAGCCCTCCATGCTGTTTCGCTACCGACCATGGCGGCGACTATGGTCGGTAGTGTGAGATCGTCTCCGACTAGCGGCGATAGAAGGTGGCGCTGGGGTTCCCAAGCTGGGCACTCTTCCACAGTGTGCTGCACCGAATCAATTGGCGCTCCACACTCAAAGCAAGCTGGCGAATCCTCCCTACCAACAATTTGATGCAGGTATTTGCCGAAGCACCCGTGCCCGGTAAGCACCTGCACCAACCTAAAGGACAATGATCCGTGCTTTCTGTTGAGCCAACGATCCAGTTGCGGCCGGATTGCTGCCACCGTGTAAATGCCCGCTAATGGGGACTCGAGGTCTTCTCTCCACCGGCTGATCAAGGTACTGTCGGAAAGTTTTTTCATCCTTAGTCTATCTACGACATTAGGCAACTCGCCTCTGGCTCTTGCGGCTGCCCGGCACTGATAGGCAGCCGCAATAACTTCTGCCCGCAGTTCCCAAGGAGGGTCACCCGCCAAGAGGGTTGCCGCCGTCCATGACACCGTCCGGTAACCTCTGTCCCAAGTGCTTCGAGTACCTCTTGGGCCGGGACCTGCTTGGGCCAGGGGCCCGTGGCATTTTGCCAGCCCTGCCACCCTATAGTTAGGCCACTGTGTTGTATATCTCAGATGTATTGTGATATTTAATAAAAAAAAATGTTGATGGCTCGGATATTTACTGAAAAAATTTTTCTTATTAACTCAGATCTAAATAGACGCTATATTGCCTTGCTACCCGTAAAAAAATTCTAAAACTATACCTTGTTTACCATCTCCTGAGTCTTAAGGAAACTATAAACAATGTTATGACATAATAGTTGCTATAAGTTATAATAAAAAGCATAAAATATAGACACACACTTTACGGATGACATATGGCTACGCCTTATATTTATAGAATTCCGAATATACGTAAAAATAGCCTTAAAGCAACATAAAACCGAAGTAAACGTATAAAATTACTAATGTTATGTTCAAATCATAAGTTAAAAGCATGTCGCAGCTTTGTATTAATACAAGCAATCTTAAATTTCCTTCCACACGGAACTCTCATGTTCAAATCAGCAAATAAGACCCTTTTGCACCAAAAATATCATTGCCTTAAAAGTTTTATTTAATTTTCAAACAGCTTTCTTGAAAAATAAGCTTTTCTAAATTGTGTCATTATTATTCCAAAGCAGCTCTTGAGCATTATATTAATGACTTAATTTTTTATATTTAACATCATTAACGCAAAGGATTACGTCGTTTAGTTTACTGTCAATATAAAGGCGGCGTATAACACAGGGTTGAGAATTAGGTCAATCCCAAAGGGCAGTTGTTTTGAAGCAAAATATGAAGCCCTTATCGCGACAAGTGTGCGTGTTCGGGCCGCAATGAATTACACAAACTAGCAACATAAATCAACCGATCACGTCATAAACACTGCTTTCTATTTTGAAGCATTTCACTTTGTGCCGCTCCAATTTATAAACTTAATAAAAACTTGTTAATTGGACCCCTTATTAATTCACGTTTGAAATGTTTGTAGACATTAAACAGGCTGAGGCTTACATTTTTTTAAATTACAGATAAACCTGACGGAAAAAGTATCTCTTACAGTATAGTTAAGTGTTGACGACATTATACGTATATATTCACGCATTATGTGATATATATTTTGATATTTATATTTATTAAGATGTAGTTTGTGCGTATGTTTATGTTTTTGCCTACCTTCCTTGTTCGCTACTTACAGCTTTTTTAACTCAATGTTGTCTGGAAGAAATTACTATGAAGCGACAAGATCGCTTGTTGTACTTTCTTTCTCTATTTAGTTAATTCTATTATAATGTATTACTTCTAAGGTGCAATAAATTGTATAAATAATATATAGTTTACATTTGTAAAAACGGTGTCTCTTTTGGTAATGAATTTCAATCTCATTATAGGAAGTAGTATATAGTTGAATAAATAATGAAATGTTATATTGTGTTTACTTGTTGTTCCGAATGGTACTCGCGTAGATTTCGATCTCATGGAAATCCGTTATTTAGCTGATCGAATTTTCAAAGTCTAACTCGTCAAAAGCGATCAGTTTAGAAGGAGTTAATTCATACACACACGTGCAAAAGAATTATTACTTATTCTTATTTAGCGTACAGAAGTGAAATAAAAATTTGTTAAAAACAACATTAATATAATTAATTTACAAACTCAAATTGGAACAAAGTCACAGACTATCAACAACTCATTAAATCTAAGGAAAATAAAATAAAGAAAAAGAAGATCCAAGCACTTCGTAGCCACAGACCGTATCGAGTGACGCCAACAGAATGCCTCCAGCACCCGCATGTAGCCCTGTTTTATAAACGGCTAATGTCTAACGATGACGGTCGGCAGTGGCCGACCAAGCGACAACGGCGACAGCGGCCGATCGCACGACGACTGTCGCAGCGGTCGATGTCTAATTAAACATATACTTTATATAAACTAATATGCTGTGCCCGGTGGTGTTACTCATGTAGTTCCCGAACTCGTCGAATCAGCGTAGATTCGAAACATACTCTTAGCGACTACATAGTCTACTCTTCAGGAAGAGTTCATAATGTAGACTGCTAGTCTACATAGTCGTAAGGTCGTGTCCGTACTTTGGTGACTGTGTTATTTTTTTCACCAATGCCTTCTATCCTGTTCCACCCTCGTCTTTTCTGATGGCGGCAACAAATGGAAGATACCTGTGATAGCTTTGATTTGATCAGACCAGGGGTTAGGTGATCGGCCAAATGGTCTTTTACCTCCTAGCTTACCTCTACCAGTCACAATCGCTTTGTTAAGTTATTGGGCAATGTGACCAAAGAAGCTCAGAATATTTTGGAAGCACTTAGTCGAGAATGATGTCAAAACAAATCTGTTCCAAAACAGACTCTCTCATAGAACTCACTTTAACAAAATTTCAAGTATAGTTTTGAGATGTTGTAAAGCAATCGTCAGTAGTTTATCCGCAAAGGTGACTCCGCTGAGACGTAACTCAGCGGTTACTCCTTTAAATATAGTTTTTGTAGATTACATCTGGTGTAGATATACTAGCTCATACCAGCATAGTACCGGATTCCGTAGGAATATGGGGCGAACTGTTCCTCCTAAGCGTCCACATCGCGAAAGATATATCGCGAATATGTATGTATACATTTATACAGCAAAAGGAGCGAAACATACAATTTGAATACAAGAAGTAAAAACAAACTTGTAGAGTAAAGAAGGTTTACAAATCATTTGTCCGGTTGAGCATACCCATTTTTAATAAGATACCCGAATCATTTTTGCCAATGTTCGCCTCCACATAGTTTGAGGAAATAACATATTTCTTTAGAAAACATCTTATTACAAAAAATATTCTATTATATCGAAGATTATTTAAGTGACAAAGATGATTGGATGTGATTCCAGTTGTACTTGAAACATTGTGACGTAAAAAAACTATGTTTACCGTAACCGTTGAGTTTCTTGCCGGTTTCTTCTTAGCGGAATCAACTTTCTAAACCGGTGTTAGATTTATTACCAATGGACAGGCTACTGCCAATTCAAAAGTGCTTTTTGGGCCTACTTGAATAAATAATATTTTGATTTTGATTTGATTTTATGCTGAACTAGCAGACCCGACAGACTTCGTTCTGTCAAAAAGATTTGGCATGTGGCAGATTTCACTTTTACGAATGATTTTCGAAATGAAATTACAGCAGTACTTAATATCTATAGCTCTTACATTTTTGTGACAAATCAATTTGGTCGGGTTGTGACTATTCAATTTGTTATCAAATATGCCGTAAAAACCATCCTTGGACATCAACACACATTTAAAAAAAAAATTTTGAAAATTAACCCAGGCGTTGTTGAGTTTTGCGCTTACCAACAGATTTTGCGACTCATTTTTATATTATAGATTAAAAGTCAATGGTTTCCAAGAGTTCGCAATCAGCGCATGATATAAAAGTATAGAGCACTCGCTCATGATAAAAAAAGGATGCTACAATTTTTTGATCACAGAAAAACAGAGTTTGTAGAGTTAAAAATATGTTTCCTTACTTATTCTTTGTCGCGTTTTATGATACTGTGTCTTTCATAACAAGATTGTTATTAAAGAGTTTGGGGATAAGATCGGATGCTCAGAGGTAAAAAGGTCAATGAGGCTCGTGACCTTGTATTGTTATCAACTCTCGAAAAACCTATTGTCGTTCGGTTGTTACTGAAAAGAATTTACTCGTAGTTCGAATAATAAAGTTCGGTTGATATTTTCAATGAAAATTTTATCCGCTTCATAATATGCTTTTCTTCTACTTTCCATTGTCCGATTTAATTTTATTTCAGATAACTTTGTTCGAATTCATTTAATGTTATTATATATAACAGCCCTCATTTGTATGTAAAGAAAATATGGCATTGAAACAGATGTTGAACTAGTAAATTTGCTAAAATAATGTATAAAATCAACTTTAGGGTATTGTACCTTAGTTGACTGTGATAATCAAATAAATTTAACTTTAAATCGAATACAAAATATTTAATAATTCAAATATTTGTATTTTTGTCTAATATTAATAACCTGCGCTATTGAGGGCTCTGTAAGCTTTTTATAATAATAATAATAAAAAAACTAGCCTCGTAGTGCCACCCGCATAGATACCGATCTCCGATTTATTTTTGTTCGAAGTTAGACAAGTTTTATTTCACTTAGTTTTTAATTACTTCCATATTATAAGATACACGCTTAAATAGATAAGATATTGTCGGCACTTTTATTAACTTTAAAAAACCCAAAAAGTAGTACATACATAGATACAGTCTAAGATGGAAGCGCGCTAATCTGGGTAAGAGGCGAAATGCTCCCTACGGTTTCTACATATCATCGTACCGGAACACAAATCTCTTTGTTTTGGCGTTACGTCTTTGCTGGTAGGGTGGTCAATAGCCACGGCCGAAATCTCCCACCAGACCAGACTCAGACAAATTAGATATAATTAATACGTTCAATAATATTGTGCGACATTTTTTTGTTCTATCTTCAATAATTCATTAATGCATTTGTCTTAGGGTTCCATATATTTTTTTTTTGATATAGTAATATAGGCTATATTATATTATATGTCGCTCAGTGAAAATGCAGCTTTCTATTGATGAAAAATTTTTGAAATCGGTCCTGTAGTTTTTATTGTGAAAACGTAACATACAAAAACACAAACGTTTCTGCTTTATAATATTAGTTTAGATATACATTAAAATCTTCAGGTATTTAAAAATTGTTTTGGTATAATGAAACTCATGTGGATATATACTTTCAGATTTATATATATAAACTTGTTTACGAATCTTTAAAACACATATTTTAGACTACCCGTTTGGCTAATTGGGTTTGTAAAGTTTTATATATTTAAAAATTCCTTTAAAAGAAAGTGATTTCTATTCATAGAGATATCCTCCTCGTCCTACATGGTCCTTAAGATACGGTTTCACAGTACTTTTTGGTTTCACGTATTCCAATATTTATCTGAAAATCATATATGCTTGCAGATATGTTTTTTTGACATTCAAAAATTATATTAGAATTAAAGGCCTCATATGTTTATATTCCTTTTTTGGACAAACGTGTATTAGTAAAATGTGTGGAAACAAAAACTCGTAATGTTTAAGCACCGTCAATAATTGTTTTCCCACTGGACTGATTCGAGCTGACATGTAGCAAATCCGTCCCGCAGTAATGCCGTCGCCAACCCGAAGGGTCCGCAGTAAATCTTACCATTCTATTAAGATAATATCAGCAATTCGCAAACATCCCATAACCGCACACAAAATGACTTTAACTAATCCCCTACGCTTCATGAAACAAATTTTTGGTATATTAATTACAAATATCCGTTAAATTGTGTGATTAAAATACAACTAGCAAATCTGGGCTCAGGGTTATAATCTTTATACACTCCAAACATCCAGTTCTAGTAATGATTTAAAGCAGAAATAGGCTTACATTAACTCCCTCACTCATGATGACTTGATTTATGAAGTGAAACTTCTTTAGGGGCATGAGAGTTATTTTTCTGCGGATAAAACGCGTGATTAGCGTCATTAAGATGGCCAGGCATGACATGTGGCATTTAAATTTGCCACTCGTCATTTAATAATTTAATATACTATTTTTCATAAAGTTTAAATATTTCATAAAAACTCTTTTCTAAATTTTAAATTCAAAAACAAAATGTCGTTAATAATTTCTAATGACAATTAAATTCATTAAATTCCTAACATAACTTTCTTTTTCCCTTCCTCTAAATTTTGGGAATGTAGTTTTACATTTGTATAAATATAAACAAGACTTAAAAGTGTGTTTATCAAAGAAGTTTCAATTCTGACATACTGTACTTTTTACGCACACACTTTTCATTTTTTTTTAAATTAATTCTCTCTTTTGTACTGTTTTTGGTTAATAGATGTAGTGTCCTATGCTATAAACAATATCCCCTTTTATTTATATTTTTAGGTACTGAAATCAATTACTATTAGACAAGTCTCTTTTTAATTTCGAATTAAATTCCTAAAAGAACTGATTTTTATGTAGCTTTATTAGCTCAATAATTAAGGAGTTTATTTAACAATATTCATCGCTTAGTACACCAGTGGATCCCACATGTAATACTTTAGGTTGTGCATCGATGCTTCATTCATTCAGTAGGCTATTCTTTTATATATTCGAATATATACTAGGTTGGTTTATTTATGTTAACTAAAACCAAGAAACCAGCACTTTTACTAAGCGAAAAAAAATTGCAACAATAAGGCACCCAGTAAAACAATCTCCCCGAGACATTTACAGCCAATGAAAACATCAGAAAATATAACCCGATCTCGATACTTCCGAGTAGACGGGACAAGGCAATATTTTCTTTGGAATTACTCCATAAACTTCGAGCCATGTTAATTCCAATGCTCTAACGTTACTTGAGATACGGAGCAATAATCGTTATCGCGGATACTGTACCGCAGTGAGTTTGAGGTTGTAATTTAAGCTTGGTACTTAATATGCCGTGGATTATCGTATCTTATTTACAAATTTAATAATCTCGTATATCTTTTCCATTTAATGTGATAATTGGCGAAACAAATCTCGACAAAAATCAATAAAATCTTCTTCTAAACGTAAAACCTTACGTGGAAAGCTTGGTGATTCTTATCCAAAAGTCACACTGTATGTTCCTAATTATTATTAAAAAGATATTATAGTTCTTATCAATAAAAAAATATTGTTGTATGCTTAAAAACACGTAACAAACAACATTGAAAACTTCATCAAGACGAGCGTAATACTGCGACATATAACTATTGATTTTGCTTTATATTTATAATTTAACAACATTTACAATATCTATAATAAGAATTGTGAATAAATTATTGTCGTTAAATAAATATTACAGTGATTGCATCGTGGTAACTATAAATTTCTTGTTGCTTTATTCAACGAGAGCCGACATTGAGTAGAATAACTCGTATCTAATTTAATATACTGACAAAATATAATGCAAAGTACCCCAAAAGAAGTTTTCTCTTTAGAAACATAGTAAGATAACTCGTATGTCTTGAAAGAAAGTGCGAATAACTTTACGTACACCAGATAATCACACACGTAATATGAACGAAATAATCTCCCTATAATATTTCATCGATTTCTTTCTCGGAAAATCTCATGTTACTCTCTCAGCTATTCACGGTTCCTTATAGTGGAAGTACAGCTAAAACACTGCAAGGATAGTCTCGTAAAATGCTGCAAAGCCAGTAAAATATATGAGCGCTTGTTATTTGTGCACCAACTCCTTACGACCTGGCAATAAATCTCAATCGATGCAATTACTAGAATGTTGCAACGATGTTACACAGGGACATTGTTATTTCAACGTTAAGCTTTTGTTTATTATTAGTGACAGGTTAGCGCTTTGCTGTGATCTCATCTGATGGTAAGTTATCATACAGTCTACGATAGTATCGTGCGCAAAGAGTACCCTATGCTTGTAAATTGGACATACCGAGGTAAAAGTCCTTTTGCACCACTAATCAATATTCTTATGTGAAATACATTGAAAATTCCCTAATAAAATTCTTGGGCATGCATATTCACTTAACGACATGAAAGCACTCTGAAGTTGACTCTTACCTCATTCTAAGCAAGCCATGTACGTTTCTTTGCATTAATTAGCTTGTACGTAAAAATAGTCTACTTTTTAGACTTTTTTTGGGCAGAAATGCATTACTCTACAGTAACTAGTATATAAATAAGTTCTTTTTTGACAGTCGGATTTCGAAATACAGTGTTATTATTAAGAGCCTTATAATCGTAGTGCAACTGGCAAAGTGGCAACACTTTTTTTAGATTGAATCAGTGAGGAACCTCAAAGCTTAGGCAGTTGGAATAGTAAACTGGCAGTAGACTGGCAAAACACCTTATCCTTTTAACCGGCAACGCATTGACATATCCACTTTGTAAAATTCCGTGAGCGACGAGATTAGCTTAACATTAGGTTAACCATATACTAGTTTACCATTCATATATTTGTATATTTGCATATATTAGCTTTGCCTAACAACCAGTTACCGAGCCCGTGAGATAATTAGAATAAAAAGTGGGCATAAAATATAATCTGTTCTAAGTGAACGTCGAATTCGCGTAAAATAGTCATTTTGCAAAATTTTAAACCGGTTATTATAATATATATCTCTCAAATATTAATACTATGTATTACTATATTGCTTATTGTACCCTCAATAAATAAAACAAATCAAATAAGACTTAAGTATATACGATAAGGACGCACAACTGGTGGACTTATTTTGAAATAATGATCACTTCCACTTTTTCCAAATTTAAAACTATATAAAAATAATAATAGGGCACAGTAATACATAATAAAATTTTAACTATGACCGTTATAGAATATGCAACCATCATGCACTACAATGGCAACGATACGAAGATGTTTTGAAACTACAAAACTCACTTAATAATGAAATGAAACATGAAATTTAACAAAGTGACAGTTTTTTATATAGTATATAATTTTATACCTACCCTGTTTTATGCCTAACGTAGAAATGAAGCCGGTGGCCATCAGGAGTTTACAGTCGGAGAGCGTTTCCTATACAACACCGCTAATAATGGTCTTGCGAATTATCGTTAGCGATCCCGGACGCACTTACTGCTTAAGTACAACACGAGCACTCCAAAATATATCATAAGATGTAGACCTAAAGCTCAAATTTCATTCCAAGTAGGTGTCGGTATGATTGCTGAAATTCCAAGAATAGCAAATGGTATACTGTCAGTAAGGAAACGATTCATATTGTGATAACGCGTATTAAAGTAAAACATTTCTCCCTGAGGTCTTTTGAATGGTACATTAGTCACGGATAAACCTATGTTGCAGAAATTAATGATGTATGATGTAAAAACTAGATACGATGGAGATGTGATGAAGTTTTAGAAGTTAAACTTCTTTAGGCACATGAGGGTAATATTTTTACGGATGAAAAGCGTGATTAGCCTCACGAAGATGTGCAGCGTTTTTTATACTAACTCATTTAAAGGTCAGGTAGTTTTAATATTTACATGTGTAATTTTAATTTACCACTCATTTAAATTTAAACAAAATTGAATCAATAACTTCTAATATTGACAAAAACATATAGCATTTTTATTTACAATTTGTCATTTGAGATTGCAATAAATTATTTGTATTAATATTGGACACTTAATATTTTAATGACAGCTAAATTCATTAAATTCCTAACATATCTTCTTAAGCCTCATTCTTAAAGTCTCGGAAATCTAAAGTTTTGTATTTGTATAAATATAAACAAGACTTAAAAATGAGTTAACCAAAGAAGTTTCCCTTCTGACATGTGTGCTTTGTATGCAAGCACTTTTATTTTATTTTTTTGAGTTTTTTTGACGGCCTAATTTGCTTCGCTTGAAGAGGTCCTGGGCTCGATTTCCAGTAAGCTTACTTTGAAATTGTTTTTTTCTAATCTGTCTAAATTTGGATTTATGGAGCACTTCGGTCGTGACTAGACCATCCTACCAGAACACGTGCTGCTAAACGAAAAATTTACGTTCCGGTACATAGCTCTATAAATTACTTCGTACCAGGTTCGATCGCTTCCGATTTCGACTGCATCATGACTTACCATCAGGTCAGATCACTATCAAGTGATAACCTACCAGCATTAAACAAATGTGTAAAGGAAATGGTATTGGCCCTATGGCAGGAAATTTGGATTCGTGTTAAGAATGTAAATCCTGGGCAGGCTTTCGTGGTACTTATGTGTCTAATTGGTATATATTGCATATCCTAGCGTAATTTTGGGCTGTGCTTGCCCTGCCGACCTGCAGTGGACCAGCATGGTGAGCCTATTTTCTCTCCTATAAGTGAGAAGTCCTGCAACGTACAGTGTAAAATTATTTTAAAAAGTGAAGTAACTGTTTTGTATTCGCCCATTTAAAGATCGTCAAATAAATGAAAATAACAATTAACCTTTACTTTTTGGACGTCTGATATATACGGATTTTTAGAGTTTAAATTGGTATTTCGTTTACATAAGAATATGAATACTACAGTCCTTATTAATTTAAGCGTCATAATGAAAGACTATAGAGGAAGTTTAGTCAACAATAGAAAGATTTGATAAGGTTTTTTTCTTTCAAATACAAAAATAAGCCAATAAAAACTTTATTTGTTTTGTTGTCGAAAATAGACCACAAAATCATTTACATTGTTAGTTTATACAAGCCCTCCCAATCAGCTACGGACCGCAAATCTATGTCTATTGTAACATGGAAAATAATTTGGTTTCATTTTAAAATAAACAGACTAACACCACAACGCGTAATGATTTGGTTACGACATAATGAAATACCAGGCAAACAATTCAACTAATTTTTCAATGTTTCTTATAACACATGTATTAGGTACTACATATTAAGGACATTTAAAAGAGCTTATTCATTATATTGCGTTACTTTAAGACGTTTACTGATAAACTAAAAGAAGGATAAATTTCGGTTACTTTCATCCTTATTAAATAAATAATATATACCTTCGGAAGAGTTAGTTATTTTTATAAAATCTAGGGAAAGAATACATCCACTAGATTTTATAAAAATGACTAACTCTTCTGAAAGTATTTCCAACGCTTTTCGATAAAATGCCCCTTGCTATATAACTTATTTTTAATTTGGTTTACACAGATCATATGAAAAAAACGGAAATACAACATCAGAGATAATATTCTAAGAAATTAAAATATATATACATATACACCACTTTTGCATAGATCAATTAGGTTTTTCGATTTTTGTTGACACATTAACGGTGGTTTGTTATCTCGTTTGATGATAAATTATAATAGAGTTTAAAATGGTAGCGCTTTGACCTAATAAGAAATATTTTTATTATTGATTTCTACATAACATCGTACTGGAACATATCTTTGTTTTGTTCGGTGGCACATATTTACTGTTGGCATGGTGGTAACTAGCAAGAACAAAAGCCTGTTTCGTCAAAAATTAAAGTGGCTCCCTATCCGACTTCGCCGGAATCTCCGCACCCTTACTCTTCTTCACAACATCTTCGATAACTCTTCTCCAAACAACCCACTTCAGCGTTTTAAGCCTTGCGTTTTTCTTAGATCGCTTAACATACCTTCACATGACTCATGCTTCTATGGTAAATCTTTTAATGTTCTTATTTCACGAAAGTTCTTGGTTCATGGAATACCCTTCCTGAATATTTCAGAAATAAAAAACTCCGTAAGGTTTCTTTTAAATTCAACTTTTATTAACATCTCAATTACGTAACTATTTATGACTATGACTACTTTTAAATATGTGTATATAGGTATATCTTTATATAGGTATATAAAATATATATAAATAGTATATCTTTTGGTTATTTTTATAGATTTTGTGTTCTCAATAATTTTTTAACTTATGTTTTTAGTAATTAAGTATGTATTTAGTCAAAGCTCACAAGTGACTGCCTCATTGGTCTAGTGGTTAGCATGTTCGACTACAGATATGAGGTCCTGGGTTCGATTCCCGGGTCAGGCTAATGCAAAAATCAATATTGAGTTTTCTATTTAAGATTTTCTCAATATTTGCCAGAAGTTGGAAAGTTGGCGGTGTGTTCCATCCCCGTGCCTCGGAGAGCACGTTAAGCCGTCGGTCCTGCGCCTGATCTCTCTCCGGTCGAGTCGAATTCCCGTCACATCGGACTATGAGAGTGTTGAAATAGAGAGTACACTTGTGTAATATGCCTGCCAATCCGCAGTGGAGCAGCGTGGTGGGTCTTTGTTCTAAAAACCCTCGCTCTTCGGAGTGAGGAGGCCTGTGTCCAGTAGTGGGACGTTAATGGGCTGCTACTTACTTTAGTCAAAGCTCATAGTTAATTTGGCTTTGGAAGAGATCTCTTTTTAGAGATAAGTAGTCCTATGTACACCCAATATCTTCGTAGTGCCTTACTTGTTTTGGTGCATAAATTATAAAATACAATTTCCTATAGGCCAACAATTAGGTATTTGGATCTATCTTAATGTCTTATATTTACAGTGAAATGGAATACTTATAATACATCTTACCAAGCTCATATCCATCATTCCCGGGTCCATTAGCAAGTCAATATAGGCAGCTCATTTCTCCAGTGCATTCTATACTTGGCTGCGCTTATCGGCGCCACCACGCGGCAAATCCGCCTCAACTCCATTCTCCGACACGCTATTTATTCCTCATATTCGTCGCGAACGTACCCGGGATTATTGCCCCGTTATCGAAAGTGGATAAATTATTTTATTACACTCTAACAGGAACCCTTTCGAAGCTGCAAACGTGGAAGCCGCGACGCTATTTCACGATGATGAAACTCCCCGCTCGCGAAAATTTCTTTTTACAATATCCATTATATTGAACTCGATTGAGATTATGTAAAATAAATAGGTTTTACTTTATTTTTACGGAGGGTAAGTAAACAATTGCTTATATACCTAAGAGTAAATTTACAGCAACGATCAAATTAGAGAAGTGAAGGAATTCGTTCACAATAAGTTTATACTAACAAATATTGGAATCTTGCATAATATACATAAATTCATGACAAATTTTGACATCATAGAATGTTGTAATTTTAGATGTTTCCATAGAGACGCAACGAAATATTAGTATATTATTATTTATATATATAATAAATCGTGAATAAAAATAATAAAGCTTATTTTAGATTAATACACATATCGCTGATTTGGATGCATAATCGCAGAATCCAAAATTTTAAAAGTTTTATTTAATGACATAACCAAATTCAGAATATTCTCTATATTAAGGTTAACCATTTCTCAATTTTAGTCACTATATCTTCTTTTATACTACGTTCTCTTATCACACTATTTTTTACTTTGTCACTCAGTTCCAATCAACTCATACTTCTCAACACTCTCATCTCTACCGCATTTATTTTACTTTTATGCATCTTCAGCTATACCCAACTTTCACTACCATACATAAGTCTTGGCATCAACAATCCTCCATGCACAGCCCTTTGAGACACCATCTGGCTATTCATAAAGGCGTGCAGCACCATTTAACATATTTCCTGCATTCACTTTCAATATTATTTTCGTATGTTGCATCTTTACAAAATATACAAATTCTTTCACGTCTTTCATTATGTTATTAATTAGCTTTTCTTTTATTTTAAACGACTCTCCTGTAAAGTTAGCTTGTTTGAATTGTTTGACTATTCTTTTACAGCAGAAATAGGCCGGTGATAGTAATAATATTAACACTGTATTCTTTGGTACATTAATAGTAGTAGTAACAAGTGAAGAACGAAAAATCCCATATATTATAATGATTAAAGTCAATTACCCGCAGAACTTTGATACTGGACGGATGTAAACAAGTTCCGATACAATTTTAATGCGGAAATTGGGTCGGTTGTTGGGCAAGCCCGGCCAATCACAAAGGCGGGCACAGCTTGTCGGTTTCTTGGCAGATCAAAGAGGTAATTGAGCTGCCGATTTGCGCTCCGATGTATTGGCCAGTCAATCATTAACGGGTATATTAAACGTAGCTGTAAAGGCATATTGCTTGTAACGAGCAAAAACTCGATTTAATAGCGCTATCAACAAGTTTGATTTTATATATGATATGTTTGTTTCATGACTCCATTTTCACGTATTTCACGTATTCCAGGGTATTGTGACGTAGCAGTTTTAGGTTTAGTTAACATAACGCAGGAATAGTGACACAATTCATAAAAATTGAAAACGTTTAAATCACCTGAAAACATAATTTAGACTATTAGACTAGCTGACTAGTCTGATAGATGTTGATACTGCCAGACTGGTATATTTCAGCTATTTTCACAGAATTATGTCATATTGTATTCTACTTTGGGGTAATACTGCTGATATAGATGCAATATTTGTACTGCAGAAAAGGGCCGTTCGTACGATCTACAATATGGGTCCAAGAGAGTCGCTATGAAACAAATTCAAAGCAGTTAACATAATGACAGTTCACTGCGTATATATATTAGAAAAGTTGTTGTACGTACATAAAAACAATTGTTATCATAAAAGTTAGGTCCTCCGATAAATAGCGATACGAACAGGAATTTATTTATTTATATATCGAATCTATATATATTCGATTTCTAAACGACGAAAGCAAATGCTTGACAGGTAAGAATGGTTTCTGAGGAAAAGCGAAATTGTCGTTTTTACTATATTACCAGCATTACTTCCCTGGACTTTCATAAACAATTCAAAGCCAAAATTAAACAAATCTATCCAGACGTTCTAGAATTTTAGTGAAACTAGCGAACAGCAATTGATTTTTATTTTAAAGATTTTGTAGAGTCACTGCATCATTTTTTTTTTCAATTCTTTGGAAGATTAATGGCATTTTAACTAATTATAGAGGAGAACAGTTTGAAAATTAAACATATCATATCATTAAATCAGCAACATATTTTAATTTCATTCTCAAAATATATAGTACAATAATCATTTTAATAAGACTTTAATATGAGAGGCAAACTACATTCATATATCAAGTGTGGTCCCATATTTCAACAAGTTTGGCGTTAATTGCAAGGCAACCAATCTTTTTTCATGCTGCCTTTTTATTTACCATGCAATAGACGCAAAGATTAAATATACGAAAGTTGCAACGTACCAGTTGTAGTAAAGCTCAATTGTAAAATAAATATTATCTTTATATTCTGGCCTATATATTATATTTGAGTATTATTAAAAAAAATAGTCAATAAACCTTTAAACCATTTACGTGAGCTTCAATAATGAAATTCATATTTGAAGAAACTATTGACATAAACACTCATACACTACAAGTTAAAAAAAATGTGTTAGAACTTGAACGGAGGAATAAAACAATATTTAATAAACGATAAAAAAATTCAACGAGATATGAACAGGGAGTGTGTAAACTTATTGTAGAAAATAAAAAAATAGATGTAGTATAATATATTTAACACTGATAGGTTCGCTTTCACCCGATACAACATTAACAATTTATTTAAAATATATATTTATGCTCATGTTCATCCTACAGTAAATAAATTTCTTCCATTTATACATTTCCGAATCGCGTCTGTTTCGCTCGTATAGATTATCATTTAACCTCTTCTGTATCGTTTGGTTAAATTGAATTCCGCTGGCAAATAATCTTATCATTATTTAACAACGCCGACAAAGTACGACGTTGCCTAAAATGGACACCCCAATTAATTATTGCTCTAAAAACCCTTTTAACCCCATTCCTGGGGAACGTAACGCCAAAATGGGAATGGTCATCCGTCTTTATAAGTAAGGGCAACATTAGTGAACAGTATCCCTTCGTTGGAACTAATCTACTTACCGACGGAAACAACTACGAAGATCGCAGTTGTTCCTCTCGACCCTTAACACATACTTCTACGTATTTTAGGTCAATTGACTAAAACTTAAACAAATCGTTATGCGGACATGAAAGTATTCATATATATATATCGGAGTGCATGAGTCTGTGGAACGCTGTGTATCGGCGTGGGGGCAGAGTCAATAAGTGGCAGTCCAGCCCGTCTCTCGGCAGTTCTTGAGTGGCGGTCGGCCGGAGTGGTCAACTATTGAAACTGTCGCGTTCCTAGCTCTTATTGTTAATAAGTTTGTGTAAATTGATATCGGTAACATTAAGTGATTGAACATTATAATCCGAGGTAATTAAAAAAGTGTTTGATTGCACCAACATTACCCAAAATTTTTTTTTTTCCATATGTCGGAGTGCGGTAGCCTATGGAGCGCTGGCGCCACCGATCTATCGGCGTGGGACAGAGTCAATGGTGACAATCCGGCTAGCGTCTCTCGGTAGTTGTCGAGTGGCGGTGCGCCGGAGCGGTCGACTATTGAAACTGTCGCGTTCCTAGCTATTATTTTTAATAAGTTTGTTTAAATAATCCGACTTAATTAGTAAACTGTTTGGTTGCACCAACATTACCCAAAAAACCACAATATGAAAATTATAGATGCCATTAATGATGATGTCGGCAGAGAACCCTACGCCCCTATGCTTTATGCTCGTCCTTCTCTCTTATTCTCCGACACATATATTATTTTAATGTACACTTGATGATATTAAAGGACGGCTTACAATTTAAAGTTACGAGGGTTCCTTCGACCCCTTTTCTGAGAAGAGCCCACAACAACTCAGTCGGGTGTACCTTTTTTCTCATCATCATTACAATATATAATTTTAATTTATTCTATATCGATTAAAGCAATTCATTAACTCCCACGCTTTTTACCTTCTAAGGAGTCCTTCAAATCATATAATGATTTCTCACTTAGTTTTCTTTTAATAAAAGATATCAATTTATTTAGCGACATCTTTATGACTAAAAGATATCATCATATTCACAATAAATTTGAAGCTATAGATTTTTAGCATTTTTCTTGTCGAGAAATCCTCATGGATACCCGCAACGGCACGGGGGAAAGGCGTTTATCGGTTATGCTGGACTCTTACCGGCTAAAACCCGACGGTGCTCCTCCCTCCGTTCTTTGGCGAAAGCACGGGATCGGAATACATCCGCACTCTCGTCGACCATATGCCAACAGGGCTCCTCTTTGTAATCCTCTTATTCTGGTGGCATGTCACCTTTCCTCCCTAGCTCGAATATTAATTGTGTTAATGTCAATTCTAACGCATACATACATACATACATAGCATCACGCCTCATTCCCATAGGGGTAGGCAGAGACAACATCCTTCCACTTGCCACGATCCTTGCATATCTCCTTCGCTTCTTTCAATCTCATTAAACCTTTCATACAAGTTCGTCGGTTTAGAGTACTCTTGACCTGGCCGTTATTTAAAATGTCCTGGATTTGGTCCAGGAACGTTCGCCTTGGTCTTCCCCTTCCAACTTTCGCATTCACTCTTGACTCATAAATCCTTTTTGTCAGTCTCCTTTCATTCATTCTCTCTATATGCTTAAACCATCTAAGCATACATTTTAGTCACTACGTCTTCTTTTATACCACAACGTTCTCTTATCACACTATTTCTTACTCTTACTCAGTTTTAATCCACTCATGCTTCTCATCGCTCTCATCTCTACCGCATTTATTTTACTTTTGTGATTCTCTTGCCATACCCAACTTTCACTACCATACATAAGTGTTGGCACCAACACTCCAGCATGCACTGCCAGTCTAGCCCTTTGAGACACCATCTGGCTATTCATAAAAGCATGCAGAGCACCATTTACCATATTCCCTGCATTCACTCTCCTTTCGATATCACTTTCACATGTTCCATCTTTTGTAAATTTAGATCCCAAGTATACAAATTCTTTCACCTCTTCCACTTGTTCCCCATCTATCAAAATATTGCCATTCATCATAGATTCATCTCGTTCAAAAAGCATAACTTTCGTTTTGTTTACATTCACTTTCATTCCTTTCCCTTTCAAAGCTTCATTCATAATATTTAGCATCTCCTGTAGCTCATTAGCGGATGACGCAAGTATTACTTGATCATCAGCGTAGAGTAAACATTTGATGAGTAATTCATTCATTCTTAACCCATACATACTTTCTTTTAAATCTGTCAAACATTTATCCATGAAAAGGTTGAACAGCCATGGTGACGCAACACATACCTGTCGAACACCTCTTTCGACAGGAAACCACTCCGTGTACGCTCCGTTTATTCTGACACAGGCACTAGAACCCTCATAGAGAGACTCCGTGTTTATTCTGACACAGGCATTAGAACCCTCATGGAGAGACTTCAACGCTTGGATCAGACAACCGCTCACTCCATACGTAGATAACGTTGACCACAGCTCATTCCTCACCACTCGATCGATAGGCCTTTTCTAGATCTACGAAAGCGCAATAAACTTTTTGGTGTTTAGCCAAACATTTAAAAACACATAAAATAAAAGTTTCTTATTAATAATATCTTTAATAC